>JAOVYW010000001.1:9677138-9690413 GCA_025775045.1 Hiodon tergisus
TATATTATTAGCATTTTTTCTGAGCAATTTTCTCTTTTATTTGAAAATACTGGTCGTATCAGATTTAAGTCAAACATGGCATCATACGAATTGCCTTGGCACACTACGTAAAAACTGTTGCATAATAGTCTAAAAAATTAGAATAGAAGGTTTAATCTAACTTCATGGCAACTAAATTACATATTTACTGGAGTGCAATAAACGACACTTCAAAAACAACGGCAATAAATGTTGTGTAGATCAACTCAGTCATTAAAGCTACATACCGGCTTTCTCCAAAGCAAACATTCTGTTGGACCGGGCTTTCAATCTCACAGACCCATTACTTTGACATTATTTTATTCAGTGGGATAAGTTGTCCGGGGAAAAAAGTCATTTTCATTATTTCTGTAACCCTGAAAAATATCTCAAGATTAGGCCAACGCCAGGTCAGCTGTTTCTTGGGTACAGAAAATGCAGGGTGGGAATTTGAAAACGATGTTCCAACTTTATTTTGTTTCATATAATTTGACATAACATGACACCCATGTTTCCTCATTGAGTATGAAGCTCCATGTTAAATCCAAACCTGTCTTTTTGCCATGTCTCTTCCGCTGGCGATGACATGTGGTGATTGATGTCAACGGAGAAACATTTTTGCGACAATGGTATTTGTTTTGTGTGAAAGAGTCTCTGATTTCCATCAGACAGAGACCTAGAACCATTCTTCTTGTTCTTCTGTTGGAAAACGTCTTTTGGTCCAGATGTTCCCCCATTAACTTAGAGCAGACACTCTCAGCACCCCGTCGGAAACATGCGTCATTAAGAAGCAATGAGAGACGAGGGTGAGGCTGAGTACTTGGGCTAACACGGCGCCCTTCTGGAATTTAGGAAATGAAATTTTCTGCACAATTCACAGCAGAGCATTGGTGTTTACCGGATGTTCCCTTTTAATACAGAGACTGGGAGTGATCCACATTGCATGTGACCATGGAGGGTTTCTACATCGGGGGAAACCCTGTCATACTGGGAATGGCTCCAGCTTCCGCCTGCAGCTGCACTGTCACCAATCGATGAATTATTCAGCTTTACCAGGAGCCATGGAACTTTACAGGAATTTTGTATCATGCTCATTTAAAGGGGAGTTTTCTTATTGTCTTGAAAATGTTACAGTATGCAAAGCAGTGCGGGGGAAAAGTTATTGTTTGATGTATTAATTATATCAGTAGATGGAGCAGCGGCCATTCAAAATCATTCAATTACAGTGAAATGTTCGCTGAAGGGTTTTGACGGTGTGCCATCTGTCTGGTTGATGGTTTGATAAGGGTTTAAAAAGTGACTAGTTCCTCACATTTTGTGGGCGACTCCAAACCACAGTCTGACCTCAACGATTTACAGGATATTTGGGGAAAGGAACAAACAGTGTGGGCATGGGTCCTCCTTGCAATGTGATGTAGGAGGATAACATTGGGTGACCTCTTTTTACTTGGGGGTTGTCAGCCAGCCAAGGGCCACTGCCAGCAATACCGAACTCTTCTCCTCTACACTTCCACTACATGATTTATTTAGCTGATCCTTTGGCAGACCAGCCAGTAAGTTTTCAGCCCCGGGAGGTGCACAATTCCTGAAAAAAAAATCTAGATTTTTACAAAAACTGTCTTGTACGTAGATCGCATTTTTTTTTTTCCATGTTGGAGTTCTATTTCCTAAATAGTTGAAAAGCATCAGAAAATCCTGAGCTTATAATGCCTTTCTTCTTGTTCCAGGTCTGTAGTCAGGAATGTTCTCAGTCTGAGAGTAATGAATGCAGTAGAGTCACGGTATCTGTGTGTCTACGTCATCTCTGCCTCACATGGCCTCACGAGTATGGTTTTTCAAAGAAGCCTTTATTAGAGCTTTATTTGTGCTCTTCATGAGCTAACTATGAAAACAAGTCAGACTTGTGGATTGAGCACAAGTGGTGCAGAGTTACAGCACCAAACCCAAAAGGTTTCTGGTTCAAGTGAAAAGTCGAGTCCTTCAGCACAACGTTGGACACGCGTTTGTTTTGGAAACTGCTGTGTAGACGAGTGATCGCTAGCTGCATTTTTTGGGGTTAAATAAATAATTTTCTCGTAAGTAATTTTTAATAAAAACTTTCGGATTTCCTAACCAATGTGACAAGTTTCCTGACCACTGTGAAGTTGACCACTTGGAATTTTTTGTTATTAATTAGTGACCGTTTTACATTACATGGACATAATAAGGTGTAAAAAATAGTTTGGAAGTTGGAATGTACTCTAGCACACTGGGCCCATTTGCCATAACCACTGTACACATGATGCAAGCACAATAGAGAGCCTCAGGCTGCTGTAACTTATGGGGCATTTACTAAACAAGTGCAGCAGGCCAAGATCACTGTGAAGATGTCATCTTTGCTGGCATGGTGCACCATGCATGTGGTTTTGATGGATAGGTAAACCACAGCTTGTGAAGAGCGTCGATGTGAGGATCAGAATTTAGGGTTAGATTATAAAAGTAAACAAAACTGGCCGCTAAATAAACCTATTCACCATCTTTATTTTTTATTTTTTCCTAATCAATGACCCATATTCTACATGCATGAAAATGGAATTCAGGGCATGGGTGTGTTGATACTGATCCTACAGGAGCCCGATCAGCCAGTTATAATACTTTACACAAACAATTCTGGAATGTGCAGAAACATTACATTTGCCCATTTTTCTCTTGTTTGTCAGCTTGCATTTCCTTTCTTAATGCAAATTGGAAAATTATCTGTTGCTATTGTTAGAGGCTTTATTGTGTATATTGAGAGAACTTTTGGTCATCCGTGTTTTAGGTCCACTCAAAGGCAAATTCCCAAACATAATTTAATGTTTTTGAAAACAGTGATTTTCAACCACAAAGTTAAACCTGAACTATTTACTCTAAGTATCACTCACCATGTGATGTGGAATTGAATCAAGTTTAAATGTAGTCAATATGAGAAAAGTGAAAACGTAATAAAACTGTTTTTTAAAAATCTGATCTATCTTTCACTCTCCAGTAAACCTTACAAACACACATAAATGTGGACAGACAGATGTTACGCGTCAGGATGCATTTGTTTTACTGAGGCAAATATACACGCTTCCGGGTTATCGTGTTGCAAAAGTTCCTTGGAAACATGAGTAGGGGGAATAACTGTGCAGCAGATGGAGATGCCTAAGCTCTGTGTTGTTCAGCTCTTGTACGGCTTTTATTTTCACCAGGCTCATTGCATACTTGCTATGGTTATTACGCTCACGGGAAGCCACTGGGGTCCTAAGGGGCTGTCAATTGAAATGCCACGGTGTTTGTTGAGGTTGCGTATGTTAGTTTATAGAGTTAAGGATCAAAGGATTTGAATGGCACTTTTGACCTGCCGATTAAAAAAATGTTTGACTCCTTTTGTTTCCATTGTTCCGCTGTTTGCTGTGGACTGACTTGGTCTTAGGATTTACAGATGATGCAGAATGTGTTCATGATTGCTAGGTGCCCGAGACATATGTTAAAAATACACAGATCAGCCATAACATTATGACCACCTGCCTAATATTGTGTAGGTCCCCCTTTTGTCTCCAAAACAAGCCTGACCTGTCAAGGCATGGACTCCACTGAAGGTGTGCTGTGGTATCTGGCACCAAGACGTTAGCAGCAGATCCTTTAAGTCCTGTAAGTTGCGAGGTGGGTCCTCCATGGATCGGACTTGTTTGTCCAGCACATCCCACAGATGCTCGATTGGATTGAGATCTGGGGAATTTAGAGGCCAAGTCAACACCTTGAACTTGTTGTGTTCCTGAACCCTTTTTGCTTTGTGGCAGGGTACATTATCCTGCTGAAAGAGGCTAATGCCATCAGGGAATACCGTTGCCATGAAAGGGTGTACGTGGTCTGCAACAATGCTTTGGTAGGTGGTACGTGTCACAGTAACATCCACGTGAATGGCAGGACCCAAGGTTTCCCAGCAGAACATTGTCCAGAGCATCACACTGCCTCCACCGGCTTGCCTTCTTCCCATAGTGCATCCTGGTGCCATGTGTTCTCCAGGTAAGCGACGGACATGCACCCAGCCATCCACGTGATGTAAAAGAAACCGTGATTCATCAGGCCACCTTTTTCCATTGCTACGTGGTCCAGTTCTAATGCTCACATGCCCATTGAAGGCACTTGCGGCAGTGGCCAGGGGTCAGCAGGGTCTGCGGCTACACAGCCCCATACGCAACAAACTGTGATGCACTGTGTGTTCTGACACCTTTCTATCAGAACCAGCATTAACTTTCTCAGATATTTGAGCTACAGTAGCTCGTCTGTTGGATTGGACCACACGGGCCAGCCTTCGCTCCCCACATGCATCAATGAGCTTTGGCCGCCCATGACCCTGTCACCTTTTCCTTCCTTGGACCACTTTCGATAGGTACTGACCACTGCAGACTGGGAACACCCCACAAGAGCTGCAGTTTTGGAGATGCTCTGACCCAGTCGTCTAGCCATCGCAATTTGGCCCTTGTCAAAGTCGCTCAGATCCTTATGCTTGCCCATTTTTCCTGCTTCTAACACATCAACTTTGAGGACAAAATGTTCACTTGCTGCCTAATATATCCCACCCACTGACAGGTGCCATGATAAAGAGATTATCAGTGTTATTCACTTCACCTGTCAGTGGTCATAATGTTATGGCTGATCGGTGTATATGCTAGTACATACCATGAAGCATAGTGCTTGGCTTTGAAAGGAGAACTGAATCTTTCTCTAATGTAGGATTTCCGGTCTGTGTCAAGGCCTTGAATTATGGGATTGCTACAGTAAAAAAAGACCTTTTTTACAAGATGTAATACACTGCTTTTTTGCTCACTGTCTGATGGATGTTTCTATATGTGTTTTGTTCAGCGGTGTGCCAGTAGTGGGATTGGATCTAGAGCCAAAGACAGGATATATAGGAAAGAAGTTTTGTCTTTCTGATGCTTAGTCCAGGACAAAGTATAGTTCTAGCAACCCTTGAATTGTTTGTCAGCCATTGCATTTTAACAATTTTTAATGTTGAATCAATAACTGTTTGTTCGATTTGTAATTCAATAAAGTTTAGGCGTAGAATAAAAAATAAAATAAAATAGTTTTATTTTATTTTTATTGCAATCTAAAGACAGTTTTCATAATTAGACCAAAGCTGGTATTAGGTCAAATCTTTGACCCATTCTCTTTTTTGTTTCAAGACTGGAATTGGTTATTATTATTCTTAGGCACTGAACACTAGTATCACATCCAGCCTATAGGCATTGGGTTTGTCCTTTTTTTTACCAGCCTGGACAAAGTAAATCACTCACTGAACATTCATGAGGGGATAGCACTGATTTCAATATTACATTTGTTTACAGTGTTCAAGATTACAGCTATATCTCATTGTGCCTGTGCCATCATTTAACCAATTCTTTATTTCTACTTTACAACGCTGAAGCCAGCATCATCTGTAGAGGGTTGATGTGACCTTTACTGCTGGGCTATTAGAAATGTTGCTCAGATTCCTTGAGAGTGACCTTTTTTACATTGATTAATAACCTTTATGCTGAAACCATGAATAAACATTTTCTTAGGCTTTCCCCCCCCCCAGATCTAACACATAGCTTTGCATTTAAATGTACACCCCCTTGTGTCTCCTCCTCCTCCTCCTCCTCCTCCTCCTCCTCCTCCTCTCAACTGTTCGTAAACGGCATAGGCATGTGTCCCCTTCTTCAGTTGGATCTGCCCAGAGACGAGGAGGAGGAGAGCAGAGGCTCGTTATCTTTGTCTGAGTGGCTCCTCTGTCAATGGCCAAGGTCAATTAGGACCGCGCGTTGAAAGCGGAGTGAGACTGGAGGGAGACGCGGCGTCAGCGAGAGGAGAGGGACACTGTTACTTCACTGCCTCTCCATCTGACTTACTGTCTAAAGAAAGGCAACTCCTCCGTTCTCCTCTCCCTACTCCCACGTCTCAGAGGGATCTGAGGGATCAACAATCTATAACCTCAATACGATGTGCAATGTAATGGGTTTCCGCCAGTTTTATCAAATAAACCAGCATGGTTGAAAGGGAGTGACGTTGCCAAACTCCATGTACCCTATTTAGCGCAACTACAGCTTGAACCAGTATTGATCCTATGTCACCTTTGGTCTGAAACATTGCTCAGTTAGAAACTGTAGATGACATTCCTCGCAGAAATGGCACAAAAACTTGTGTCGGTTAAATCCGTTGTTTTGGTTATTTCTTACCTACAAATCTTACAAATTCCATTGCTTCACTCTTACTTTTAATTTAGTTTTCATTCACTCAGAACTCATACCCTTTTGGTTTGTCCAGCCTTTGTGACTGCTCAAGGTTATACAGAGGTGAGACGAGTACGAGTACATTTATTGTGTACTGCAGCTCATAAAGTGCCTAATTGCCAAACCAGAGCCCCTCTTGTGTTACTATGGCAACATAGTGCAGCAAAGTATAGGTGTGTGTCTTTTTAAGTATTTGAATAAGAGAGAGTGAGTCAGGTTGAGGAAGCATTAGCAACAGGCAGAGAGCAACAGAGAGATTCTCTCTACGCAAAGACACTGCAAGTCGATGATCAAACAAAAGGCAAATCTGACACACGTTACGTATTTAATGTGGGGTTGGAGGGTTGTGAGGGTCTAGGAGAAATTAAGACAATATCTTGTTCCATATTTGGCTGTCCTTCCCCACCCATATCTTATTGCTTATACCTGCCACTAAATGTTCGTTGCCAGTTATATACATTTCCTCGCTAAAATAAAATAAATAAAAACATTGTCAAGCATACACGCTTGAGATCAAAGTGCTATTTGCAACAGAAATGTGTTGTGTGCCACCAAGAACGGGAAACCCTTTTGGACACAGTGAAAAGTCATATTGACTTTTTATTTAATTGCCTAAACATTTGTTCCTCTGTCTAAAACGCTTTTCATTCTGCATGTCAGTTGGAAAATGAGAATCTGGTTTCTCAGATTTTGTATTTGTATAAATTGCTGTAATCAATTTTAATTGCAGGCTCTGCATTGGGCATCACGGTGCTAAAATTATCCAGAGCCACCGGAAAGCATGAGCAATCAGATCTCTCCTTTGTCCGCCCCGTCGAAAATGATCTCACTAATTACTGGAGCCAGTCAACCAGCAATATGCTTCACCTGACGATGTAGGTCTCTAATTAATTACCTAATTGAAGTGACTCAGGCAACCATGAAGGTAAAAGAGTTTGCCTTTTCCTGCTGGACTAGACGTTGACTCCATTATGTGGAACTGGTTCCGGTTTACTTTAGCGAGATGTTTAAGGAGAAAAGGGTGTTTAAGGAGAAATTGGTAAATAAACGAAGATGGTTTAATACCCCGGGAGCTGTAGTCATGTGACTCCGAGAGCTCCTCCCGTGTTTATTAATTGTCCGGTCACGCTTTCTCTCCTCCGGCTCACAACGTCACGCACGATGTGCCAATAGTGAGGCTAGGATGCTGAACGTTGCCAAGTGGGTTAACCTGTTAAAAATAGTCTCTCTCCTCACAACCCCACGATGCTGCAGGACATGTGCCCAGTCTCTCGCCGATGGCCTCTACCAAAGCAGCTTTCTCTTATATTGCATGGATAATCGAATATCTTGTTTATGAATACCTCATCTTTGGCCCTTTCAATAAGGTCCTACAAGTCATATAGACTCTAACATCTTTTAATAATGAGCTTAAGGTCTTAGCGTACTTAAAATAGAACTTTAACAATAGCATAATATAAAAACCTAAGCTGTATGTACCAGGGACCTGGGCAACAGAATGTACAATATTCGGCACTCACTGCAACCCCCTATAACCTTGCATTGTAAAAATCTGTTTTATTTATAACTGTCGCAGTGCTAATTCCTCTGTATATTTTTGTATCAGGACCCATAAAGAATTAATTGGTGGGGCATGACTCCAAAATTACATTTAGCTGTGTATCGCCTACTGTAGCAAAAGCGGAATCTGCACGATTGATGTCCGGCGCCAAACTCCTGGTTCGCTTGCAGTCACTGGTCTCTGAGTGTTTAATCAAGGGAGACTGGCGAGCTTTCAAAAACACATCCACATTCAGCCCCCCTGCATTATGCAATTTCATCTTATTTAATTTCCTATTACATTTCCCAAAGTGTCACTTATTTCTGAGCTTGTTTCCCCCTCAACAGACCTGGACTGGTTGTCAGGCTCTGGCCATTGTAGCTTAAAAAAGAAGTAATAACAGCTGTTCCTGTTGTTGGTGTACTGTATCTGAAACTAAAAACTGGGGTTCATAAATGATCTCAAACGTGAGATATCAGTTGTTTAAGCAAACGCTCTCATGGTAGGGTTAGGCTATATATCCAAAAAGCTTATACAGAATCAGAACATCAATTTGTAGTAGAGGACTCTCATAAAAGAATGCCTGTCAGTTGTCAAAATTCTCTGTTAGAATGGTTGAAAACTTCCCTTGTTTATTGATTCCAATGGACATTCCATCTTATGGTTTATATGGGAAAGTTTTAATAACATATTTTCAACTGTTTTTCATGGATGATATGGAATACAAGATGGAATTTCATTCTTTTTTCAAAAAGGTACTTTTTTATTTAAGGTTGATATCAAAGTTGTATTGACATGACCTGATTTCAGTGTAGAATTAAATTATAGAGTTAATGTAGAGTTACTGATACAGTAGTAATTCAGTAATGGAGTTACTGAAACATTAGTCCTATATGGGGTTTTTTCCCTTTGGGTTGAACACGGTAGTCTCTGTTTTCAGTAAAAATTGGATAAATACGCCTGTTTGGGGAAATGTTATCCTCTGTTTCCTAAAAACTGAAGTGAATCTTGGATGTTATTCCACAGCCTTTTTAAATTTACACCCACTTTGGACAGAGGTACTGGATTTGTCCAGAGGCGTTGGGTAACAGTTAGTGTAGCGATTGAATTCACGTTGACGATATATGGAAATTATTGCCTCAAGGAGATTACTAATGACAACAAAAAAGTTTAGAAGCAGAAGATATTGGCTCGGAAATATCCCCCCAACTTTCCACATAAAAAAGGTTTAGTGAACGTGACCATGTTCTGTATGAAGTGGCTGCAATTCAGATTTGTGGTTAGAGACAGAGGAAATAAGGGTTTGTAATTAATCAACAGGTCTTCAAGCTTGTGCGTTTAGCACTTGATGAACCCAAATGGCAGAGCGTTTGTTCTGCAGGAAAGCTCATTGAATAAAAGGATGGCTTTTCTGAAGCAGATTGATGAGGGGGCCAGGAACAGTGCCGTCAGAGTGTGAGGGCCAGAGCTCAACAGTGACTTTTCTTTGCTCTAAATTCTTTTCACATTCTGCCTTTAGCTCTTCGTATTCCTTTGAAACCAGGAGTCAAGGTAAAAGCATTGGATAATTTGACGAGTGAACATCACATTTGCTCCGATGAAGCTATTATGTCCTCAGCATGGCAAAATCAGACATCATTATACCCAAGCACATCTCTCTGAATGAGACTGTCTGCCTGTTGATTTGCCTCAGGGCAAAGCACTTGTCCTTCCAGAAGGAGAAGAAATATGGAGCCAGTCCATTCAACAGGGAAGGCGCTTTCAGCGCAATGCAAAACCACAGCTGCAAGATGGTTAAATTATATCAAATAAGACTGGTTTTGGCATGTTGTTCAAATTAAGATATTAATAGATGACTGCAGAGTTTACATGGGGCCCGAACCAACCCAGTACCGCATAAACCAGCCACAAAAATGCATTGTGCACCGCGAGTGCAATTTAGAAACTTCATGTATTTTTTGTAACGCTATTAAAATGAAACAAAAACCGCAGGTCCCTAAGAAGTTGCAGACTTAGCTGATGCCAGAAACTGACTCTGGATCACTGAGCAGCCATCCTTTGGTGTTTTGTTTTTTTCCTTGTTCAAGACTGTGTTGACAATTGAATGTAAACTAAAACAGTTTCTCACCGGATTTATGTGGCACTTCCCTATGAGCAGTGAACCAGCGATTTATTTGTATTTTTTTTTTTTTGTCTTGCAGGAACTCTTTACGGCAGAATGCAAGTTCAAAGAGTCAGTATTTGAAAACTACTATGTGATCTACTCGTCCATGTTATACAGACAACAGGAGTCGGGTAGAGCTTGGTTCTTGGGCCTTAATAAGGAGGGCCAAGCCATGAAGGGGAATCGAGTGAAGAAAACAAAACCAGCTGCTCACTTCCTGCCCAAGCCATTAGAAGGTAAACCTCTTCCATTTTTCATAAGCTTTTTCAAGCTCTGCTAGTGAGACTGAAAGTATTGGATGTAGCTACGTCTTATGAATAGTCTTAAATAGTTATCCCATGAGTTAGCCTTAAATATACCGGTATTTACAGACAGTCTCGACTTATGTTAGGGTTCCGTTCTGCAAACATTTATGTAACCTGAGATTTGTGCTTGTTAGAACAGACCCTTACTTACTCATACTGTGTACAAGAATGGCGATTTAAGAAATTTAGCTGAAAACGCATTGAATATTTAAAGACCAAGTGAAGTTTTAAACTAATCTTGCCCCTTAAAATTTTTTTTATTGATATAAACAGTCCTCGTTAGAATTAGATTTCACTGCATATTTTCGAAAATATTAATAAGCATCTTCACTAAAAAAAGAAGCTTTTAATTGTTACATATTATTTTGGATGACAGTCTCCTCCACTAAAGTGGTTGAGTCCATATGCAAATCACTGCAAAGCTGATGACTTTTGTTACGTTAGGCAGACAAAAATTTATGTTGGATGAATTCAATGCACTGTCCTCATACCAACTCTGGTCTTGTACAGACATACAGGCACTTCGCACAAACCCACATGAAGAAGCGTGTTAGTTCCTATTTCAAGTCCTATTTCCAGAATTAAATTAAGGTAAAATAGGGAAATCTAAATATTGAAGAGCTATTGAATCTCACTAACACTATCCACTATAAAACGAGTTTGTCAGAATAACTTTGAAAAATGAAAAAGCACAGACAAACGTCCACATTAACTTTAGCACAAAGCTGAGAGCACAGTGAGGGAGGATAAGTTTTCCGCACTGCTCAGGAAACGACAGTCTCCACATGGCTAAGGAGATGTCACGGTACATCTGCTGTGCGCACGTTGGCAATCCCGTCCTGATGGCTGTCACCCAGATGTTGTGCATGGCAAGCACATAATGGCCATCTGAACATGACCTACTTACTTATGAACACTGTGTGAAATACAGTCCTCCTCAGTGTGAATGATGGTTCCCTTCTCCTTGACTTGTAATTTGTAATGATCTGCGAATGCATAATTCATGGCCACAGTTGTACGGAAGAGATAAGGCATCTGTTTCTGTGTGGCCATGTGATTCTGATAGCTCACACTACTGCCACAGACACCGGGCTTCCCTTGCTCCTGCTGAATTGTGCCCATCAACAGTGAACACACTGCAGTAATCTTTACATCCAGCTCAAATGATGTAGAGACAAAACAACTGTTCCTCTGCAAACAGGAGTAGACATAAAAAAAGAAATCCCCTTGACTGACATCCACATTTGATGTATTTTGTTCCTTTGTTAGTGAAAAGAGAATTTTTCAATGTGGAATCAGCCCTTTTAAGTAGCCTGTTTGGTTGGTATAAAGTCAACAGATGTTCCGATCATATGGTTATGTAGAATAGTAAAGAAACATTTTGGCCACTACCCTGCTGGGGAAATCAGCTTTACTTGTTATATTAAATACCAACATCATTCAAATTTACATAAGATACAGAATATAACCCCCCCCCCCCCCCAGTATGCAAAAGGCGCCCACCCAAGCACAGATTGAGCATTATGAGCTGAGGTCTGCTGAATCCTATCCATGCCGTTTGCTGATTTTGACAATTGGCAGAGCTCAACCCGAGCTGGGGTGGATAAATATGCAGGGTTTCTCCTGTCGGATTCCCAGGTGTCTGCAGGCCTGCAGTATACTGTCTAGAGGGAATAGCCTTTGCTCCAGTAGCCACAGAACCTCTTCTGTTGGCTGTGTAGCCTCCTGAGTAGAAGAGCTGGTTTGGGAGACTAAGATTAGAGGTGACTGGTTGTACTCACTTTCCACGTGTGTAGCGATTCATGGGATTCATGAGGACAAGCCAACATACATTTGCAAAATTGGGAATTTGTTAAGACGATAACAAATGGTGACTTAAAAAAATAAACCGAATATGATTACTTTTAAAATTTCTAACAGAATCAAATGTGCTGCCACTTTTGCTGTGAACAGTGAGAATGAGATTATATTATATTATGCAGTAAGTATCATTACCAAAAAAAAAATACATGTGGCTATAGGCTATTGAAAGAGCTGTTTGATTAATTGGAGTGTGGCAGCCTGCCTCCATTCTTAGCCATTACCTCCGGAGCTGCCCTGTAGCAGCCATAAGCACTATGAGTTCTAGTCCCGCATCGCTGTGCTAATCCATTCTTCTTCTTGTCTTGTCTCTCTGCAGTTGCCATGTATAGAGAGCCATCGTTGCATGATGTTGGAGAAACCGTGCCCAAGGCAGGAGTACCTCCAAGTAAAAGCACAAGTGAGCCTGCGGTGATGAATGGTGGGAAGCCAGTCAGCAAGCCGACCAAAACTACATAACCAGTTCTGCAGAGATAGGGGGAAACTTTGGAGTGGTTTCTCCCTGCCGGACTCAAACTCCCTCTCATCCGTGGGTCGGGTTCAGGCAGACCGCTCTCCTCACCTTTTCTGTCAAACGTCTCGTCACTAGAGGATCAGTCCAGAAGTGTGGCCCGCTAACCTGTGAGAAAGGGACAACTGGAGAGCCAGCTAAACTCCATGGAATGCCCTAGCAGATATGGAATGCCTTTTTAATCTTTTCTGTAACTGTGACAATCCATGAGAATGATGTGTTTCACAGCCACTCGTGGTACCTTGCCTCCTGATGGTTACCCATAACTCCCCTCTCAAGCCCTGTCGCGGCAGAGTCCATGTCATTTAGATCTATTTTCTATACCGCACTCCACCAGCCATGCTCTGGGTAAGATGCTGTAGAGATATACTAAAATGGACTGTCATCCCCTATTTTATACAAGTGTGTTCCCTTCTACTTCTCTTTCTATCGCTATTCTCACTCTTTCTCTTTTGTCAAATACTTTAGAATTTTTGCAGGGGTTATGTGTGATTTTCTAATACACATAAGACACTCAAAGACACACACACACACACACGCACACACACACACACACACACACACACACACACACACACACACACACACACACACACACA
>JAOVYW010000001.1:9690513-9701107 GCA_025775045.1 Hiodon tergisus
ACACACACACACACACACACACACACACACACACACACACACACACACACACACACACACACACACACACAAACATGCACGCACACTAATACAACACTAGGAATAAGATGCCACAGGTGGCTTGGTTCCAGGGAAGCAATGAGAATGCCTACAGCGCGTTTAGCACTTGAGCATTTTAGCTTTGAGCATTTTATTTCCAGATAAAAAATTAAAGAACGGAAAACCGGTGAATTGCTCCTGAGACTGTCCGAGCTAGCGAAGCGTTATTTATGCCCACAGCAATCAATGCAAGGAGCCCACTGGAGCTCCTTATGAGTGGTTTATGCATATCACACTTGGATTCCACCAATGGTGACGTCTGCCTCACCCAGTAAATAGGAAGCTGAATTCTAGTTTTATTTTGTCATTATTTTAGAGCGTGGGCTCTAGGAACATGTATAGGCCTTGTAGGCCTCCAAGCAAGGCCCAATCCTCCCAATCCTTAAAGAACTCCTCTGGACAATGGGCGATGCTTGTGGTGACCAAAAGCCACTTACAAAATATCTACTTTAGTCAGTGGAAAACAGCTGAATATAAGTAGACACCTACTACTACCAGTCGCATCCCCATTCAGTTCAGCAAAGCATGGGCAAGGTTTGAGTTGTGTTACTTTTCTTGCTGCAGCAATGCGAGAGATAGCTTATATTACAATGTTTTCACTGTATAAATTGAAACATAATTTTTAATGAATAGACATTATTATTATATATATAAATATATATGTGTATATATATATATATATATATATATGAGAGGACTTTTTTCCTAGCTCAGCATGCAGAGTCCAGTACTGCTCATATTGGCCTACCTTGTGCCTGTGCAGACCTCTAACCCAGCATGCAAAAACATGTACCCAGTCATGCTTGGGTGAAAGGTGCCTCATAGTCAGTCCACGTCCAGTAGAAAACTAGTAGCATATTCAATTGAAAAACTGGCTATATTTTAAGTCATCTTACAGAGATTGATCTTCAAATGACCAAAGTGTTTAAATTGTTATTTTTTAAAAACTAATTATGAAAGTAATAATTAAGACAAGCTTATTAAAATGTATTTTGTTAGCTTTCACTGTGACTCTAGTTTAACTTCCTGTCTCTTGGCCTTTCCACTAAATTATGAGTTTTATTTGATGCCGTTTCTCCGTTATAAATGAGTTTATGCAACACCCTATAACTATACACATGCATGCTTTTGTTTAATGGACCAAAGTGTGGAAAAGAAAATAATGTTGTTTAATCGCCATCGTTAATGTTTGGTTCTGAAATGAATTTGGCACATAACAAAAACAAAAAGGATAACAGACATGGTAAGGAGAATAATCAACACCTGAACGCATCTTTTTTTTCAGTTTATCAAGGGTTTTATAAATTAATCAACATATTTAATGCAAACCTTGTCTTGCTTTAACAATTTTCATAATAGTTTTATTTAATCAGAGTTAGAATATTGTTGAAATAGACTGAAGCTATGCTGCTAAATGGCAAATATATTAAGAAATTAATTTGAATATTTTATAATTTCTTGACCTTATTGGAGTTATGAGCTGGATTTTAATTAGGAGACACTGAAGCACACTAGTTAAGAGTTAAATATCTGTCTGTACAAAGCTACGTTAATGCTATCATGCAATGTACTGCTATTCACAAAGGAGTTTAATATTTTAATTATATGTAGGGATGGGGTTCCCATGTCTACATAAAACTAATCATTAATTTCATCAGTGAACTCTACATGCTGGGCTACACTTGCCCTGCAAACCAGTTGACTGGTTAAATGGAAGCTAAATTTTATTTTTGTAAATGACTGGCGTGTAAATGTACATCTCAGTTTGCTTTTCATTTTTGTTCTTTTATTTTGTTCTATACGGGTCTGTGATGGTGTTTATATCTATGAACGGTTGTCCGAACAATTTATTTTACTGTATTTCCTAACACGTTGAAACATAGCGGGAGAGGTCTTTGTTATTTGTGCTTTGGTTTCAACCTTCAATTTGTCTGTCTCATCTGTTGCATGGGAAGAGGATGGCATTGAAGAACTGCATGTAGTAGGCTATATGTATCGAGAACTGTCAGTATGTACTGCTAACTTTACATACATATATGCAAAGAGTTTGTCTGCACTGTACAGTTTGTGTTTGTTCGTTGTACTCACAGATACAACATATTGAATAAAATATTTATATAAAGGCGTACTGTAATGTCAGTAACAAACTTGATGCAATACAACGTGCAGTATATTATTGCACCAGTCATTTGAATGGTTAAAGGAACATAGCGGCTGACTCATATTACAGAAGGCCAAAGTGGAATTTTCATATTTTCGTTTAATGACTAATTTTCAAGGAGAGCTGTAACTGTACTGTGTCAGGGCTGTCCACATCTCATGAAATCTTGTTTCTACCTATCTGTGTGTTATATTTACAATGGTCCAGCATGGAATTAAAAAACATATTCGTTTTTTGAGTTTACAACTTCAGGAGCATTTTAAGCATTCGAAGACTTCACAGTCGTGCATCAGAAAGATTGAAGTGGGAACGACTCTTGTCAACCTGTTTCTGCTAGTTAGAGTGCTTTCACAGTTACTGGGGGAGGAAAAAAATATCACAGTTGTATATTTAACAGAACCCTTCTGAGTTTTTTTTTGAATTTAACAAATGTAACATATAAAAGATTTTACAACATTTCCATGCAAATGTTGTGCCATTTTAGCACATGTAATGTTTTATTATTATTAAAAAGAAGAAAAAAAGTGTAGCATATTGAACCTGATTTGAATGCTGAAAATAATTTTCATTAAAAAAAATTCAAAATATTCCACAAAAAAATCACTACCACTCAGTAAAGAGTAACACCACTTAAAAACAATAATCTTAATAATAAAACATAGTTTTACTGTCATTGTTTGAATTCTGTCTATATACTTGCATCTTAAATGTGTAGCTTTCCAGAAAATTTAAGCATTCCTATATAAACAATTTTCATACATATAGTTGTATTGGAAACATATAAAGGGTTACAAGGTCATGTGTACCAATAAAACTGCTTTTGCTTCCAAGGTTGTTTTACTTGCATACAACAGTATAGTTTTAATAAAGATAAATTTGTAACCAGTAAAATGAATGCTGTTATACAAGTGATATGCAGAAATCTGAATGAAGAACTATATCCAAGTTTTGAGTGCTTTTCTTTTCTCCTGTCGCACGTCCTCGTCATCTGTTGATTTTCCCAGCATGCACCAGCGTCCTCCTTCCACACGGCTCAGTCTCTCACATTGTGAAATGTCTGCAGGAGTCAGTACTCGGCTCCCACCCAAATTTCACAGGCATTCCCAGTCCAGCCTTCCCAGCAGTCGCAGTTGCCACAGTTACACAAGCCGTTCCCTGCAACAAGAGGCGAGGGGGATGAGAGTTCAGTTAAAGAGGGTTAAAATGTTCCACTCCCTTCGTTCCCGCTCCCTTGGAAACATAATTACCATCATGAGGATCTCTGGTTTCGGCCTTTTTTGGTATCTTTCGCAAGGTTGGAACAAAAAGACTTCCCAGAACTGCTAATCTCTGGATGGTCTTTTTTTCTCAAAAGTGCTAAACCGAACTAATAACCCTGAATAATCATCTTAAAAGTTTGTTTTTTTAAAACATATGGTTCATAGTTATACTGGGAGACTTAATAGTTTGTGCTAATGCCCTTTTCTGGTGGAAATATCAACACCACCAACACAAACATAATAACAATAATAATAAATAATATGAATTTTACAAACACTATTTCAATGAGAAATTGAACCAATAGCAGAATATAGTGTTAATAAAACAACAAAATAAACCCAGTAAAACGAAAATAATCGGTTTAATCCAATAGAAATGACTTAAAATGAGCATGATCGATCTGTTATTTGAATGCAGTAAAACCATGCAGAGTGTTGGGGAGAGTTGGCTAATCGATGCAGTGCTCCAACCCCCAAAAGAGCTAATGCTAGAAAGCAGGACAACCTGAAGGTAGCTTTCCTTCCACTTAATTTTTCCATTAAAGTTGATAAAACCATGACCAGAGCTCCTAAGTGCAATGTATTTTCCTTCACTGCCGGAAATATTTATTTTCTCTTTAAAAAAAAAAATACAATGCATCTCGTCGTCCCGTCTTGCTCCTCACACAGGGATGGTGCAGCAGCACTAGTGTCCCCCAATCCTAGTCACCTTCAAGCCACCCGTCTGGAGGTAACGTGTGCCCCTCTCCACGCTGCTGTTAGCCTGCAGACGCCTAGAAAGCCAATAGGAGACAGCAAGCCAAGCGAAGCCCACCCCAACCCGGGCAGTGCTTTGCTCTCTTGTTCACAATAAGCTAACGATACAAGCAAGATTCAAACCAGCAAGCACCTGTTCATCGGGCAAGCACCTTTACAGACCTCTTTTTTCTCTACTTTTTCGCAGACATTATGAAGGAATGGTTCCGATAACATAAAGAAAACTCCATTCATACAAGTTATGTCTATTTTCTACATAAATACTGAAATTTTTCTATTTCCTGTTCGAATCTTAGAAAGCTGTTAGTGAACTGTTAATTCCGTGTGATTAGCTTTTGCATACCTACCTTGCCAGCGTTACTATACAATTAATAGGTGACAAAGGTCAATGCAGGTTTATTCAGCGAAACCGCCTTTGTTAATTCCAGCATGTCTAAACATAATTTAGACTTTCACAAAACCCTGTCACATCTACTTCTGAAGACAGTACTGAAAAAGCGATGGCAACTTAGTTAATTAGAACCAGTTACCAGAAATCAATGCAATGCCAACATAATTACACAATCTAAAGCATAATTTCAAGATGAGACTGCTGGCGAGGATTGTGAATAAGGACTGCAGCTCCTGGAACCAATCAGAGTGGTGACAGGAGGAAGCCTGTCTCAGCATTGTGGGTGATCCAGCCATGGTGGGCTACTTGTGTTGATGAGAGTGCAGCGGAGATAGTGTGTTATTTTTGGCTTTTTCCTGCAGCGAGGGACGGCTCTTGGCTGGGGCTGATGTGATGGCTGTCTGATAATCAGTCTGCATTCCACCTAGGAGTCTTGGCACCGTGCTAATGTTTGAGGAAAATACAGTTTTGGAAAGGAGACACAGGACGGATTGCTCAGTTGAGGCACTAAGAAGCAGGGTTAAGTGATACATTTCACTCCCTGAAGGGGCGGCTGGAACATTTGTAGCCATAAATATATTATAATTGTCATTTTGCCCATGTGTGTATAAATGAATATATGTAACACTCCCTGCAAAATGAGCGAACTAAGGAGGTTGTTACTTCAGTCATGCAAAGGCTGTCAACCAACTGAAGAGACAACCGCAGCAATAAAAGTTCCGTTTAAGTTATGCCTTACAGGTAAAGAAGAGAACAAGTGGTGAACCTTGCTCTCCACAGGCCAGAGATGCTGCCTGTAATTGCTATGCCTCTCCTCTCTCGGGCTACAAGCTGTTTCCCAGCTGAACCTGTCACCTTGCCGCGGCGGTTCAGACCTCGGATGCATTGCCTTCAGTGTAATTGGTTTAGCCCCACATGTTGACCTGCTGTTGTCATTGCATAGATCTGTCGACCTCGCTCATTTTGCCAAACAAATTCAAGAGGGAGTTAAGAACTCACCAAAGTGCGGATCAAACAAATTTGCCTCAAATTTGACATACTTGCACTTAATCAAAGTTTATTCAATCAGGTTATGACTTTGGTTCATTGCGTGGACTACTGTGTGGTCCAGTGAAGCCTTTAAGGAAAGATTATTTTAATGTTATTTTTATGTTCATGTTTTTTAAGTAAGAAATTACAGAATTATATCCAGCATATATAATACATAAAATGTTCTTGTTCTAAGCAGTTAATGGAGAGAAAAGTTTGTATCAAACTTAGTTCACTTTCAAAAACTCTCTATAAAAAATGTATAAGAATCATCTTGGAATATTAATTTAGTCTTCATTTGTAATATCTAACAGGTATAGCTGTTTGTTGTTTCTGGGGTCGATAACATTTAAACTACTTGGAATGGCATTGCAAATTGTATGAATGCCACAAGACCAATTAGCACGCAATTGTCAAAACAGTTGTCAAAACTGGAGCCCTTGTGCAATTATAAGCATAAATATTCATGGCATTGTGTCGTTTTTGGCTGGTTTTGGAAAAAACTGCCTGAGATTAGAGGATGTGCAGATACAACGCTCCACCCATATGGTCATGAGACAGCTTCTAGAGGTGTACCAAACATGCATGGGTATTTGTTTTACCTGTGCAGACCAGGCCGTCGTGCTTGTCACATTCTCTGTCGTCACATTCGCAGAACTCCCCGGACACGTACCACTCCTGGTGTGAGCAGATGCACCTGCCACAGTGACAGGAACCTGATGGGGAGAGTCAAACATTCCCTTCACCCACACTGAAATAGGCTTTACACCAAAGCACAGTCTTACAATGATCTTTCATGTTAAACAGGGCCTAACCTGTTTTATTTGAAATTAATCAGAAATCTGTAGACATTGTCAATGGCCTAAAAAATGTGGCAGTCGAAGTCTAAATATGCTGTTAAAAAACGTTCTTCTCGATGTTACTGCCAGCCTACGGGTGCCCTGGATGCCGGTAGGAGCCGCTTGTTAGCCAAAAGAAGTCCTGTTAATTTAACCCAGCGAGTTTGGCAGGCGTGCTGTGCTCTCCCGGTCACAAACGGCTTAAAACATAAGTTGGATTTGAACTTGCAAACTCTAGTTCATAACCATCCTTTACTGACTGAGCCACTCGAGAGGGGTGAAACATTCTGTTCCCTTTTAAATAGGAAAAATCACTAATGGGTTAGCCTATAAATGTAGTGTTAAACGTCCATTCTCCATTTTTCTGTCAGAGGAAGAGAGCTGAGCTGAATAATTTGTATTTCTGCCAACTTTTCCGTGTATACTTTTGACTGAAGAACCTTCTACAATATCGTTGTTGTTTGCAAGTAGTCGCTTGATTTTTGTGAGAGATTTTTCTTGTAACAGAATAAAAAATTGTTAGTTTACTAGCTATTTTCCCCCGAGCTAGCTGTTTACTGATTATTTAACAGAAACTCTGCATGTCTTCTTTGTTGATTCTTTCCACAGGGAAGCGTGAATTCAATGATTGCGGCTGCATCACTGTTATTCTGATTAGTCGACTGGAGCTAATTGTCCTAACTCTGCAATGTCTGCTTGTATAACAAGGTCATGGTGTGTCTCCTGGTACTTTGGTACCTGTTTTTAGTATCTCCCGGCACTCACACTTGATCTTAGTTGGCTAACCTTGATCTGTGTGGCTCCTCATCACCTTTTGCACTGTATTTTGATGCTCTGAGCCAACCGCAAGGTGGATAGGTTGTTCTGAAGTCCACAGTTTCGATGCTCTGATGTCAAAGTCATCTCTGCACCAACGTTCTCAACAGTTTCAATATCATAGATGCTGATTGAGCTCCATTGCTCTCGACGTTGATGAAGACTCAACGTTTTCATCATTGATTGAGCTTGACTGCTCTTGATGTTGCCTCCAGTTGTGATGCCTGACATTCTGGGGGCGTACAAGGCTCTCAAGATGGGGGCTGGATGGACCTTTTCTTTGATAATTTAAGGTAAGGTAAAAGAACCCATTATATTTACAGATGAAATGGCCTCACACAAATATTCTTTTTAGTTACAATTTAGTTGACAAGACTAAATTGTTAACCTTAATTTGGTTAAAAAATGGAAATATGAAATGTAATGATTACAACTCAACATTGCTCTAATTAACCCATCACTGTGCGTCGATTGTATGAAACATATACAAATAGCATGAAATGAGGTATGTTGTATTTTACTTTGGGTTCAGCAAGATATTTAAAGTAAATCAATTTTCTTCTATGTTGCTGATCTGAGTTTAGCCTTTTCTCTGTTGAGGTCTTTGACCACAGGATACCATCTGCAAAGCATTATTCTCAGGCGTTTTCCAAAATAAGACAAATGACCACACCTGACTTTGTTTAGCACGCATTCCACAGTCATTTCCAACAGAATGCCCTATACCTCTATTCGAGGGAGGATTTGCAGCTAAAAGGTAAAAAAAAAAAAAAAACATCCAAAAAAGGGGGAACCTTGCACAACTATACACTATTCTGGGTAACATTTCTGGTTCTATTTGAGTCACAGAATTTCACCCTGTAAGAGCTGGTCCTTGAATGTCAATCAATTTATCATTTCATTGAGAAAGAAAAAAGGAAAGGCACACATAGACAAATCTAGGCCATCTACTCCTACCGATGGTGACCAGATTACTGGGATGTGAGTGGTTTAAAGACTTTATGTTTCCTTTGAGTAATGCATGGATCTATGGTTTGCAGTTAAATAATTTAGTTTTTGTCAACTGCTATTGCGGTTTTGTCAAATAACTAAACTATGATGGCATTTTATAATTTTATATAGAACGTGTTACCCTATTAGAGACCTTTCTATATGGTTGAGTTCACTCATAAGTCCTTTAAATGTCTAGCCATTTAAATAATAGACTCGACCCTTGGATAAAAATCCAGATCCCAGGAGGAAGATCCAAATTTCTCCAAAATGACGTCAACTTCTAACACTGTCAAGTGGACAGTTTCACATTCTGTGTACCATGGCTTCCAGACAAGGACATACGCAAAAATAAATCAATTCAGTCAGCCTAAGTGCTGTAGCAAACAGTCCTGTAGGAGCTGTTGGTGCGCGGTGTTAAATACCACCGTCTGACACACAAACCCTTCACGTGAGCCTGGATCAGTGACTCGGACACAGTGGGCATGGCCTCCGCCTACCTTTCCCTGTGCAGATGACCCCGTCCGACGTCTCACAGAGGCTCTTGCTCTGCGCGTCGCTCATTTCACAGGTGCGGGGAAACTGGCAGAGCTTCCCGAACCATCCATCACTGCAGATGCAGCGGCCACAGGAGCAGAAGCCATGGCCTTGAGGGAGGGAGGGAGAGGAACAGTTACAAGTATTGCCTGTCTTTGAAGCACGTATTTGTTTTAGCACAAGCTTTTCATCAAGGTGTATGAGTGATCCTCGAAAAACAAAAAAACAAAGAATAAACACTAGACAGCCGGCCCTGTAGCACAGAATAAGGCAGCTGTTCGCCGGACACCTTTATTACACAGAGAGTTATTTCAAACCTGCTCAATCAAAGGCATCGCATCGCTCATTGCAATTTAAAACACACGGTGGCCCTTATATCACCAACTGATTTCTGCACTTTCAGACGCATTTATGAAACAGATGTCTGATCTGGTTCTATGACTCCAGCTAGAAAGATAAAGCACGTGCTTACAGTGTGAAGACAAGGGGGTGTTTCATGTAACGATATGGCAAGCATACAGACTGATATTGCAGGTCATACCCCTGTCAAATCCTCTTACAGTTGGTGAGGGAGGTGGAAATACTAGGGGAGTTCCCATATTTATCCCATATCTGGTATATAAGCTGACTTTAAGGTTTGGCTGGGAAGTGATAGGTCCGATTTGTGAAGAAAATGCTAGTGTTAGCGTAATGCTATTTTACCCACAACACAAGCGGTAGCGACGAGGTTGATCTGCTATTTTATCTGATACAGGTTTATTCTTAAGCACGATCATCGAGAACGGTCATTTGAAAAAACGTAAACCTATATATATTTTAAAAAAACCTTGCACCAAGCTATGGGATCCATTGTTGGGCGAGACGTTAAAACAACTATTTTAGTTAGCATGGGGGGGAACGATAAATTTTTCTACTATTTGTCAGTGGTATTCAACTGGACAACTGGCACCATCTAAAATATGTCCCCTGCTATGTCGAAAATAGGAGTTTCCCATGTCACGCAAATTGCTTCTTTAAGGGAACAAAACAGCTGTGATTGGCTATTATGTAACCGCACTCTTACCACACCTAGTGCTATGATTACAAAAACAGAGCCCTTAATGTTTCATTCATTTAAACTGAGCTCTTCAGTCATCCAACTCAAAGCTATTGGTCTGTCTGAACCAAAGACCTTATCTCTGACCTTTGGACCGACACATATTCACTGAATGATAAGCCCCAGGGTTCTAGCACCTGAACATACATCCAGGGTGAGAAACAGTGTTCTCCAGCCCAACACTATCTCGGCTTACGGCCAGTGAGGGGGGTGTCCATTTATGATAACATTAGGGTTGTGCCTCACTTTCGTTTTCATGGCACGGGGCATTATACGGGAGATGAGAAAGAATGAAAGGGCTGGGAGGCTTCTGACTATCAAGCGTCGGGTCAGATGCAGATGCATGATGTCAGATACGCTCTTGCAACATTTGGCATATCTGCTCAGATATTTCTGGGTTCTTGAGGAAAATAACCCATTAGTGATGGTTCAAATTTTGTATTTGAAAGGGAGGAATCTTTTTTTTTTCAGGGACAGGAAAGACTAAAATTAGCATTTAAGCTTACTTAAGCTTTCTGATTTTTCTTTTAACATAACTTTACCTAAACAGATTTTTCAGACTTTTTTTATTTCATTGGTCTCGCGGGGGGGGGGGGGGGGGGGGGGGGGGGGGGGGGGGGG
>JAOVYW010000001.1:9701207-9724185 GCA_025775045.1 Hiodon tergisus
ATCTGTTAATTATATACTGCCATAATTATTGCACATGATTTTCATGGCAAAATGTGTAGCTATGCTGGGGAACAACATACCTTAGTTGAAAATGCCCTCTACGGGCCATATTTTTTCCATGTCACAAAGACGCTTTACAAACAGGAAAAATACAATATGTCCCAGGCCTGATCCAGTCATGAGTAACCACCCAGCAGAACAGCCTCATAAAAGTCTGGAATCCTAAATGCAGTTTTTGGACAGGGGTCATGAACTTGTGCTAGGATTGAAAGTAAAAACATAAAGAGGAGCACTTCTTTGACAGGATTCCATAGTGGCCGTCAGGCAGGAGATGACAAGGGGCTTTTCTAGTTCTGTTTCTCCACTCATCCCTGCCTGGGAAAGTAATGGGATATAACAGCACAGACCCTATTCAAGTGTCCAAGACATATTGTGTCTCACATAATGATATAATTTAAATTTTATTCAACATTGTTATGAAAGGGTTAGTATTGCATTGCTAAGCTGTCATTTACTAGAATGATAATGTGGGACAAATATTACGTAACGTGTTCCTCCAAAAACACCTTCTTTTTTTATGTAATAAAACTGTTGCCAGTATTCAGAAGAATGCCGAAAAATGCTACTGTGATCTGACATTATCTGGTCAGCACTTTTATTACATATAAAAAGGACAAACTGCTTGACAAACTGGTTTCACAATGATTCTCTCTTGCACACTGATCAGTTAATTACACACGTGTAGCCACATGGAGGTGTATCCGGGTCACCAGCACCCATCTGACGGCTGCTGCATTAAGAACGCTGGCAGGAGGAAATCCCTGCAGTCTGTCAGGGCGTATCTCCCTCAGCCAGACAGGCTGACATCCCAGGATCCGCACATTAAAGGATCCCGCCATCAGAGCCTTGATTTGATGGCCTCTGGAGCTGGCAGTCATTCCTCTAGCAGCCGTCCATCTCAGGCGCACTCATCTATCTGAGAGTGAACCTGCACGGCACTGCCTCTTTTGTGAGGGGGGGGGGGGATATACCCTCTGATCTCTTTTCCTGTTTTTTTCATTTGAGTTCAGACACACAAAACAGGGCTTTCAGAATGGGGAGAAGAGTGGAATCCTCCTTTCACCATAAAGCTTTTAATGCTGTGATGGTCTGTCTATGATTACAAACGCACCAACAAGTGATATGAAAGTATTGCTGTTTTCCTTCAGCGATGCCAACTGTGCCACTGATCATGTTGAGATGATATCCCTATTTTTGCCCCTCTAATACATATAGATGAGTTTATCAGTACCCTTGAGCACATAGTCACTGAGAAAAATGTATCCTTCATAGCTAGAGAAATACACAGTTAAGTAATACCAAAAAGTCCATACGAACATGCACCTAAATCTCACTATTTAAAATGTGTTAAAAGGCACGTTTATACGGACTTGAATGTCTAGCTGTTGACTGCGGATTTGAGTAGGCCCCCTGCACCACATATGCTGTATCTTTTCCCCCTGGCAAGGAAACAACTGTTCCAGTCGCCTTGAACTCCTTAATAGTGGACACTATAGTGGAATAGAGGTTACCCTGTATTCCTTTTATACACGATGGAAAAACCAAGCAACACCAAGCAACCTCCAGAATCTTCTATAAAGCTGCAAAAGCTTCCTACAAGTATAATAAATATAATAATATTTGCTCGTTAAGGTTTTTAAATGGTGAGGGAGAAAAAAAATCTGATTCTGATTGCTTTGTTTTTCGTAAAAAATATAAAACATGTGGTTTCTTTATGTGTTGCTGTTAACTTCCTTATTTCCTTGTTTCATTTTAGGAGAAAAGGCACAACTGTATAAGAAAAATTTCTATTAAATAATGGTAAATTAATCTTCATACAATATAGACCCTTTAGAAAAAAATTTTGAAATAATATGCAGAGCATTTTCAATAAAAAAGTGTCATAAAACAGAAAGAACAAAAGAAACCAATGGCAAAAACATAAAAATTTGTAACAGTGAGAAGAAAATTTAATTCCAATTTAGAAGGCAATTATATTTGTATATCACTGAGCAGTATGATTTAGAAATTCCAGAAATTTAAATGATTTTAATTGGGTTCCTGGAAGAATGTATCCAACCAAGAACTTCAAAGAAACAAAAAAAAGAAAAACAATTTCTAAAGAGGCTGATTTGTTTCTCTGTACAAAACACTGAATATTTTTTTTCAGGTTGAACTACTCATTCTTACTTACTTAAGTTCAGCTATATGCTGTATGTGGACAGCTGTATGTGGACAGTTAAACTAAGTGCAGACTGCTTTCTACTGCTTTCCTTGTTACACAGTGCACACACACAATGCAGAGCCTCCACGAGCTTCACTGGTAAGACCTGCTGTTCACCAAACCTAGTTCACCTGCACAGTGAGCAACTTTAAAATAGCCCAGCCAAGAACTCTATGCTGACGCTCAAACATGCACAGGGCCCATAGTGCCGAGGAGCAATTAACCGCGGGTCTCCAGACCCTACCTGCCTGTTGGACAGACCCTACCCTCTGACACGGGCAAAACGGAGTTCAGACACTGCATCACGCTGGCCCGTCAGCTCACGGCTGGTTACAACAAACCACAGATGTAAAAGTCACAACTCAGATAGGGCGAGAAGGAGCCAGAGATTCCACGTGGTAACAACAAAGAGAACTGAAGAATACAGCCATGTTAAGATGAGGAAATCTCAGAGCACAAACAGCCTGAGCCAAAGTAACCGTAGTGAGCCATTTTTAATTGTTTAATAATGACTATAAACGGGAGGATATTAATGTCTTATAATTGATATTTTGCTCATTTTTACCATTGTATTTTATATATTGCTTGCTAGCCTGTATTTAAAAATATGGCTAATTTGCTGCAAATAAGTTTCTTTACTCGAGGTTTGTTAAAGCTTTTGTGAATTGTAAATAGTCATACCATCACTGTCACACTTCAGACATGTGCTGTCAGATGAAGCCAACAGCAGAAGCAGAAGCAGACTTCAGAAACACAAGAGGCTGGGTTGGATGCACACAGTTAGAATAGATCAGTTGTTAGTCAGAGATCAAGAGGTCCCTCCATATCAGAACACCATAAGGCATCCTCTTGGCAAAATCTTCACTTTCACTATTCTTTTTTTAGTAACACTGTACATCTACCCTTATTGCACTGTTATTTGCTTCAGTAGTGAAGTAATAAGAGATCAGTCTAAAGAGGCCTAAGCCAGCCGCCACATAATGATTCTATTTATTGTCACAGACAAGAGATGTCAGCGTGGTATACAGCTCCAAAGAAAGGGAAGTAATTCTTAAAGAACCTTGTTTGCTCTTAAATTAGTTCTGATACACAAAAGGCATTGTGTAAACCCTGGAAAGTCACAATGAGCTACACTAGTAACTCCAAAGTTCCACTTCAATGTTATCTTTTAAGACAAAATATCTGCAGAACTGAAAAGAGAATAACTTCTCAACCTTTTACACTGTTTATGCAGATATTTCAGAAGTTTTACGATTGATTCATAATGCATGCAGCAGCAATGAACTTCGTAAATAGAAGTTGCTACAGTTTATACCTTGGCTGAGAACGGTTTCTAAAATAAGATAACAATCTTGAAATATCTATTGTTTTATGTTTACGTAGTATTTTACCATCATATAGTAAACATAAACCCAAAGAGAAGTAGACATTCAATACTCATGAGAACCCTATAAAAGTTACACCTCTAATGCTGCAAAAAAATAAAAATAAATGAAAGAAAACAAAAAAATGTCAATATGAAATAAATATCACAGTAACATATTTATTTAACCTTAACATTAAATTGCAATATTAACCCCAACAAGATAATAGTTTCCATCTGGACCAGTGATGAGATACAGTTGTTTTTCTTCCTTTTAAAAAGGTACCAAATAGCCATGCCGTTTGCCATAAAGCCCATCTCCAGATGGATCCTCCATCCACAGCTGTGTATTCAACATTGAAAACCCATTATCAGCAAACAGGAAGGTCTCCCTTTCCGTGCCTCTCAGCATTAATGAGCTCTTCAACGCCTCGCTACCTGTCTCCAAAAATAAATGACATTTTTCTCCCAGCATATCTCTGTTACCGCCTCTCAATATCTCCATAGACCGAGGTCTTTCCTTTTCAAAAGCTGGTTTTCCACGCTTTTCTTTCCCAAGGTCAACACACAGGAGATAGACATGCTATTTTACCAACAGGATTTTTTGCACAGGGCAGGTTCAACACTATAATGGCCGTCAGAGCATTATAGAGCACAGTCAATATGTTAGCATAAACAGCAGTGGGTAATTCCTCTCCATTCACACATCTTGCGTTCACACATACAGGTATATGCTGGTGGTGAAACTAAATGTTGCCAACATTGAGCATGTCCCACGTAGACTTAAAAACAAGCAATGTTTGTATCCACATAAAAACTGTAGCACCACATTTAGTAAAACAAACCCAATCCGACTGAGATTTTTTAGTTGTATTTTTCTCCACCTGGCAAGTCCCTACTACACTGAGGTAGATGTTATACCGATTGATGTTAGTATCCTTGTATTTAAATTATATATATATATATATATATATATATATATACACACACACACACACACACTATATGGACAAAATTATAGGGCCACACCTCTTAATCATTGAATTCTGGTGTCCCATTGCCACAGGTGTATAAAACCAAACACCTAGCCATGCAGTCTGCCTTTACAAACATTTGTGAAAGAAGGGGTCATTCTAAAGAGCTCACTGAATTTGAGCGTGGTACTGTAATAGGATCTCACCATTGCAACAAGTCAGTTTGTGAAATTTCTTTCCGCCTAGATATTCCACGATCAACTGTAAGTGGTATTATTGCAAAGTGGAAGCGTTTAGGAACCACAGCAACTCAGCCACGAAGTGGCAGACCCTGTAAAGGTACAGAGCGGAGTCGCCGAGCGTTTTTTTTGTATTTAAGAAATAACATTTAAAATGACCTTCCTGGTAAAATAGGACAGTGATAATGTACCCTGGAGTGAATGGCAAAAATATGATTGGCTCCTTGAGCCAGGGATTTTGGTCTTCAGGTCAACAAGCTAATATTTTCTCTTGTGGGTACTGGTTGAAGGGACCTTTTTATATGCATGTGAATGTATTTATGTATTTGAAACTATGCATTTGGCAAAAGAGAACACAAATTTCCAACATCAATTATTTAGAGAGTTAGGAGTTTTCTTTTTTTAACCTTTTACCTGTGACCTTTAAGTAAATGTTTTTTTCTGCATCAAGTCTAAAATCCTGCCAAGTTTAATGACTATTGGACTCCTTCACGGTTTGATAATGATTGGTCATTATTTAACCTGATGTTCAGCACTCCACCTTTGTAATGGGCAGCATCAGTTAAAAATGTTAATCTACCCACACACTACAAAATCAAAACCAGTAAATGCAACAATATTTGAACCCAATTTTATGTTTATAGATGTAACTTTATTATTGTCCATGTCCAACAACACAGTAGCCTAGATTAATTTAAAATGTCTATATAGTAAATAGCGTTTTCTTTTTAAAAGGCTTCATGTACAAATCTGTCTAATCTAACAAAACACTGTTTATATTGAGAATATCATGAAACGGTTGAACAGTTGTTCTATTTTATTTACAGTGCGCATATAACCCATAAATCAGTTTTATTGTATTTTACAGTTATTGTGTTTTTTGTAAAAGTTCTGTTACCTTTATGAGCCTATGTGCACTACTGATGCTGTTCTCTTTCTAAACGATGTGTACACAGAGTTTACATACTAATTACCCGAGGGTTAAAAACACTCTGTTCTACATAAAAATGTAGCTGTTTTTTAAATTAATCAAAGATTATATTACAAAGGGGGTTTTCCTCACACTGATAACATTTTACTAATGAAAACAAATACGTTTTGAAAAGTGTTGCAGTACTTGTTCTTGACATTTTGGCATGTAGTGCCAACCAAATAAATAAACGAAAAACAAACAAAATTAGCCTATGTATTCCAAAATGGTATTTTTGCACAGGATAGGGGTGAACAGTGCATTTGTCTACTATTTGTCTACATTGCACTTCACACACAAAGACATGGTTTTCCCTGTTATGTGGTTCATCTGCCATATCGAAAATTAGGCCTTTCTCCTTAAAGGTAAAAAACAGCTGTGATTTGTTATCATTTAACCACATGCTTACCCCACCTTTATGTTGAGTACTAGTTTAAGCCAACCCATTTAACAGTTGTGTTAATGCTGGCTCCACCATAAAATGTCACTCTACCAAAACTTGCAACATCGACTTGGCCACGCCTCAACGCCAGCGCTTGCGTTGGGACATAGCCATATAATCAAAATAGAGCCTTTAGTGGGACTTTTGTGAATTCCCTTTTCAGTTTCGAGCTCAGCGCCCTCTACTGGTTTGGGGGCCCTACACACAGTTACGATTTGTAGTAGGAAGGCTGGTGTTACAAACATTTGAGGAAAATTCAAAACCGATTCCTTCTAAAGTGTTTACTTTGTCCATAGTAAAACGAACAGCAATTTCACATGCCCTCTGCACCTCAGGATTCATTACAGAGTAAAACATAAAATACCTATCAAAAACTGCGCCTGGTTCAGGTGACTCCATGATGAATTACTTTCCTTTCAAATCTGACATTGGACGCGATATTAATGTTAGCAGAATATATATATATATTTTTGGATGGGTTTGATTATCCCCAGGCCGGGTTGAATAACTGCACGCTTACTGTTGGAGTAATGCCATCACTTACCCCCGCAGGTCTTCCCATCATACGTTACGCAGACCCAATCGTGGCATTCACAGCGTGGTCCGTAATACTTCCCAGGGTCACTGACTCGACATATGCAGACTCCGCAGTCACAGTCTCCCCTGCCACTGCAGATTAGGCCATCGAGGGTCCTGCACCGTCTCTGTGAAGATTCAGCCGAGAGCTTGCACACCCCGCTCGCCGTCCTGAAATCAAAATTTTATCTTCAAAATAACACACCAGAACTATCCTGTGTCGTGTCACTGTTGAAAAAAATATCTGGTCTGCTGGTACAGTGGGTGCATGGTAGAATGACAAAACCCGAGAATCGACACTAAAATACCAGAGTTTCATTATGTCATCATGGAAATGTCTACCTTCTGGAGAAAAGCCTAGTAAAAGTATCTCACATATAACTGGATCTTTCACATAATGGGTTACGTTTCAAACTGATCCTTTCCTGGTAAATGTATCACTCAATTATATTCTATTATTAATTATACCCCATTATGGAAAGCTGAATTTGCTACTATTTAACCATTTGGTTGTGGAAGTCTCTGTGTTTCGAGGAGAATTTGTCCCGTGCTTTGCAACTTCCACATCCTGAATATCGTGCTCACTGGAATATACAAACACTTGGATATTATTCTGTACCCCTTTGCTAACCTATGCATGTTTAATTTCTTTCTTTTTTATTGTTTTTTTGTGTAAACTAGGCAGCCCAGGGGTTGAATACTTACGCAAGCAACATATTTCAGTTTATTATTTGTCTTCCCAACCGATGTCACCATAAAATAATTTATTTGGAGTTTCAGTGCTTTCAAATGAAGCATCAAACAGAACGAAATTTCAATGTACCGTTTGTCATCCAGCAATATGAGAGAATTGGTAAGGGGTCTAAATATTTTACAGGTCACTGTATTTATTACTCGAAGACTCTAAGTCTGGATTAAATCAAAAGTAACCTCTGAAGGCAGGTTGCCTCTGTAAATAAAGGAAAGCCTTCTGAAAACAATAAAAGTCTCAGTCAGTCCCAGATAAGAGTCCCTGTTCAAGGCATAGCTTTAGAATGGAAGTGACCTATTTTATAGGTTTATCCAATATACGCGTTTGTTTGCTTTGTTAAAATAGGTTGATGTGAGATTTTGTCTTCAATTATTTATTTTTCCAGTATATTTACCATAGCCTGGGAAGCTGAAATGGGGATTTTATGAGAAACACAGGTTTCCAGATGGCTTACAAAAATAATTTTCCAGAGTCATTTAAAATGCATTTGCCTGAATTGCGTATTTTCATTTCTCATTTATACGAATAGGAAATGTTATTCAAAGTCAGTATTTTACAGTTTCACAACTAAACATCTAAAGTGTGAGGACCTTCATGATCTACGATCTTCCCACAAACATTTCTACTCACTGGTTTGTTTGTTTTACTAAAGCAGATCAATATTGTTTCAAAGTTGTTAGAATATATTACCAAAACTTGATGGATTCGGTATACATTAGGTATTTTGTGATAATACATTCACCTATACATACAATTTAGGGTTCTATTTTCGTGACAACAACACAAACGTGCTCCACTGTGCTATTTTCCTGGCAATGTGTTTAGCTGCTGAAAAGGACCCCCTCATAATGCTGTCGCAGGTGAGACAGCACTGTTACGTAATTTAATATTCAAACTCTCACACAGCTCACAAAAGGATATCTTTATACAATAGCATGTCTTCTTTAATTCACACCACAAAAGCAATGGCCAATACCTATCTAACCACCCATAATTAATTAGCCTAAGCGCTCCAAAGGGTTATCTAAGCATAGGACAGGGGTGAGCAGTGTCTTATCTCTAGTATGCTTCTGCGATGCACAAATGGACTACCAGTAAACAACTGAAATGCGTCCTCTGCCATATTGAAAATAGCAGTTTAACTGTGATGTCACTTACCCTCGCCTTCAAAATTGAAACAACATGTTGGTTAACCTGGATAATCAAATTGAATAATCAAAACAGAGCCCCTAGTCTTAGAGCCCACTTCTCCTCAATGCTGGATGAAGTTCAAAGTTTTCAAAGTTATATGCAGAAATTGCCCATATTTTCTATCTTTAAAAAATAAAACAATTCTACTCAATTTGGAAGCCTCACTTAATACATTTAGTCTTTTGTCCACAAGCTCCGCCACAACACACATAAGAGAGAGTATGTAGGTACGAACAGCTCTTCAATGCCCCCAATGCCCTGCATTATACACACTGCAGGGCACGCTGCCTGTATATGTCAGGTTGAGCACTAACTCAAGGTGAGGCATGTCCCTCTTTGCTAATCAGCCTGCACTTGGCAAGCGCTAAGGGCATTTTCTTTTGGAGCCCCTCGGGATCCACTGTACATCTCTTCATTACCTGTCCCCTGATACAACTGTTAAGGGGTATTCCCTATATATTTAGTGCAGCCAGGTTTCAATTCAACATACAGCGAAAGATTCTAACAATGAGGTGGTGGAATACCTCATTTCCATTTCCATCAAGACATCAATAGACATGCACTTAACAAGAATCTAACAAACTGTGTAAATATCTTGGTCTTTGACCACTATGACCAGTAGTAACTGTTTACGTTGCATTTAAACTTAAACTTGTCACACAATGCTACAAAATAAACTTTAGCAAAAGTTCTGCATTGTATTATCAGTCATGCAAGAATTACAAATTCACAAATCTGGATTCTGGGGACAGATGTACATTCTACAGACTGTGACCAGATGCACTGCAGTTTCTACTAAAAGCTCATTTAAATTTTCAGCAACAAGGGATAGAGGAGTGGCATGCACAGATACCCCCGGATACAAGGCACAGGCACAACTCCACCAGTCTTTGCACTATTTACACTGTTAGCATGCTAGCTAGTCAGTTTGTTTTTTCATTCCCTTACCTAAAGCATTGACCAACCTGTTTTAGGGGTTGAGTTCAATTTCCTTTTAATTGTTAGAGACAGGCAGCCAGTGTTCTGGTGAGGGTTAAACTTTGCAGAGAGATAAACATACTGTCTGCTCCTTGCTTCGTAAGACCCTGCCGGCTCTTGGTATGATGGCATTACAATTAAACTACAAAATATAGAGAGCTGGTACCCCAACTAAACAGCCACGCTTTGGCTTTTTATTCACTTATGAAGAATAACATGTGGGGTGTTTGAATCTTCAGTAACACACAACCTACCTTACGATTAATACATTTTACATGTATAGCACCATACCAGTTAACAAAGCACAGTTGGGTGGAAGGCCTAGTCAACACTGAAGTGAAGTGCTATTATGTTCTTATTATTTTATCCACTATTTTAGTTGCTTTCCGATTCACCGAACACATTGTTTTGGGTCTTTGGGAAAACTGCTTCAGTTTTATTGCACAATACAGAACAGTCCTTTCTGTGCACGCAGTACCAGTACATAAGCTATCCCAGGTATGGTTTCCCTGAATAAGTGTTGGAATTATAGTTACACACATGGACACATAAATAATACACATATTATGTGGATCATGTTCTTTTTGTCCATTTTCTCAAAATACATTAAAAACCCCTTCCCCTAACTTGTAGATTAGTATTCCCAGCATGCCTTTCCTTATTCCACAATTGTATTAAAAAGTAATACAACTGAGAATGATTCAGACTATCCACCTGTTCTTACTTACGGAGCGTTGTGACCTCTGCGGTCCTTTTAATCCTTACGGAACTTTCTTAGTCATAATTTAAAACAGCTGTGATGGTGACAACAAACAATACTAAAGTAAAAAAAGGTTTTGGTGTTCTCCTTTACAGGCTATACAAAAGTCAACGATGCCAAATGTTTATAACATATTTTTTATTAAAAACATGTTTTGGCCATACAACTGTAAATGAAAACAAACCAAATGGTAGAGGAGAAAACTCCTGGGTAAATGAGGGGCGAGAAGTGGTCTCCAAGGTGCTTTTAACACGGACCTCTAAGGGAAAGGCATCATCACTGGGCAGAAGCCTTTCCATCAATAGGCTTAAGTTGATGGATTTGCCGGCACACCCACCCTGCAGAAATCCAGACGCTTGTGGTCTCTATGCCACGATGCAAGCAGACCATACTGACAGCACAAGGAAGCCCAACCCCTTTGAAGTGACGTTAGATGGTGTTACCCTTTCTAACTTTGTGCTTTAAAAAAGAACGGTATAGAAATTTATAGAAGGTTTTCTTTCTATTTTCTGTGCCATTCATTTCAATATCCATGTGGCAACAGCATGGCAGAATGTAACTCATTGGCTAGTAGGCATAACACGTCTGCAAAAATCCTACAAAATCCAACTGAGGGGCTATGACATAACATATAGCAGCATGATCTAGCTCTATGTAAGCTTGTTAAACACATAATTAAGGTAAAAAATTTTTAAAAAAAACTAGACATCAGGACATACATTTGATACTAATTTTATATAATCTCAGCATTTTTAAGAAAAATAAGGAAATACTGAAAGTCTAATGTACATCCTTTAGACACACAGTGATCCAAAACTAACAAATATAACTCAAATAAAACATTCATTACATTATGGAAAGTCAGTTAGTTAAAATATTTGACACTGCGGTTTTAAAGGTTTTTTTTACTGACTATGTATACCCAACACCGTAACGCAAGTAAAACAGAAATTAAACTTGAAAAAGCAACCTAGAGGCAATGATATTTGTTATTGTTTAATAAAAAAAATTCTCATCGTGATTAAAACCGTAGGGGGAAAAAAAACAACAGCTTAGTAAATTGCAAACTTTGCTACTTACATCTACTGCATTATCCATTTCCCAACATTGATTGTTATTTTATTTTATATTTAACTTTTCTTTTACAGGGTCATAAAACCTCCCTTAGACTCTCCACAGTGTGGATTCTCTCAGTAACTGGCACACACTCTGTCCGCAGCTAAACTTGATGAGAAAAACAAAACAGCACAACTCACCTAAGTGATTGTGATAAATTTTCTTCAACAGCCGAGAGAAGAATCAGAAGCAAGGAAACCAAGACGGAATTCACCAGAGCCTCAGCATGCATGTTTAGATCCCAGAGAAACCTGAAGCGAAATGCCTTCAGGAATTTCAACTTTTTCTAACTGAGGGAGAGTGGGCTAGAGGCTGGCCAAAACCGGCTCAAACCCTTCTGAGGCCAAGAGCGGTATCCATACAAGTGCCTTTGATTAGTTGTGACTGTTAGTACTTGGGCAGGAGACTGTGAGAGGTAATGAGCCAAAATGAAAAGTTTAGTCACTGGTCAAATACATGATTAGGAACAGTTGTTAATCCAGATGGGTTATCGTTGTGTTGGTGTCTTTTTCATCTGATACTACAGTGAATAAAAAATGCTGCAAGTGGTAACTGATTTCATTTTAATGATCCTGCTTCAAAACGTTTAATGTTTCACTTATTTAAGTCCAGTTAAATGAGTGCGACATTCTTGCAAGCAGTGTAAGCTCTGCCAAAGACTAGTGTCACAGTTAATATAACGCCTTTGACCGAAAGCAACAATTAGGTCTAGACTTGATCCCTGTTATGTAAGGTAATCACTAGTTTTGTCCTACACAAGCACTACATGTGAGTGTGAGTTTAATTAAACTGAGCTCAACAGCATTCTTTCTCCTGAAGTGTTATACCCTGCTGTCTGTAAACCTTTTTTTTCCATTGGGGCATCAAATTTAGATTTTAGGAAACAGACTTCACTTACTTCAGTGTTACAGACTTCAGTAATAATTTGAATTTCCTGCACTCATTGTGTAGTCATGACTCACGAGTGATTAGATGTTAACTTTGCTGATTGCGAAACAAATTTCAAGCCAATATGTATTAACGCCATATGACCATCAAAGCATCTGGGAAACAACAAATACATTTGCAGTTATGTTATTATGTATGTTTTCATGCCAGAATAAATATTCAATTTTAACTGACAATCTATACTTTTATACCACCTACACATATGGTGTAAAACAGGATTTGCATGGACAACAACTTTTTAAAAAGAGGTCTAAAGAATATAACTGGCGACATCGCAGCTGTATTGATACAGAGTGAATTATTTGTCGTGCTAACGTGTAGACAAAATATATTTAAAATATTTCATTTTTTAAATATTTCATGCTGTTCTATAGCGGCCTGTGCGTCTTCCATGTACACTAACCTTTATGTTGACTGTTCCGGGTAGCAGGGAGACAAGCGTTTCTGCGGCAGCTGTTCTGCTGATGTGATAGCAAAGCAAAGCAGATCGCGCTGTGACAAAGGCTTTCAAATATAATGATTTTAGAACTGCAGAAGCAATGAAAAACAGTTTGAATCGGAGCGTTTAAGTAAGTAATCTGCTATTATTACGTATCCTTACCTAAATTTAATTTACTTACCGGTACCATTACATGTTGGATTCGGGTGTCCGCCTATCCAAGGAAGTAGGCTACATTTGTATTCGTGCTAGGGCCTTCAAAAAAGAGATTACTAACAGAAACGTTATCGTCGATGTTTCCGTGCATTTTCTTTATTGCTGTATAAAATTTAGCTGTGTACAAATATGTAATACACTCCGTACATAATTCCTCATTTAACGTTATAGCTCTGATCTGTTTCCATGGTAACCCAAAACCGTGTCAATTGCAAGGGGGTGCTGAAAATCTTCGTGTTTTGGATTGGCTATGTGTGTTCATTGTGCATAGGGCCTAAAATGTTATTTTGTTCATGTACGAATGTTAAAACAGGCTATGTCCTCAATTATACAAGTATGTTAATTAAAGTAATGTCTAAACCAACGTAAACGATAAAAAAAATCGATAGTTCCTTAATTTGAGAAAAAAAAAGCCTCTCGATCACAGCCAGCCAAACCATAATGATATATGTTTAATGCATGGCCAAGACAGGTATGGGATATAGCATGTGCAATTTCCAAATCTTTTTTCTATGAAGGGAAAATTTGCGCAGGAACAGGTCTCGTCTGTTGCTAAAGAAAAAATGTTTTCACAAGGCACACTGGATTTCTGTCTCTTGTTTCTGTTATTTGGGCATTAAATTATAGGGACACGATTAATAACAACAAGTACATCCTACTGTAGTTCAAAGTAGTTTTGTATAAGATCGGTTTTGTGATTGATGATGTTGTTAGAAATTTAACTGCCTAAAGTTTCATTAACATAATAAATTATACTATTACACTAAATTACACTAAATAAACAGGAAATAAATAATAACAGTGTTACGCTTATCATTGCATAGGCGTATGTAGCAAAATAAGTGACGAGAATATTTTTGTTTCGTTTTGCTTTAATCAATTAGTTATCCTTAATTATGTATTTAGTCTTCTTCTAATAGCGACCGCGGGGAACACATTTTTCAGTGTTCCTGTAAGATTACAGGATGTTCGAAGTTGACATGAATCTATATGTTAAGGTTCCGTGATGTTCCCACAGAAAATTACCTTTACTATTTTCTTTAATCACCCAATAGTTAAACGTGCTGACCTATGTTGATTTTAAGTAATCCTATGCATACGTGCGCATTAGCGTTAAAACAATAATGGATAGAGGCCTGATAATGTTATTGATATTGACTGCGATTATGCAGAAAAATAACACAGTTGTTGTTCACTGTTTGGTTAGATGTTGCTTGCTGCTAATCTGTGTTCAGAGTAATTTAATTACAATGAAAAAATTGAACAAAAAGGCTGTTTAACTAAGTGTGATGTTACAATGAAATTAAATTCATGTCAGACTTTACAACAATTTATCAAAAAAATATAAGAAACATCTTTTTGGAAACTATTTTAAGGTTGGTCAACAACCAGGCCTGATTTGAACTAGCCCTGCCCATTGTTAACTTACTAACATCGGAGTGAAGTTGCCATATTGTCTAAACGGAGAAAGTTTGGGGCAGTCGTTAATCTTCCCAGGAGTGGCCAAAATTTATCCAAGAGCTAGGCGTAAAACCATCCAGGAAGTGGCAAAGAAACCTAGAGCAACGTCCATCTGCGGGCCTTTCTCTTCTTGGTTAAGATCAGTGTTTATGACCACAAACCCTAACCCAAAAATGGCATTAACAGCAGAGCAGCAGGGTAGAAACCACTGTTCTCTAAGATGAAAACGAATGCTCATCTCAAGTTGGCCCAAAAGCACCTGGATGATAATCAAGAGTTCTGGAACAGGGTTCTATGAACAGATAAGTCAAAAGGACTTTTTGGCCGTTAATCATACTCTGCATTCCATAGTAGGAAAAACTAATGGTCAAGAATAGCGTTGGTTGTGTCATGGTTTGGGGATGCTTTGTAGCATCAGAACCTGGATTCCTTGCCATCAGTGAAGGAAGCATGAATTCTGCTCCATATTAGAGAATTCTACAGGATAATTTCAAGCCTGCATCACAGTGGTAGAAGAACATGAAATTTAAAGTTTTGGAATGGCCTAGTTAAAATCCAGACCCAAACCCCATTGAGATATTATGGCAGCAAATGAGGAGTTCCCTAGCCATCGAATAGAAAAATGACTAAAGAAAGCTTTTGGTTGCTGTTATTGCTGCTAAATGTGGCGAACACTGTTATTTAGTCGAAGGGGTCATTTCTTTTCCCCATGTTGGCATTGAGAGTTGCATAAGTTTCTTGAATAAATAAATGAAAAGAAGGATTAACATTTTTGGGTCCCTTTTATTTATCAGAGTAATATATATTCAGTGTAAAAAATCCTGGAAATCAGACGAGGTAAATCGTTTTTCATGGCACTGTATATTTCTGGGGTCAAACCCTCTCCAAAGAGTAATTAGTGCTGGATAGAAATCAATAAGCCTATTTTGTATGATGTGTGCTATTTCAGAGATGCTGTCCTAGCTTAGTTTAAAAAAAAAACTTTAAAAACTTTGTGGAAGTTAATAGATAACCATAGCTACAATTAATACATCCAATGATTGCATCCTTTCCACGTTTGGAAAAAAAACAAAACATCCTTTCTTCAAATGTGAAGCTAATTGTAGTCTTTGGCAACTTACTCCCACATTATTGCACTTATATCCTATAATTTTCTATTCACTCTTCTTCAAATCCCCACCAACATATGCTAAGTGTAGCAATTACTTTGCAAATTGCTTATGACAAGCTTTTTAAGGACACTGTTTTTCTGGAAGTAGTAAGAAGGGAACTGAAGGCATAATGTATATTATTTTGTTGTCTAGTTTCTTTGGGCATTTTCAACTGCTGAAGTTGTTTTACTATTTGCAACACAAATTCCATTTTATGCAATTCTTAATGTTTAAATAAAATTTACAGTAAAAAGAAATAATATTAACAAAATAAACGTTGAGGTTTCAATCATGGCAGAGAGTACCCATAAGTTGACATGAATGTGTCTCTGTTCTGGCCATTGTGGTGTAATGTCTTTCTGATGACAGGACGCAGGAGGTGTTGAAAATTCCACAGGCTCATAGTCACTCAACTGGTTTACCCCCACCCCACCCCACACACCCCCTACTTTGTAACCTGGGGATGAACGCACCAATGAGGAGCCTGACAGTGAGTTCTGTGGTCCCACAGTCTGTCTGTCCACAGCGCCTCACTCAGTGTCGCATATATGCCTGGTCAGATGTGGTGAACATGTGGTGGATATTGCCATATGTACATGTTGGTACACCATATATGCCATGTTAACTAACTGTTGTGTGTTATTTACAGGGTATGCCTGATCGCATGTTATGTGCCGTGCTGGAGCAATTTCAGCCTTACTTTAATCTTTGGTATGTGCGCTTTGTTTCCGTGGGTGTGTGATTTTCCCTGCATATCAATGTCAATGGTCTGAACTGGCCTTCTGCACAATGCGAGCAACCTCAACCTGTCGCTTTTACTGTGGGTTGCAGAATAGTTTTACATGGTGAAGATCGAGTCAGATCTTTCCATCAGGTAAGTTACCAAAGCCGCGTGAAGTTAATAGAGTCTGTTAGATTTGCTGTGTGTCTCACATGTGCTTTGGTTGTGTCACAGTGCAGTCCAGCAGCATAGCATATATTGTCTGATGCAGTTGCCCTCCCCCCGGTGTGTATTTAGATGCTGAACCTGCGCTGTTGAGATATTCTAAAGCTGGGAAGTCTCACTTGTTATGTACTCATAAGCTCATCTGCAACTGGTTGTGCAAAAAAGGTAGAAGTATGTTAGCATATTTTGGCAACTATGCACTGAAAACTGACAGCATTGTGTGCTGACTGTCCACATTAAAGAATAATACTTTATTCTTTCAAGCAATTAGTGGATGTAGACAAAGAACCGGAATGACCTAAGTACATAATATGGTTTCAAAATAAAAGCAAGCTTTTGGCAAATCTGGTTGCTCCAAAATGTTTATAAAATGGTTTTTAGAGCTACTGCTCTTGTGTTATCCTTTTCTAATAAGGTAGAAACATCAGACTTTCCACTTCTATATCTTGGCGCAACAGGTGAACCATGTGGCTGCTCGATGTTTGATAGCTCATATGGCTTAACTATATTGGGCTAAATTCAACGTATTGAAGGGCCTTGTCGCGTTTAAGCTGATCACCTCTTTGACCCTCTCTTTCAGATCCATTCCCTTTATAGCACGGCCAGTCCCAGCATGCTAAAAAGGAAGCAAAGCTCTCGGGTTGAGGCTCAGCCCATGACCGACTTTGGGCCTGATGAAACCCTAGCTGACAGTGCAGACATTCTCTGGATAAACAAACCAGTCAGTATACATTTGCTTTTGAGTAAGCCATTTCAAGTAGTGGAAAACATTAAAAGGCCAGTTATCTTTGTGGCTTAACGTCAATAAACCTGTCAATATGTTTCTCAAACATGGACGCTCTGGTAAAAAAGAGTGGACTAACAATACTAACGTGTACATCCTTTTTTTATTATAAGCACTTGTCTTTGATGTCAATAGCCGAAGGTCCTGAATGGTGATGGTTTGTCTGCTTTTTTTGCCTTCAGTGGGTTCACTCTCTTCTGAGAGCCTGCGCAATCATCAGTGTCATCTCGGTGTGCATGAACACTCCCAAGACATTTGAGCATTACCCTCCGCTGCAGTACGTCACCTTCACGCTGGACACGCTTCTCATGTTCCTCTACACCGCAGAAATGATTGCCAAGATGCACATCCGGGGGATCATCAAGGTAATGCCCCGCTGGAGGCGGTGGCGTGCACCGAGGAACCTGTGGCAAAAACCTCCCGCATGGAAAAACTACGTGTTTATTGTTGCACACAGCTGGACAACATATTGGCTTTATTTAGAAGTATCCTTGGACAAATTTTACATCTTGTTATCATTCCCTTAGCTATTACATCTTTCGTAAAGTTGAGCAGGAACAATAGAGGCTATTATTGCATGTTATCTGCCTTAATTATTGTGTTCCCTTCCCTATGCCTTATATAGGGAGTTATTTTATATTTTGGGTGAAAAAATATGGCTGACAATGTTAGATGTTATTTTAGGTAAGAATCCTTAATTGGGTGTTTGGTCTTAGTGCATTCGGGCTGTGTTCCAGTGTAGTACTCAAAGCAGACATGGGAACTGTAAATGTTATAATCTACTTGGATTTCTTTTCATATAATGCATCAAAACAGACAATTACAATTACAACGTCATTTTTTACTTTTTGAACCGTACCATCAGTACCATCTGAAAGCACAATTCTAGACTGAGCTGAACTGAGGGAAGACTCCCAATCTAATCTAAATATGCTTGTTTTGTACAACATGTTAAATAAATCAAATTCAGGTGCATTATTTTTAAATTGAAGATGTTTTTTTTACCCACACATCACCGAAATGTTTTTTTATCACAAACTCTTAATTAAAGAAGCTTTAATTTAGAGTAGTGTTACAGACAGTAGCCATCTTGTGACAAACTCCAGTGGCCATAGTACCCAGTGTCCGCTTATGTATTCTTTAAGCCAAACAAAGTTCTCTTGTGTAATGTGTATCTCCTGTCACCGAGACAGATTTTTTCTTTGTAAAGATCAGCCTATGTTAACATTTGAAATGGGAGCTAACTGGTTATTGGGGGAAGTCTGTGCTTTTCAACTTTAGGGAGGTCAATATGGAAATCACAGCTTGCACTCAAAAGCTTGCATGGTATTAGTCTTATGGTGATATATATTTTAATATATTTTACCCACAACCAAGGGAAAGGTTGCAACTTGTAAAAATAAGAAAAGTTTTGAAAATGAGCACTAACCAGATCAAAAGCATCAGGGATAATGTCCGGTTTTCTATATACATGATTTTGAAATATTTATTCATTCTTTTTAATATTGCTTCCTGGTTTTATCAAGAATTAATAAATAAATAATAATAATTTTGAAATGCATGGAAATCTCATTGTAGTTAGGTTACAGTTAGGGTACCCTTTGACTTTTTCAGACCAGGCATAATAACATCAGTGCATGTTTCCTTGCAGGTGAATTACCTTGAATGACATGAGACATTTCTCTTGTTTATTACATTTCTGTTTGATTTGAATTAGCAGAGATTGCTTTATTGTGGTTTGGTTATAGAGATTTATCTTGCCTCACTATTCCATCATATTTTTGATCTGATCATCAATGGAACGGATAGTCCTCCGCCCCCAGTGGTTGGAAAGGTCACACAACTGTTTATTTTCTCCCCCTCATTTTTGGCATTTTTTCTGGTTTTCTTCTCTTTTTGGCTTCACAAAATTGAACTCAGATACAACAGAAAATATATATATATATATGAAATGGACATCCTGTTTTTGTGTGATTTTATTTCTGATATTTTGACAGATTTTTCTGCTGATAGTCATTCATGTACATGTATTTATATCAGATCTATGTCATGCTCACAATCTGTATAGACCTTATCCACCCATCCATCTATTTTCGAAACCGCTTATCCTGGTCAGGGTCGCGGGGAACACCAGAGCCAATCCCAGCAGGCATAGTGCGCAGGGCAGGGATACACCCAGGACAGGACGCCAGGCCATCGCTGGGCAACTCACACACACACACCTACAGGGCAATTTAGCATGGCCAATGAACCTAATCCGGAAGTCCTTGGACAGTGGGAGGAAACCGGAGGGCCCGGCGGAAACCCGCACGGACACGGGGAGAGCTTGCAGACTCCACACAGACAGACACCCTGAGCCGGGACTCGAACCCGGGGTCCCTGGCGCTGTGAGGCAGCAGCGCTAACCGTCGCCATTTTGGCCTATTTGACCAGTATTTTACCTCCAACATCAATAAGAATGGCAAAATAATTTTTTGAGAAATTATTAGGTGTAATGTTTTTGCAAAAAAGGAAATTGCAGGTCACACTGCTGCAATATATTTCTTCTCTCAGATTTTTCTGGTGGCCCCGCGATGGCCCTGATGTGGTATCTTCTGGACGACTCCAGCATGTGCACAGTCACTCTTCACACCAATTTCTTCTGGCTGTCACCCTCTCTCCTCTCTCAGGGCGATAATTCCTACGTTAAGGACCGCTGGTGCATGTTTGATGGCTTCATGGTCTTCTTCCTATGGGTTTCTCTGGTGCTTCAGGTAAATACAGACAGGGCTGGTCTCTGCCGTCTTCTTTCGAGACACTTCACGTGACGTGACTCGTGATGCTTGTCCTCAGGTGTTTGAAATCGCGGAGCTCGTGGACCAGATGTCGCCGTGGGGGATGCTGCGAATACCCAGAGCCCTCATAATGATCAGAGCTTTTCGTATTTACTTCAGATTTGAGCTGCCACGCACCAGAATAACCAACATTCTCAAGTGAGAGCCTTGTTTGAGTTATATTAAAGTCTGTGGGTTTTTGTTTTTTATCGTAGCTAATGAAAGTCCTGTTCTGTTTTGCTCCTCAGGCGATCTGGCGAGCAGATCTGGAGTGTGTCCATATTTCTGCTTTTCTTTCTCCTACTGTATGGAATTCTGGGAGTTCAAATGTTCGGAACATTCAATTACCACTGTGTCACCAACGACACAGAGTGGGGGTAAGGTATTAGTTGATAATAAACAAGCCAAATAGAAATTATGTTTACATTGAGGTACTTATACCTAAAGTACATTAAATCAGTACCATTTTTAAAAAAGTAGTCTATCTTCCTGCAGTTATCCAAATGAAAGAAACATTAAAAATACATTTTTTTTAAATTGTTGACGATTTTTATCCCAGATTTCACAGTGCTTTTAATTATCGTTAGAAGTAGACGATTTATCTGATCATTTGATATAGTAATTTTAACTTGAATAGTATTTAATTGGTTGTTCCAAATCTGTCCCTTTATTAAAGGTGCACAATACCGGCTAACTTGCTAGTTTGTTCCCAGTTCGTTCACAAAAATCTAATGCAATACCATGCTTTAGAAAAGTCCCAGTGGAATTCATGCCGGACTCATGAGGAAGCCCCTAATTTTAGGGTCAGCAGAAAGCCTTTTGAGGGTGAAGGGAGTGTATCGTATTCAGATGCCAGGGATGTGAATGTTGGAGATGTGCTGGGAGACAAAAGAGATTGATCCACTGGTGCCACTGGTGCAGAACTCAAGAGGAGGTTTTTTCCCACAATGCCCGTGCTTTATACGAATGCTGATTTTCCTCTGACACCATAGCCTCAATCTGTCTGTCTCTACTCCTTGATAAGTCATCCCCTGCCAGGGGGGAGATTACGCTTATTGACCTGTTTCTCCCTTCAATTTTTAGATCTTTAGATCTATTCTTCTGCACATTGTAGTGCTGCTGCTGTAAATTCTGATACACAGTTTTTTCTATTTAGAAAGATTATTATGAATCATTATATTCTTCCATTAACTAATAATTACTTAATTTACAGTAACAGGTTTCCTTGAGCCATGTAAAGTGTCGCCATGTTTTTTTCGATTATACATTTGCTACATGTGCAAGTGGATGTACTGTTAATTTTCTTTGTAAGCGATGGACTCCCAGAGACATTCGTGCTCGTAGACCTTGCCAAGACCAGGACAATACTGTATTCAATGAATGGCATAGCTGGAGGTTCCATGTGAATCAACATCAAGGTCTCCAGCATCCATTAGTGTTTATAATGGGTTTTTCAGACTGGTCATTTAAAGAGTGCTTAATGTGGCCAATGTGTTTAATCCACCGGTGTCCTCTCTAAAAATGTGAAGGTGAGTCTAGATGTTTGATATAATTAATTTGATGTGTGATGAAGTGATGAAGATATATTACATTTTATTTGAGTGTGATTTTGAGATTTAAAAATTGATTTGCAAATAGATTATTTGAATAGAAAATAATATCTGTTTCTATTCAGTAGTTCATGAACATGTAGCGGACCGAGGCGTGTGTGGCCTTTTAGCGTTTAAATAGGGAAATATTAACTCAACAATCCATAGACCGAACCGATTTTAAGTCTAAATTGGCCTTTTTGGAAGAACTTGCTGTCACACATTTTTGGAGTCTTTGATTGCAGACAAATAAACCACTCTTGGGTGTGAATGTGAGGTTCAGTCTGTCGGTGTGGTCCCTCTGTCTGCCTCTCAGTTATATATAAATATATAACCAGTATAAATTAAATTATATCAATACCTGTAATACTTAGGGTCATTTTTTCTATCGTTAGAATCGGTTCAGTTTTATGGACAGATAATTCTTGGAAAACAAAAACAAAAACAAAAACATGAGATTATCAGTTGGAATATAATTAAAGGTGTCGTGATTCACCAAAGTGCCTTTGATTTGCCTTTCTAATACTGCAATAAATTATCCCCACTCCTTCCATAGCCTCTATTTGGAGGAATGTCTGGCTCGCTTATTTACAGGTATTCATTTTATTAGAGGCATCAGGCAGCTCTTGGAAACACACCTGCGGCCTAAAGTGGATTAGCTTTGTTTGCTTGGGTTTTTGTGTATACGTGTGTGTGTGTGTGTGTGTGTGTGTATGTGTATGTTTTACATTTTACATACGTGTGTGTGTGTATGTGTGTGTGTGAGTTTGTGTGTGTTTGTGTGTGTGTGTATGTTTTACATTTTACATACGTGTGTGTGTGTGTGTGTGTGTTTGTGTGTGTGTGTGTGTGAGTTTGTGTGTGTTTGTGTGTGTGTGTATGTTTTACATTTTACATACGTGTGTGTGTGTGTGTGAGTTTGTGTGTGTTTGTGTGTGTGTGTATGTTTTACATTTTAAATACGTGTGTGTGTTTGTGTGTGTGTGTGTGTGTGCGTTTGTGTGTTTG
>JAOVYW010000001.1:9734696-9746834 GCA_025775045.1 Hiodon tergisus
GGAGAGAGTGGGAGGATCAGGGGATGGCAGGGGAGGTAGTGGGAGGATCAGGGGGTTGTTGCAGAGTGAGTGGGAGGACCAGGGGATTGCAGTGGAGTAAGTGGGATTGACCTGTCCTGAGCCAGTTAGACCACTCTCAGGGCCGGCACCAGGACCAAATGCGGCGTCAGCGTTGGCACATCCGACGGCACAAGTTTAATGCTGATAGGGCTGAAATTAACCACTGCTTTCACTCACCACTGGGTGTCAGAGGAGGAAATAACTGCTGGCTACAGCAGTATTCGGTGACCTTAAACAATGAAGCGCTGGTTAAAACTTGATGTAGCTCGTTTTATAATTCTTGAAATGATACAAAGAGGTACTCATTCTCAAAAAATCACTTTATTCAATATGGGTTAAAAAATAGGGGAACAACGGCTTTTAATTATTAAATTGTCTGTGATAATCGTCCCTCGTCGATTTTGGTTTTATTTAGCCAGTGTATAGATATTATAAAATGACTTAAAAAAAAGAACCATGGGTTCTCCAAGCTTGCATTCTCCATTTTCCACAGAGAACGGCGGTTTCCGGGCCAAAATGTATGACATCACTCAGCACCCTTTCTTTAAGCGGGGCATTGCCGTGCTGGTCCTGGCACAGTCCGTTCTCCTCTCAGTCAAGGTATGGCGTGGGAACCTCCGCAGCATAATGCACACATGCACACAATACCTCCAGTCAAAGCAGGAAGAGCCATTCGGCAGTCCCGTTTTTTAAATCCATTATCCCTGGAAAGATATCAATTTTGTCCATAGCTCTTGTCTACCATTCAGGGGATGGCCATTCTCCTGTTTATTCTAAGGTCTGTATGCGTGCGTTTCAGTGGGACGTGGATGACCCAGTGACTGTTCCCTTGGCAACCATGTCTGTGGTTTTTACCTTCATCTTTGTGCTGGAGGTAAGAACCCTGTCCAATGCTGTTTACCACAGGCAAGAAAAAAGGAAGACTCATCCAAGGACATCTGCAGCCCATCTAAATGTCTTTGCAGAGTTGCACAAGTAACAATTAAGCATCAGACAAACTAATCGATTGTGCTTTGTAGACACCTCGACAGCTCTGGTGATGGTATTGTTGTCCTCAACGTGTGTGGAATGGTAATGTTAAAACGCTTTGCGGTTTGCATTGGCTTGACCGTAGGTGACGATGAAACTGATAGCCATGTCACCAGCTGGGTACTGGCAGAGCAGGAGGAACCGTTATGATCTGCTGGTGACATCGCTGGGAGTGATATGGATTATCCTTCACTTTGCCTTACAGGTGAGTCTTTCACAGAGAATCGCTAAAATTATGTCTAGACATTTATGTTCCGCAGACGTGTGAAATTACGACGGCACCTCTTCCTGGAAAGCCATTGCTTTGTAAAATATTCAATTAAAATCAAGTACATTTAGACTAAACTAAATGTATTTGTTTTTCCCCCCCAGAATGCTTATACCTACATGATGGGTACCTGTGTGATAGTGTTCCGGTTTTTCACCATTTGTGGAAAGCATGTAAGTGAGACACAGGCCTCTCTGTTATTATTTATCTTTAAAGAGGAATCATATCTTACAGTTGTATCACTGACACAGTCAAGTGAAATGCTCTCCCACTCTGATCACGGCTGTGTGTCAAGTCCAAACCGCGTTAGTAAGAAAAACCGCACCTCGTGCTAACCGCGCCTGCATCTGCGTCTCCTCCTACAGGTGACGCTGAAAATGCTACTGCTCACGGTGGTGGTCAGCATGTACAAGAGTTTCTTCATCATCGTTGGCATGTTCCTCCTGCTGCTCTGTTACGCTTTCGCCGGGGTCGTCCTCTTCGGCACGGTGAAATACGGAGAAAACATTAACAGGTCAGCACCAGCGCCGCAGCGAAGCGCCGCTTTGCACAACGTGAGATTTGTGGCACCGCCGCGGCTTCCCGCGGTTCTGCCGAAACAGTGGGAGACTGTTAGATTTCCCGACAAGAGAAATTTGCAATTGGCGAGAAATGGAAGTGTAAACTCTTGCCTAAATGAAACACGTTGGTTTCTGTGTTGGTTTTCGGGTTAAGTGGAAGAGAAGCTCTGCTGTGTGCCTTTTTCCCCCACGATGTCGCAGGCATGCAAACTTCTCCACGGCAGGCAAAGCCATCACAGTGCTCTTCCGCATCGTCACCGGAGAAGACTGGAATAAGATCATGCACGACTGCATGGTAAGACAAGGGCTAAACGCGAAATGTCCGCGTCATTGGAGGCCCTGAGCGTTGGCCTGGTTAGAGTGGAGTGGAATGGTTCAGGGAGCAACTTGTACTGCCGTCATTCAAATGGCGTTAAACTCTTTACCTGACCCCCAGGTACAGCCGCCGTTCTGTACCCCGGATAAGCACCGCTACTGGGAGACGGACTGCGGGAACTACGCGGGCGCCCTCATCTACTTCTGTTCCTTTTATGTCATCATCGCCTACATCATGCTCAACCTTCTCGTGGGTAAGCGCCGCTACCGCGCAGTTCTCGCCAGAGGCAATTTCCTGTTCTATCAACACAGATGTCTTTCATTTCCTCCTATCCCCAATACCGGCCAAAGTGCTTCATAAAATATAATAACCTTTTTCATTATACACCCTGTCATTTTGAGATTATTCCTCTTTCCCCTTCATAGGGTGATATGCCGTGATAAGATTCCCCAGACCAGAATGATCTTCAGCATTTCAGGACGTCATTGTTTAATTTTCAAACAGGTTGCTTGCAGAATGAGAATGAGCTTCAGGGTCATTATGGATGCAGGCCAGCCCATTTCTCTGTGAACTTATTTTTTATTGGTTTCATTGGCTATATCCGAGTGATCTATCTATAGTATAGATACAGCAGTACATGATACACTGAATGCTGATGGAGGGATACGAGACCATCCGTAATGATAGCATTTTGACTCTTTAGAGTAGATATTTCATTCATTTCCGAATGAATCACAACAAATGTGAGATGCTTTGTGTTTTTTTAGCCATCATCGTGGAGAACTTCTCTCTCTTTTATTCGACTGAAGAGGACCAGTTGCTTAGCTACAACGATCTGCGTCACTTCCAGATCATCTGGAACATGGTTGATGACAAGCGAGAGGTGAGCGGGGAGCGTATGTCGGTCTAACAGGAAGGTGTGCTTTTTGCTCCAGAGCCACAGTAGGGATAGAAGTATAATCATCTAAGGTGACTACTACCTCCCACACCATGAGATTCATTATTTCCTGTCGGATCTGAAGGGCTGGCGGTGCCAGCCTCATTAAGCTTTATCAGCCGAAGACACACCTGACTTTCTTTGGCAACGTGCAGGGGAGGTTGGGTGAAATGCTGAAGACTCTCTTCCCCAGGGTGTCATCCCAACCTCGCGGGTCAAGTTTCTGTTGCGTCTGCTGAGGGGGAGGCTGGAGGTGGACCTGGACAAGGACAAACTCCTCTTCAAGCACATGTGCTATGAGATGGAAAGGCTGCACAATGGTGGGGACGTCACCTTCCACGATGTGCTGAGGTGAGAATGGTCCCGTGGGTTCCTCCATTTTCACTTCACACTGTATAATTGGCTGGCGATACACCAGATCCCCAATCACTGACTGAAATTCAACGTCAATCAGCCGTCTTCTCCGATCAAAAAATAAATCATAGCTCGAGGCATTTTTTGGGAAATACCGTCAACCATTCTGCTGAACAAAGATATTAGACTAATGGTGGATTTCAAATTGACCGGCTGGAATTAAAAAGGGTTGAACAGAACTCATGTCTTAACTTCCAGTGAACCATTAGCGCAGAGCTGTGCTTTAACACCTGTCTGTTATGGATTCTACACGAGGAAGGGTTCTTATACTGCCCAGCGTGTAAATGCATCTCAATTGCCACCAGAGAGCTGAATCCCATTGCGTTCTCCAGCGCCGCCATGTCCTAGCTGCCCTTCAATGTCCCCCGTGTGCCCCGCTTCCCCAGCATGCTCTCGTACCGCTCCGTGGACATTCGGAAGAGCCTGCAGCTGGAAGAGCTGCTAGCCCGCGAGCAGCTGGAGTACACCATCGAGGAGGAGGTGGCCAAGCAGACAATCCGCATGTGGCTCAAGAAGTGCCTGAAGCGTATACGGGCCGTAAGTCCACAGGCGCAACGTGCTACGCAACACCAGTGCAGACAGAGTAGTCCTTACCTTCCTTTCAATCATCTTAAACAACCTGCTAGTTGTTCAATGCTTGGCAGACTTATTATACTTCTCAGTGTTGAATGTCTTACTTTGAATGAAATGTTCCTGAGCGCACGCAGGCTGAGCTCCGTCATTCAGGGACTTCTGGTCTAGATCACATGCCAGCAGACTGAGAGCTAAGGCAGTGATGGCAGAATGCTGTCCGAAGTTAGGAGGGAGTTAGCTCTGGGTGGGGTGGGGCGGGGTGGGGCATGATCGGCCCTTCTCGCCTCGCCCGCTTGGTCGCCCAGCGTGACACGTCGCGCACCTGCTGTTTCGGCATGTGGTGAAGAGCGAATGGAATTGTTCCTCAGAAACAGCAGCAGTCGTGCAGCATCATCCACAGTCTGAGGGAGAGCCAGCAGCAGGAACTCAGCCGCTTCCTCAACCCCCCCAGCATCGAGACCACCTTGCCCAGCGAGGACATTAATGCCAACAGCCAGGACAACCCTTCCCAGCCTGAGGTGAGCTCCACACAACGGTAGGCGCTCTTAAGGCCGCCGTTGGGTGCCTAGTCCTGATTCGTGCCGACAATATTTGTTCAGTGTAGCTTGTCTAAGAGTGGATTTGTGCCACTGTTATGAATATGCTAATAACATGCTAATACGTTTTTTTTGGTGGGGATGTGGTGCTGTGTCGTATCTGGTGCCCCACTCTTGAGCGCCCATTTTCATGACTAAAAAGCACGCTTCCTGGTGCCACCAGCAGATCAGCAGCCTGCAGCAGCTGCTCAGCCCCACACTATCGGACCGGGCCAGCTATCGACAGGACTCCAGCGACAACGGCAAACCTCAGCGGAAGCTGGGCCAGTGGCGTTTGCCCGCGGGTGAGTACCCATCTCATCACCCGCACGTACTTTTGTAGATCTCCGTTTAAATCAGTCACCAAAATGAAACTAAACTGCTGCTTGTGATTTAATGATTTAAGGCATCAATCAGGGATTTAATATGGGAAATTAAATTAATGCAGTGGGTTTCCCAGTTCGAGTCAATATTATTGTCTTCGTCTTTTTTCTTTGTTGGAATTTTTTATTTAGCTGTATAAGAAATCATAGTACATTATAGTTGTAAATAGTATAAAATGTATTTTATTTATGTAGATAATGTTAACATTTACAGGTTTTATGTTTAATGTATAAGTTTTGCTATGGTGCCAACAAATTATGTGTAGAAAATAGTATTTCAGATTAAGCATATAGCTTAAACAATTATATTTTTCTATTACTTTTGGTTCTCAGTAAACAGACAAGTTTCCAATTTTTACTCCAATATTAAGGAACAAATTTAGTATCAAAATCATGTTTCGAGAAATAAATGTCAGAAGTTGATCCTTTTATCCTATGGAGAAATGACACAACGGTGCCGTCTTACGTGGTGTTTCTGCACACGGCTTGGCTGCAATGTCAGAACCTGAGATTGTCTCTATGAAACCCTTCTCATCAATGACTTTTCAGCCCCTAAACCATTTAAGTCATTCTATTTCCTCTGTCGACTTGCGGTTTGGAGGTCGGACCAGCGTGAAGTCGGTGGTGTGCAAGATGAACCCAGCAAGCGATGAGATCTCATCAGGTTCGGAGATCAAGAAATGGTGGACGAGACAGCTGACCGTGGAGAGTGACGAGAGTGGCGACGATCTCGTTGACATTTAGCCGGGACACCGGAGCAAAGCGCCAGATTCGAGCTTGTCTGTGCCATGACTTTGTGCCCGTCCCCCCCCTCTTACTCTCAAAGCCGTCTTTTGAAGGGCATCCAGGCTCCCAGCAATGTGCGTAGGCTTTCGTGTGCCAGGGGCGTTTCAACCAAACTGAGGTTTTTTTGCACACCTTACCGTAACTGATCCCAAACGTGAACGCCATTCCTCGCCGTGTTTTCCGTGCCAAGGGAGTAGAGAGCAAGACGCTGCCAGCCCTCAGTGCCGTCCTTTCAGGGGAATTTCCTAGCCATAGTTGTGACAGAGACAGAGGCCGCAGCTGGAGGGGTTTTTTTGGGACCACGTAATCAGATCCAATGACACGCAGGACGGCGCCTCTGCCACCACAGCTGCGGGGCAGAGGTCTGAGTTTGTTCTGCGGAGAGAGATGGCTATCTTCCCACTCTGATATTTACCTATCAGTATAGCCGCCATTGTCAACGGCGCCATTGACTTGCCAAGTGACCTGTGTTTAACATAGCATACTTCCTACCTACCTTTTGTTTTCTGGGAGATTCTTTTGCTGCAGTTAGTGGCAACCAGAAAGCAGTATTTTTAAAGGGTGTGCAAACAGAGATAAGTATGACCGTGAATGTATGCACGTTCTCTGCATAGCACTTGATTGTGTGAAGTCAGAGCTATACTCCAGATGATATATTTTATGAACCATAGTATCTATTATTTGAGTGTTAATACTCAGCGATTTAGAATAAAAGTTTAATACCTCTTATAAACATATCAGTATAAAGTTTACGTGTTGTTGTTGTTGTTGTTGTTGTTTTATTGGATATTCAACTGCTGGTTTTAATTAACATTTCAAGATGTTTGTATGAATATACATTCTGCTGAATATGTTCTCTTGATGAATCACTGTGCTGTAATTATTTTGAAAGAAGTGTGATCCAATTCTTTATAGTTAAATATAGACAAAAAATGGAGGAAAATACAAAATATTTATTATTTTTAAGTTGTCTTTACTACTTATTTCAAAAACCACTCCCTTTAATCTAAATCTACATTGACCAAATAAATTTGTTTTTTGATTAACCATACAAGCGCATTTGTACTTACATAACAATAAATAAGAGAGAGACAATTCTGAGACACTTCAGAATGGACTTGCCGCTGATTCAATACTGTACTCAGGTCTTCCTAACTTCTGCGTTATATGAAATGGTTACGTTTTACAAAATATAACCCCCTAAATATATATGTGTGTGTTTGTGTGTGTGTTACCTCTTATAATTAGAGCATATACAGGGCTTAATATATTTTTAAAGACTACTTTCCCCTTGTGGCTACACCCAGAGCTCAACATATGCATCATACCCTCCGTGGAGTTTAATGAAGGGACAGGAATTTTTTTCTCAGACAGAGAGTCTGAAATTGTCTGAGACAATTTGGGCGGGAGAGCACAGTGCCCAGCTACCCAGGCTGGGGTGAGTAAATTGACAGAGTTTCTCTCGGCTTGTCGCTAACTGGAATCTTAACTCCTTTCGGATTCCCGAGCGCTTACAAGCTTGCAGTACCGCCGAGAGAGAAGCGCCTCTCCTCCAATCCAAGCTAAACCTCCTGTGTGGGCTGTGTAGCCTGCAGAGTGTAAAAGAGTGGCTCGAAGGAAAACTAGGGGACTGGTCTTCTTCACCTTCCTGGTGTGTTAGGGTGTGGGGGGATTTGTGGCGACAATTCCAAAATTGGGGAAAAATGTCAGAATGGCATCTGTTTCAGACCTGTTTGTCCCTACAATAATTTAACAGCGCTTACAAATCACATAGTGAACTGCGTTCATGGCCATAGTCGTCTTTATTTAACTTTCTGGTTATGGAATTCATATTATTTGCATGTGAAACATTGGGGCAATTCACTGAAAGGGTTTTACCATTGCAGTTAAGGAGGCCTATTTTTTCATAGATTCTGGCAATTTTAGCAGATGTCACCATCCAGACTTCCTTATAGAAGCCATGTAGTGGGATCTCTGACATCCACACTGAAATCACCAAGAAGCCCAGGGACCTGCCTGGAGTAGGAATCGGTCCGGACGATGGGACATTTGTTTCCACCTCAGCTCCTCACACCTGTTATGCTTCTCATGTGGCACAAAGCAAATAACAAGCGACCCCGTAAAGATACTTTTTCATGACATAATTAATTACACCAATATCAACAAAAGGTCTGACCGCAATCATTTCAGCAAAGTGACTACAATGACAATTGTTAATTTAGCAAAACAGATTCACTACCTTCGTGATCATCAACTCCTAGGATGTCAACTTGAGGAAAGGCAGCTGGTGACCGTGGAATTAAAGAGTGCTGTAAAGGTGAGAAAGACAGAAGAAAGAAACCAGCAAACCTGAAGCAGTCGTTCTTTAGAGACAGTGTTCATTTCCTAGCCTGGTAACCCTCTCCATACATTATACAAGGAAGGAGCTCTGAGTTCTTTTCCATCAAAGCAATTCCGCTGTCATGCTTTCCCAGCGTGGTTCTGTCATTGATGTTGGCAGAAAGTGTACACGGCCTGCCACAAAACACAGGGGGTCTCCGCTTAAATCCGCGGTTCCGAGGTTGCCAATTTGAATTGGAAGAGAATTATCTTGGTAATCATAGGTGTTTTTATACAATGAACTCATGTTTGTAAAATGTACATGATTATATTATACACCAAAGTAGCTTAAAAAGATTAAAACTTAAGCAAGTAAATACAACATGGTTTCAACATGGTGATTTAGAGGTAGAGGTTATTGGTCATTTTGAAGAAAACAGTGACGCAGGATAACAATGTCAAGACAGAAGAGAATCTGTCCTTGAGGACATTGCCATCTACTGGACTCATATGGTATTTTTCATTTTCCTATATAGTGACAAAGATATTTGATTTGGGCTTTTATTGTCATGATCAGAATGTAAAGTCTATCACACCAGGTGAGAAAGTGCAGAGAAAGCTACCTTACTGATCAATTATGACTGCGCAGTTGTCCACAATCATCAACTTGCTGCGCACATAAATGAGCTCGGTGACCAGCCTGCCATCCAGATCAGCATGAGTTTGCAGCCAGCAAAAGGAGATTTTTGTTGGAGTCTCCAATTCTCCTGACATTATAAAAGAGATTGAGATTGCGGTTGATCCAGGCATATTCCACTGTGATGATACACACGCACACACACACACACGCACACACCTGCACATCACCCTAAGGGTACAGTGAGAGATCATTTTACAGAGATTTCTCTTTTACCTCTACAACACTTTTACCTCTAACCCCCCACGTCTGTCAGACAACCTGTCTGTCAGTAGTGGATTAGCAGCCTTCTCTTTTAATAAATGCTTTCTCCAGGATCAGTCCTTATAAAGTGAGTAACTGTAGCAATTTTGTCATTTACAGAAGAGCACGAGAGGATGGTGATTACCAGCTAATTAAAGTGCATGATTGCTTCATGATTGCGTTGACCCCCCAGAGGAAATATCTCCTTCCAAACCTAGCAAGAGACGCATCGCTGTAGATACTGAAGTTATACCATTACCTATGGCCAGAGCATACAAACGTTTTGCTCACACTAGAAGGCCTTTGCTGTGGATGGGTTTGTCCGCACGGCTGATGAAGAACTGATTCTGAAAGACGGGGCAATATGCCGGGCATGGCTGGGCAAGTAAGCAGAAGGAATCACTCTATGGCTGTGATAGCTAGCAGATAGCTCACCTCTCTACATATTCAATTCTTGCTGTTCTCAATGGTTGATGGACTCTTTATGGACTTTGGAACCAATGGATGTCAAAAGCTGCATTAATAATGGGAAAGACCTTGTTAGTCTAGACTGCACGTGGCTTATAACTGGCTACCTGCAAATTGGCCTTTATGTGTCAGGTTTGCCTACGTCTAATAGGAGCTCCATTAGTGCAGTTAAGGGGCTTGGGCAGAAAGCAGAGCTAGATCACTTCACCTGGGCCGGATCAATGTTAGAAATTAAGCCTGTTGTGGTTATAACAACTAAAACAACTCATGAAACCAAAGTTGGATGGAGTAAAATAGACAGCAGCCGAGACATGAATATTCTCAAAACCTGATTTTCTATTCCTATCTCTGTTGTTCATGACACACTCTTATGTTTTTTTCTCTCGAGAGAAAGAACCTAATCACAACAATCACAAGGATTGTTATGCAGCCTATTCTCACTAGATATTTTCTCAAACACAGAAATTTGTCCCCAACTATCTACTCTCCCATTCACAATAAGTGATTAGTGAAATGATTTCTTTGTGTAAATCATGTTAATTTATAAAGACAAAAATATCTAAATTTCCTATGCCACGTTAGCGAGAGAGCCAGTTATTTCAGAAATGTATCACACCATATTCTCATAAAAAAGATACTTATGCTTTAATCTCCCCTCACCAATAAAGTAAATTAGCAGGTTGTATACCACGACAACAACCGCCACAGGAAATACAGTAATCTGGTTTCCATGTTTTTAAACAGATGGTAACTAGTACAATAAAAGCATTGAATTATTTTAGCAGCAGGCAGCTCAGGCAATTAACAACTGGCATTATGTGTTGATTAAAATCCATTCAATACTGATGAAGAGACGACTGGTCCTAATTTTGCTCACAGCCTGTTGGCAGACATCCGAGGGTTTTCTTGGGTTATTCTGACCTTGATGCGGGATAGCAGTGGCTATTACTGGCAGGAGATAAAAAATCCCACAGTGGTCCTCGCTATTTGAAGCACGTATTCCAAGGCTTTATTTTTCCACGGCCTGTTTTGCTCCACTATTCATGAACGATTCGCGATCTCACCCGGGCCAAAAGTGTTTTAAGCATTATGACTGGCCACTAGTGTCTGCCTGTCCTTGCGCTTTGATCTTTGAAATTAAAAATAATAGTTTATGGCATTAACATCTGTACCTGCTAGACGTTATCGCCGGGATCTTCAAAGGCCCTGGTGAGACTGACACTACGCCCTGCCACTTCACAGGCGTCTTTGATGATCACAAATACCCGTCTTTTCATTGCATCAAAAACATATATATTTCTATATATTGCACTCAGTTTTCATTGTCGGAATCTGAAAGAAAGGATATGATATTTGATAAATTATGTATTTTTCTGATTAGGTTTATTGTTCGATGGTTATGAATTGTACCTGCGCGTAAAAAAAAAAAATTCTGTAATTGTTTGAATAATTAATTAGATAATCATATCCAGTGGATAAAATTACTGATATTTACACACTAAACATTTTGCGTGGCCCTTTATATTTTCATAAATAATTTGGTATCTTATCTCTGAGGACAAAATGGTCTTTAGGAACTTACTGGACACTTCTATTTCAATTGATCAATGGCACATCAAAACCAGAGAGTAATTCAATTGGGTCCCCTACCCTACGCTGTTGAGTTGAGTATTAATAATAAAACAGGAAAATAAGAAAACAATCTATAAGAAAACGATACTGTGATGAATAAAAATATCCAGGTCTATAGTAACAGGTCAGACAGTGATTTGAGTTAAGCTCAAGTATTTTATATCATTTATTTAGCAATGGGAGGTTTGTGAATGTCACTTTAAAACTACTTAGGCCTTGTTAAGGTCCTTATCATCACTTTTTAGTTTTTTTGTTTAGCCACATGTCTCAGGTTGTTATGCTTCACGCTGAAGTACAATCACTGATTGAACTCATTTTACTCTCAAAGAAGTGCCGTTCCTTTGAAGAACGATAAAATGCAGAAAATTACTATACCTTATTGCCTACTCAACAGTGGTCAATTGCCTCCCAAGAAATAAGTGAGATTGCACTTTGTCTTTGAGCCAGGGGATCTCATTTCAACAAAACATCTAATCAAGTACCATTCATCTGGCTTTTGTTTCCGGTCCTACACACCTGGCTTTTTCCATTTTAATTATTCGCAACAAAAAAAAAAAAAGGAGAAAAAAGGAGAAAAAACAGCAGAATGTGACCACAGCCAGTCCTGAAATATGACTGGCATATTCTGTTAGAAATCATATGGACTCAAACCAATTCAATTACAGAACAATCAAAGTAAAAAGGCCTCTAATTGCTTTAAAAGGGAGCGGAGAGAGGCATACAGAACAGGGTACAATGCATGACTGCAGGGGGTGCTAAACTCAAATTAATACAGAACTGTGCGTGGACACAGAACAAACAGTGTGTGTGTGTGTGTGTGTGTGTGTGTGTGTGTGTGTGTGTCTGTGTGTGTGTGTGTGTGTGTGTGTCTGTGTGTG
>JAOVYW010000001.1:9831655-9851146 GCA_025775045.1 Hiodon tergisus
AATAAACTTCTCAATAAGGAGACGGTCATCGCCAAAACTCTGCAGCATTACCGAAATAAAACCGGACTCGCCTGTATTTCTATGTGCCGTGGGTTATCAATAAACTTCTCAATAAGGAGACGGTCATCGCCAAAACTTGAAGCGGCTTCTTGTGAGGAGAAGCGGAACCCCTCCCTGGAAGAAGAGAAGAGGTATCAGTTAGAAAGTTCCGCGGTTAGACAGATAAGTAACAGTAGACAGGTAACAGATTTAGGAAACATACAGGACAGTTTAAAAAACTTCCCTTTGTTCTGCTTGCTGTTCATGTGAAATAGAGCCGATACAACACACTGCTAACTTTCAGGTGTTCGAGAATTCAGCGAGAACCGATTTTGAAGTTTCCAGTAAAGGCACAAATGTGCCTTGGCGTTAACGCAAGGGCCATCATCCCGGATTCAAAAAGTATTATTTAAAGAAATGAATACAACTTCATCTATCATACCAACTTGACCAGACATATTACAGAAGATTAAGTATGCTTCCAAGAGGTCCAAGATGTGCCATTGAAAACTACAACAACAGTAGCAGCAACAGCAGGACCCTGTCATTTATTTTGCTGGAACTCAAATTGAAAGGAGCGTTTGAAACTAGATATAGGAGATACATATAAAAAAAACTTAAAATGCATTCAAAGTTGATCTGAAAGATGAGTTTAATAACACTGGGGGGGGGGGGGGCACTCCTCAGCTTCCAACTCTTCAGTTCCACTTGGTTCCACACAGATTGGCTTGGAGTATTAAGACACTGAGGCATGATCTAATTAAAAATCCACACTCGCAATCTTCTAACAGAAATCAATGTGCTTAATTAATTAATCGATACATCACAATAGCACAAAATGTGACCCACAACTAGATTTATCCGGCAAAAATGCTAAAAGAAATCAATTTTTATAATTAAAAAAAAGACTGCTAAACAAATCGGAATTTTTAAACAAGCACTTGGACTTACTACAGACTACTACTTACTGCTGCATATAGAAATGATATATTGTACAGTACAGCATCTTTATGTGAATAAAAATATTCACACTATACATTTCCATTCTATAAAGACAAAAGTTGTAATTACTGCCATATTTTTTGACCCGAAACAATAAATCTTTATTGAGTCTATACTCCATTAAAGCCCCTGTAAATATAAGAATGTAAGTTATGTGCTGAATCCACATAGTACATGACTAGTTAAAATAGTCAACTAGGAAGATGCATACATTCCATAACTGAATGCACACGAAAGGGAATATTATTATTTCTATTATTCTGCCCTCTGGAATAAATTCACACTTTGGTCCGTAAGAAAAAAAATAGAAACGTTAATGTAGGTCCCAGTTCTCAGGGAAGTGTTAATTTGTAAAGGAGTCTATATGGGAGAAAATGTTTTATTAATTTTAGTAACCTCGTTTGCTTCAGATATTACTCAAGACAATACCAAGACAAACTCAATTATTGATTTATTGTAACGCATTTAGGTCTCCTCCAGTCCCTGCGAGGACGGGGGGAAAGCACTGGAGTTCTTAAATCAACCGATAATTCAGCTAGTTTTATTATTCATTATTCATTAATTAATAAACAGAAGGAAAAAAAAGATAATACCAACATCTGAACAAACTATATCAGTAGGGTTGCTTCTTGATTTGTTTGGGATAAGAGTGAGATGAACTGCAAAAGAAAAACCTTGAAAAACATACTATAGATCCACTATAAATTTTGTGTAGTACAGAATGATGTGTATTTCACTGTGTACACACATTTCTTCATGTTCACATGGCTCTAACCCAGGAAACGGCTAACCCCTTTGCATGACTGAGGGAGGGGCGTGTTCTTCCTGGGCCAACCTGCTGACAAAGGGCAGCCTTCTCTAAGCTAGCCCAGCTGTGGCTAAGGAAGCCCTGACACAGTAAGGAGAGGAGCCGGGGTCAGCCTGGGAACGGACCCCTCGGCTGTGCCCTTTGATCGGTCTCCCCCGTCTCCCCAACCCATCCAGGTAATTAGCCGGATAGGACCCGCTGTTTGTTTTAGCGTGGTCAGTAGAGTCGAACTTGACCGTGGGTGACTGCAGGACATCGTCCGTGGACAACATCACAATGACTCCCCAGCTCACAGTTTACCTCGTTTTGATCCTGCATGTTTTAGGGGTTCTTGTGAAAAAATCCAATTAGGTTAATTTGAAACAGCCACAGTATGAGGACTTCATCCATTCAGACTAGAGATAACTAACCTAATTAAGACTAGCCTCCTTCTCTTAAGCTCTGTTGGATTTGCAAATTAAAAATGTGGCCAGAGATTAGATCAGATTAGATTAGACGGCACATGCAAATACGGAGGACTTTGTCTTCAAATGCCAGCGAATGGCTGTCAGCCCTGACACCACCCGGTCTTCACACTGTCTGCAGCGGAGACGCGTTAATGGCAGGGCAGGGAAAGAGGGAGGAGAGGAGAGGAGGGAGAGGGAGAGAGCTGGAAAATGGGACCATCTGGGGGAGCCAACCCTGTGTAAACACTGACAAACAGGAGTGAATGGCATTCTGGCCATTTTCAGCAACATGAGAGGCAACGCTAGCTGTTTGGTCTAATGGCACCCCCTTCTCCGACAGAGTAAACACAAACACCACACCTGCTGGGTCATTTGCCCCCCCAAGACCACCCCAAGCCCAACGGGTCCTTTGAACTTCCTTTTGAGGGGTTCCAAGACCAACAACAAATTTTAATCCAATCAATGGACGGTCCTTCCAGCCGTCACTCTCCTGCAGGCCACCTTGTCACGGGGCAGTGTCTCACCCAGGGCATCAGGCTTCCGTTCCTGTCCCAGTTCCCAAGCTACACTATTGACTATTAGTCAAGGGATAATGTACCACCTCTGTAAATACTCAAGCTTTGTGTAGGCACCAGTAGTTAGCATTACACCATTCTTGCAACCAAAAAAAGTTTATACATAAATACTAATTCCAAAAAAAAAAAACTTTCTTCAAATATTTTGTCAAAAATCAAAACCTATGCAATAAACCGTAAAATACAAACAAGGGGGAAAAGTTGCGTAAAGTGCACCTGAGACTAACCGAGCGCAGACAGACGGCCCAAAGTCGCACGTGGGATTTTGTGACAGTAGAATTAGAAAAAGTGAGCCTGGTAAACAGCAGAAAGACTGCTCTGTTTCTCTGCTCTCCGGGCTGACAATCATTAGTGCCTTTGAGCAGGGGTGGAGGAGCACGCCACGGGTTGGGTTGTTTTTTTTGGGACGGGGTCTCACCTGGTTTCCTCATCATTCCAGGCAATCCTCATGCCTTTCCCCCCGCCACCTGCTGACGCCTTGATCATGACGGGGTAGCCTGTCAGTGGGGAACAATTAGACACAAGTTCAGACTTTGATCATTTGGTCATGTGAACATGACAGCTAACCATATGTCCAATATAATGCAGGAGACAATACCCACTTAAAAAAAAGAATCTGAAACCACTTCTCTCAACCAAAAAGAAAAGAAAAAAAACAGGGGGAAAGGAAAGGAGGCAGAGAAATCAAGGCGGAAGCTTGTGCAATTTAATCATTTGAAAGCATGAAGAAACACAAGCATTTGGACAACAGTCAGTGTTTGCTTCAGCCATAACATAACTACCATCGTACATAAAGTGTGCCCGTGCACCAGTACCTCATTCTGGTAAACATTCCACACCAACAACACACTAGCGCCGTTCCTTTGAACATGCGAGCATGAGTGGGCAACACACGGCTGTTCAAGGGCTTGAACAAATGCAGGACGACAATTGAAAAAGGTTGAGTGGCACAATTCACACAATAAAAAAAATGTTTCATTCAACCTTATTCCAACGGACAAAGCTTACAACTGCTGCGAGTTACAATGAAATGTGAGCAGAGAGAGGGGGAACGTGACACGTTAGGACACAAGCAGACAAGGGGGGGGGGGGAGACAGTGGCTTTGTGCTGGATCCTCCAGGCCCCCGCGGAGGGCCGCGCACAGCACGGAGCGGCGCAGCTAAAACCAGAGACTTGCCGATTTCCCCTGCGATCCTGACGGCTTCTTCTGCATCCTGTAGGAGCAGGAAACAAAAGGGCATGCATAAGCTCGGGGTCCGCCTTCCCCGTACTGTCCTGAAGGGCGGCGCGCGCACTGGGCTTCTGACGCCTTTCAGCTCGCTCCACCCTTCTCCCATTCAGGACAACGTTAAATTAATACCATCTGGTTAGGGCCGCTGCTGAATCGTAATCTCGCAGGGGTGCTCGTAGGCGAGATACAACCACAACCGGTGGGTTTCACTGTAAAACTCGGACCCCTCAGCAAATGCTCTCTTGGTGTACAAGAATGAAACGGAAATACTGACTAAATATTTACTGCATGGTGTGTAATAGATTATATATATATATATATATATACGTGTATTGCCTGTGTTTTGATGGGATAATGAGCTGCCTTGTGTCCATGAGCAGTTCTTGCAAACTGGCAGCAGGGGGAGCACCTCCTCTATTGTTTTTACTATCAAATTCATCCCCCAAACAAACAACTGCTAGGTGTGTGTTTGGGGGGGGGGTTTCTGGGGTTTCTTTGGAGAGAACATTTCAGCATTATTGTACCTTTCCTCGGTAAATAGCCCTCAAAACCTCACTGTCACCTTTCAGCATAAATAACTGCATATCCTGTGAAAAAGTAAAGTTAACGAGCTCCGGTTTACGTAACACAAATGTGCACACATAAAGCATAATAATTCCATTAACACACTGTGGTGAAATGAAACCTGAGTATAATTACTAATAAAAAATCTCTTCATAAAAACCAGCATATAAAGCAAACAATTCAAATATCATTACCAAAACGCTTTGCATCCGTAACCCCTACTGGGTGAGAAAAGTATGATTTTAATTTATTTCAATGTCAGTATAAACTCAGATTACACCCTGTTCCAGGTACTCAGTGCCCAAACACATGCACACACACACAAAATGGCAATATAAAATGCTCGCTTTTGAAATCAAGGGAAAACTGCCTAAAGCTTCTGGAAGAGTTAATGCCTAGAACCTGTTCAGCTGTTTAAGTGTGTCAAAAGCAACAAGGGCTGAGTAAAAACATTAAAATGAAATCTGATAGGCTTTAAAGCATGCAGCACAAGACCTCCTAACAGGCATGACAGCTCAGGGGTTTCCCCCCTCCTCCTCTTATCCTCCAGTAGTTTAAAACCTGCCTCACACATTCAGGAATCCTACACAGGACTGCAAGAATTCCTTTTTTTCCCCTTCCGTCACCATATTCTTTTAAATTTTGAAACTGACAGCCCCGGGAAGTTTGCAAAAAAAAAAAAAAAAAGTAATTTCCTTTTATTAACTTGTCTGCCCCTTTTAATCAGTGTTTGCTCAGTTCAAAGTGCTTGCGAAAAACAATGTGTGTGCTCACACACACAGTCTCTGGTATTAGTTAAGGAGACTTTTCATGAGGGAAATCTGGATCATACACCAGCAGCACTGTTGAAGAGATGTACCTTTTTAACATAACGGATCTCGCCAGTCCGACCAACAAGCCGGCATAGCAACCCTCGAGACTCTCCAGGAGGAGTGACTCAGGATTGCCCGTTTCTCCACACAGAAAGAGTCTCCGCTCCCTCTTTGTTCCTCTCTGAGAGTCGTGTAAGAGTACTTGTCTGTAATAGCCACTCAGTCAGGAAGTGTGAAACCTGCCAAATGCAGACAATTACACAGCCTCACACAAAATGCATGAGGGGTGCTGACTGATAAGGGCCTGCTATTAAAGCAGGAAACTTTTCATTTAGAAGGGGAAAAAACCCAAAGCCCTCTGTAACCCATTTCAAGGGTTTTCAAGAGAACGTTAGTAAATAGATCAGTCCTTGATTGCTCACCCATTGACGTCTAAACTACCCCCGACCCCGCAGATTTTATAAGCGGGAATGAAAAAAAAAAATCAAGATGACACATTTTACATTACATTTTTGCCATTTAGCAGACGCTCTTATCCAGAGTGCTTATCCAAAGTGCTGTAGTCTTAGGGGTTAAAGTGCAAGACCATCTTAGGCCGGGTGAATGTATGTCAAGATTTTTGCCCTAACAATATGCGAATTGCGTGCTTAATCTGTTACCACATTCTTCAGAGTGGAGTACTGAAATGTGTTTTATTCAATACAGATTGTTTAAGGAAGCAGTAAAACATGGTGCGTGAAAGGCGACGTTACAGCACAATTGCACCGTGGCTGGAGAAGAAAAGAAAACCCACCCCACTTGCTGACAGCTGAAAGAGTGTAAACACTCTGAAACCCTTCTGCAAATAGAAAAGAGATAAACAGGAGCGAGTAAGGGGCCGGCCGATCACTTGATTGACGGCCGGCCACACAGCAAAAACCGCTACACATAAAAAAAAAAACCCACCCCGTAAAGCGGCGTTCGACCGCGGCTGTAAGATCACAGGCTCCCACTTGACTGACGGCCGGCGACACGCGAATACAGCGGAAAGCCTTTCCCAAAAACCCACCCCGTAAAGCGGAGTTCGACCGCGGCTGTAAGATCACAGGCTCCCACTTGACTGACGGCCGGCGACACGCGAATACAGCGAAAAGCCTTTCCCAAAAACCCACCCCGTTAAGCGGAGTTCGACCGCGGCTGTAAGATCACAGGCCCCCACTTGACTGACGGCGTCAAGTCGGACTCCCCTTGCCACAGAGTGAATGTGCGGGCCTTACGCAACGCGTGGTGTACGCAGCGGTGTACACGCCTGCCCCCGCTGCAGCTGACACTGTCGCCTCACCTTGACCACCCCGTCGAAGCCCGGGATGGTGTTGACCTTGGCTCTCTTGGCAAGTAATTTGCTCTCGATCTTGTCTCCCATGGCTTGAATGGCGCCCGTGTCTGGTCCAATGAAGGTGACACCTTCCGCTGCCTGTGGAGACAGTAAAGGTGTACAGGTGTGAATGGCAGCTGATCATTCATTCTTGTGCATGGAAGAGAAAATGAGAAACCTTATAACCAATAGCCGTTTGGGAAGCACCGATTTGGTGAGCAGGCACCCACACTAAAAACCATTTATAATCTTCTTAACTAAAAGCGACTGTTCGTGTCAAAGCGTGTACATGCAGTGAAAACGGAGAGCAGTGGTAGGCAAACCCAGAAATCGGTCCAGTGGAAAGTTCAGTGATGCGGGCTACATTTACAAGCATTGGTGATTGTTTAAGCACACTAAAAGAAATTAATCCTATCCAGAGGCCACACTGAAGGATGATTCCCCTGAAAGCTCCTAATATGACCTCACATCAGCGAGGAGCGAAGGATTACCTAAGCTATTGCAGTATTATGAAATTGCTCTTGGACACCAGCGTCAATGCTTTTCAACAGTTTATACAGTGAAAGTGAATAGTTGCAGGGGCCTGATTCGTTCTTTGTTGTCCCATTGGTGCAGACACACATTACTTCCCGTTTGCTGTAGTTAAGCCTCGGGCAAGAATCCTTTTCACTATGGATACTACCCCAAGGACCCTTAGTTTGACAACGTTAATATCAATGAGCTAAATATCTAATCATCGTGACTAAACCTTTCAATTAATTCCTGTTGGAGAAGTAAGTCTCATAAGCAATGCTAATAGTAAGTAACAATTTAAAAAACACATATACACATAACACAAATAACAAAAATCTTTAATTCAATCATATGAACAAAGGGACATGAACATATAGCCCTAAAGCACAGTATAAGCCACCACAGTAGAAATGAGCGTGTTTACGGCACTTTTCTCCGAGTTCCGTCTCAAGGAAGGTGTTAATCACGCACAACTCCCTGGGTTCTCTACTCAGTGGAACACAAAGCCAAAAAACTACTTCTAAAGCGGGTTGTGACATTTTCCCAATTAAGCGCAATTAAAAAGTCCTGGCCTTTCCAAATGTCACGCGCTTTCCTCTGCTCCGCTCCTTGTTTACCACAAACAAATCCGGGTACAGGGTGGTCCAGCCAGCATTTCCTGGCCCAAACAGCCGGCAGTTCTGCAGCACGCCTCAAAGCCACGCGAGGTACGGGACTGTTGTCGCCGGGCGCCTTTGTGTGCGAGAGCGTGCATATGAACCAAATTATTAAAACGTCTTGCTACTTACCCATTGTATAGACACCCCCCCCCCCCAACCTCCAACCTCCAACCTCCAACCCCCAACTCACCTATTCCTCCTACTTTATTCAGGCTCTTCCCTTTACATAATAAAAGGAACCTGTGGAACTAATCCCCACAAATCAATTCTGCTTTCTTGCACATACCTTAGGGCAACGCAGCACACAGAAGGCTTCATTTGCATCTTTAAACTGTACAAACTGTGAAAAGGCCTTTTTAGCTGCAAATGTAATTACATCTCCATTTCCAGAAGAGAAGGTTAAACAGCCCACTCAGATTCATGGCTGCCCATTCCTTTTCTCTCGCCATCCCACTACAATGGGCCAGCAATGCAGATGCGTCCATTGGCCAATCTTACCACTTCAATGCAGTTGAAATTGGCAGTGGAAATGGAAGTAGCTGCTGATTACGTGCAGATAAAGGAGCAGAAACGCAAAGGAGCGCCACTTACTTAACCCCCGGTCACTCTAATCCCTGCCCCCTCGCGCCCCTCCAAAATGCCCTGTAAATGAGCCAGGGCACAGGGGAGACCCTTGAGTGGCGTGTGCGGAGCTGGAAGCTGAAGAGCAGGCCTGGCTTGGAATACCACCCGGGCTCTCTCCGCGGGTTACGCGCGGCAACGAGTCGCAAACATGGTATCGTTTTCAAATACCATTTCCATGATCCATAAATCACGAGTCTGCAGAATAACTAAGGAAATACGGTGAAAGAACACTGCACGAAAGCAAGCGCGTTTCAATGTTTAGAAATCGAGTGTGTACTTATCCGCTGGAGTGGATAATCCTTTACACAGTGTCACTTGTTAAACAAGTCAGAGGAATTCAGATCACATAAAGGTAACGGTGAGCTTTCAGACTACCACAATAAGACACCTTTCTATACAGAGATATGAAAACGTATTCCTGCGTGAAATATATTATTCTTTTAAAGGAATAAAAGTACCAAATCAAATTCCCAAACATAAAGACATCTTGTTTAAAACCAACTTGCTCACAGCACATGAATTCTAACAAGCCTTTCTAACAGGGATTTTGAGGCACTAAACCACACACAACATTTTCCCTTAATCATGTCACTTTACGACTTATAATTGGCTTCTTCCCCTACATGTTTCACAGCAACCATACCCCACACTACTCAGCCATTAGCTTTCATCTCAGCTGAATTACATTAGCGCAGCTTTGTAGTACAGAAGGTAGAACACACGTCAGTCTGGCAACGCCTACAATAATTACAGGCCTGTAAATCCACACCTTCTCGTAAGTAGCAAATCTATCACTGCTTTATATAATTTTTTTTTTATGTATATCATTTTTTTGTGCATATACTTTGATCTTATACACACAAAGCAGCTTTGTTTTGCATTCACCACTGGAGGTTTGCGGTTTCTGTTCTATCGGAAGCATCTTTTGATAATGTTCCGGAAAATCAGTGCAACTCCTAGCAAGTAGCAAATATAGCTACTCCTGCATGATCCACGATCCATGTCTTCTGAGTGAAACCACTGAAACCACACAGATCACACCACAATAAGATAAAGTTCTCCCAGAAGCCACCTCATTAGACGTCATACTTCACAAGTTCACCAGGAGCCCACCTCGATAATCTCGCCATTGTTGTGTAAAAACTGACATCGACAAAAACAATCCCAGAGGTATTGGCGTTAAACACTAGGACTAGGCAGATTTGGACCGACAAACTGAACATGAATTATTTTTGATTCTTTAATGTATGGTAATGAATGCCTGAATCTGATTTCAGTCAGTCAGTCAGTCAACGTACCCGGTGCGAATACCCTTCACATTGTACCTGCCTCTGAGCATCATTGTGACCTATGGGTAGAAGCATCGGTGTGCTTGGCTCACTCACCACATTTCACTGCCACTGAGCCCGAAAATTACACAGATTCATTTATTGAAGGTTTCATTTCCATGGCAACAGAGGATTGTTTTGATGATGCTCCATTCACAGTCAATGAGACTTCAGCGTATCATGGTGCAGATTGCCATTGCATAGACTGTTACTAGGGGGGTATTTAACACAGACCCTGTGGTGAAATAGAGCACAGATGGTTCTCTACTGTGGCACTGTCATCTAGAAGAAACCGTTACACCTTATATTAGGCAGTGTTGAAATATAGTCAGATATTTGCTGCTTCTGTAGAAAAATAAAGCAGATTAGGGGAGTGGGACCATCCAAAGGATGAAAATTTAATAGAATTAAAGGCATGTAGGCACAATCTCTTGTGTATTCCCAAACACACAGTGATCTACACAACTGAAGATTCTGTTAGTGTGGAGAATGGCCAGCATCTTTGTCTCCAAAGACAAACCAGATTATAGGAAGCTGAAGCATGGTATCTGAGCCAGGAAACGGGCCGAAATAACACTTTTGGTAACTGTTTCTTCTGACTCAACTAATTAAATCACGGTTGGATATTTGTTTTCTTTTTAAAAATGTAATTACAGATTTGTGAATATTGCATGAATGAATGGAAAAAAAGCAATTTTTGGGGTAAACAAGGCGCTCATTAAGATGCTAATTTTCCCAGCAGGAATATAAAAAGTTGCAGAAAACACGCAGCATTTTAAGGGGGCGTTTATTTGGAAAAGATGCATCGCCCAACCCCACTAGGGTCCATAGAGCAGGCAGCGAGGACATGTGGTGAGGTAACAGCACTGGGGAATAGAGGCCACAGTTTCTGGAGCAAGCGTGTCAAAGATGGCCGCACTGCTGCAAGAGCACGGGCCGAGCACGGGCCGAGCACGGGCCAAGCACGGGCCAAGCACGGGCCAAGCACGGGCCAAGCACGGGCCAAGCTACAACCCCCAGTCACTGTCACCCTACACAAATCCCACTGCCACTGGAGGGCAAAGCAGACAGGTGACCATAAACAATTAATCAACGTTTTGACATCTCTCCATCTGCCGGGCCCGACAGGAGGAGGAGAGCTGTCACTCACCGCGGAGTACCGTTTCTCTGCCTCCATTCGCCAACCATTCGGCACAGGAACGCAGGGAGCTCTGCCAGCAGATGTTTGCCTTTTGTGAGGCACACCCTACCGTCGGCATGATATTGACATCTGGCCGCTCCATCGTCACACTTTCTTTTTGTTTGGCTTCGTACTTATTAACTCTTTAATGAACTTTAGTCCTTTTGTAACCCCGGAAGAGGGTGGGAAATAGACCTTTGCTGTGGTGATCCACAACAAGCATTATGACTGAATCATTCCACTATGACAGATTACCTCACATGTTCCCAACCAGAAGGAACAACAACATTCCGTTATTTAGAACAATGCTCTGGCTGGACAATTAGAAAAATCTGAACTAAGTTCCCCTGGATAATGGCATCATCTAGATTAATAAACATCATGTTAGAATTGGAAAGACGGATAACTGATTAAAGTAAAGTACATGTAGATACGTAGATGATTACATTTAGCTCTCTTTGTTAGAGAGGATGACATAAACCTGTTCATTTCTGAACTTGCACAAATAAAGCATTTGATAACTTTGGTGACATCATATAAAGGGTGCCCTGAAATCCTCACCAGGTAAAAACTTTTCTATACATAATCTAAATCGCTAACACCCTGGGGAAACAGCTTTCAGGCACAAACCTTACACTCATAACTGAGGTTGGCTAAATAAACACACATTCCCTACACCAGTGACCATTCAGTAGTAAGGCACCCTAGGCATGTGACATTAAAATTAGAATGAGTGTCATGCCCACCGGTGAACTATTGTAACGGAGGACAATGACAATATGAAGTTGAGACCCAGAGGGTAGCACTGTGCCCCTATCCCACAGGAGGCCCGATCAGCTGCAACTCAAGCGATCCATCACCGAGGACTGACAGCAGCACAGGGGAGACACCACGCTGAAGGCAAACGCGCAGAGCCTCACAGACGCGGTCGCCGAGGCACGAGACCGTCCCCCGACGAGGCACGCAGTGTTCTCCAACGGTACCGTCGCTGCCCCCCCCAAAAAAAAAAAAAAAAACACAAAAGGTGGGAACCAAATTGTAGTGGTCAGGGCGAGTGGAGAACTGGACAGAAGCCAAAGAGCAAATATTCACCAGGACCCTAATAACAATAATCTGTTCCTGGGGAGCTGCTGAGCCCATCAAGGCCTTTGTTTCTCCAGGACTCATTGCATGACAATTAGCGCTAGGCGCTCCGCGGTGGGGGCAGAGGGACCACGAAAAGCTGCATTGTTCCTCTCCCTGTGCGCAAGGTGCTGCTTTGTCACATGACAGGAAGGACAGACGGCCCCCAAAAGAAACTGGGCAGGACAGAATTTTTAAAGCCAAATTACAACAATAAAGGACCCTGTTAAAATGAAGTAGCTTACCTGTTGTTTGGGTGGGGGACAGAAGGGAATAGGGAAGAGAGAGGAAAAAAAAATAACTTTTGTTCAAATTAACCTGCCATTTTCATGCACTTTAAAGGCAATAATTATGTTACCAGCTGGAAACTTTGGGACTAAATTAAGAGCTCCCCACATAGTTTCCTTCTGATTTTTGTTTGTTCTTCTGAGAAGAACGGCTAACATTTTACGGATTTTTTTCTGCATGCATCTCACACGTTCGAATTGAATGAAAGGGAGAAAGAGGGAAAAAACAGAACTTGGCGCTAATTCTGCGACATATGAAAGACATACAAACAAAAAGAAATATAGTAGGTGAAAATTGTGCTGAGTAGAGTAAATACCCCAGAGTGTCAGGGGTAAATACACCGCTCCCTCATGCAGGATAGAGTTTTTACACCAAACAGCTGCACTCTTCAGCAGACAGACAAAAACAGAACGTGCCCTACTCAACATAATTACCACAAGATTAACTGGGCTATAAGGCATACCTAAACACATCAAGACATATACATACCTTTATATACCATGGGATAGTAAGAAGTTCAGTTTTAAAGAAAGCTAGTGAAAAGAGCCAGCCAAGGGCAGGTTAGACAAACACTCACAGGTAAACCCACCAGGTTTGCAGCTAAAACATTACCAATTACAGAAAAGGTCTGGCTATGCTCACACTCTCTGGACACTGGATAAGAGAATTCAGCCTCTTTCAATTAGTCCTTTATTTAAATTTAAAAAAAAACCTTTACAACCAAGCTTCTAAAACCCACATTTTTTTTTCATGCTTCCAAGGATTGATTCTAACACACACCACACACAAAACAACAACAGATTTGTTAAAAGTTTATGGTAGACCTCAAAATCAAAAAGCAGACGGCATCCATCAAGCTCTTGGGATAGTACTTTTCTTCTTCATTAAACTAATAATTCTTTAAGCCGGTGACCCAGTGATTTTCCATTCCATTCCATTCGTAAATACTTTACACAGTATTAACCGTTAGATAAATCCGCCTTAACGCACAACGGACGAGCAAGGCGACCTCTCACATAATGTTTGGCCGATTACTAATCTCAAACTCTGGGAGGACAGGGTGCACAAAGCTTCTTCTTTCTAATTTTTTTTTTTTTTTTTTTTACAGCTTTGAATTAAAGAGCCATGAAGTGGAGCCAGTGAGCCAACTGAACACCAACGTTGAGAATTTAGTGTCCATGGTGACTTGGCTGCAGCTTGTGGCAGCTCTACTGACTGAGCGACCAGCACACAGGCTAGGGACTCCAGGCTTCCATTCACTTTGCTCTGCACTGGGCTTTTACAGCCCAAGGGTAACGTCTGGTCTTCAGCCTGGTTTAACAAACACAACATTTACAAGACACCTGGTGCTTTCAAATCAACAGCAGGAAACAGCCACTATATGTATGCCCAGAACTGAGGCAATCTATAAAAAAAAATAATAATAATTAAAATCATTAAAAAAAAAAAACAGAACTGCAACCCCCCCCGTTCCTGCCAGTTTCTGTGTTGCAAGTTTCTGTCTGGAATTCTATTAATTACAGCCCCTACACAACCTTTTAAGAGTCCTCTCTCATGCCTGGGTCATTAACCTGCAACGACTCTGCCCAAGACCTGGAACTGCCCTCAGAAAGAGAAGCAACTTACTGCCTTGTTAATGCAACTAGTACCTCAGCTCAGTTAGTTACACTTCCCAGGACGCCACTGCTGTTTTAAGGCAGTGAAATGAAAATCGCCTAATCGTTTAAACAACACACGGCTCTCCATACACTAGTCGCCGCGGAAGTGAAAATTTGTGGCTTCACAGTTCCTGTCACCTACCAGCAACCAATTCCAGTGGAATGGGAACATTACCCCAGTGCAGAAACCAGTAGATTTTGAAATGTGTGACAACTAGGTGTGCTGTGTGACCGAACCCATAGCCCAAGTCTACGTCTGCTTGTACTGAAATGGGCTGGGCTGGGCTGGGCTGGGCAGGACAGGACAGGACAGGGCAGCGCACGTGGCTAAGTACAGGACGTGTGGTCTGAGTTTGAGCGCTACAGCGGAGCACGTACGGCTCTGCCCCAGCACGCTGACCTGACTAGACTTCCTCCACTGCAGGGGAACGCACCTTTCACTCCAAAACCCAAATACCACTGCCCCACTGACACAGGGAATTATGTCACCGCTGCCTGTTATATCAGCCAGCTCAGAGAGGGAGAAGTGCATCGATTGAAAATTTGGCTTTTTGTCGGACGCATAGTCCACAATATTCTTGATTCCTCGCCAGCTCCGCGCTGTTAATCATTTTAGCTTCCAATTAAAATATATTTGGAAAGAGCTAATTGTGTTTCCTTCTCATCAGATGACCCTTTCAAGTTTTTTATCTGTTTTTTTCCCCCAGATTTGTGCAAATTAAGTTTTCACCCTGGCAATCACACCTTTAATTAAATTAAAACAAGAGTGGTAAAGCCGTTGATTGTCAAAACAGAGAGAAACGGGTGCATAACGCATTGAATACCAATGTGCCATGAGTGAATGGGTTCCCCCAGCTGTCAGACAAATGAATCTGAATATTCAACTCGTTCCCCCCACTTACCATCCATTTATCTCTGATGATATTTTATTATATTTCCCCTCGGTGATCCTAACCGATAAACGCTCCAAGGAAAAAGTGTGTTTATAACTCTCTTTTTCTCCCTTTGTCTTCCTACATTCAGCTCGCGAGGCTCAAAGAGTGTCGTTTCCGTGCAGTTGTATTACACCATTACAAAAACTAACATTTTTATATATTTTTCGCTCTACATAAAATTCCATCAGATTCATAAATGGCTCATCTTGCACAGGGAGTTGACAAACTTCAACGTTACACAAGAGAGGAACCTTGGGTCACGTGCACAGTCACTCGCATCCAGCTGACAACAACCGGGAGAATTTCCGTCCACGCTCCTCTCACCCGCCTTTCCGTTCTCCTACCAGCTCACCAGTGTCAACACACTTTCCTCGTGTAAAGAGAGACTGGAGTGTTGCCCCAACGTTACAACCTACTTCCAATCATTACTCTTTTTTTCTTTTCTTGTGCTATATACTGATTTGGGGGTGGGACAAAGAATAAAAACATACAAATCTGAATAAACGCAACGTCGGGAACTCAAGCTTATAAAATGGTTTCACAGCATGGAGTGCTTAGCAACTAGTATGGTTTTGGCCAATGGGTTTGTTTCGACCTCTGAGGGAGAGACAGTGACAGTGTGGAAACCCCATTCACATTGCAACAGCTTCCAGCAAAAGGGCAGTATTTTTCCACCAAATTGGTGGCATCGCTTTGACTTGAATCGGGCTTAAAACCAGTGCCAGCATCCCAGTGACATTTACTTTCTGGCAATTTTATACCAATTTAACAGCACTTGCCCTTGTAGCGAAGGTGAGAAAACACGGGTATCTGTGTGATTTGAATGAAGCCATAAAAATGCTGACATTTTCGCAGCTTGTGCAAAGACATTTGAAGGCCATGCACCTCTCAGACCTGTCTGATTAGCGCTACAAACACATAAAGCTCGGAATTCTTTCCGTTTTTTTATATTGTTTAGATACAAGTTAACAGGACCCATTCTAATTTCGTTTTTTTTTTAACCCCCCCACAGTTCAAACATACATTTTCCCAATCATTTACAGATGTTATTTCAACTCGTTATGGCAAGCACCAGCCTTTCAATCATTTAACTGCTGTGAATGATACTTTAGAGTTAACCACTTCCTGTCATCACAGTTAGCATTTAACACCGATATTTACTGGAAAGACAACGACCACAATCAATAGAAGACCCATCAATCACAAGAGATTCATATGAACGGCAGTTTTCATACAGCATAGAACCAAGTGTATCTCTAGCAAGTGTCCAACAGTTAGGAATTGAAGCAGCAACCTTGCGGTCTGACCACTGCGACAGACCAGCTCTGTCCTTTAGAAGGTCCCAGCCGAGGCTGGCCCAGTGGACCGCGAGGACGGGGATCAGCAGAAAGTTTGGAGCTCATGCTAATCGCTACGCGCCAGCTCCAGCAGCACTCTAAGTGTGCTTCAGGTGTGGCGTGACCTTTGACCCTTTAATTAAATATCAGCACAAAGGTTAAAGCAAAGGCAGGTGCTACATCCTCCCCTTAAGTGTAGTGCCGTACAACGCAAGAAAACCAGATCTCTGCGTGCACAGGGGACCAAAACTAACGGCATCCATGCTGACCTTTGACAGACATCATTTCATCATTGTTCATAACCATAATGTCTAGCCAATATATGTCTGAGTCAAAGTAAGCCTAACCCACGGGTGTTCACCTCAAGTTCAAGCTGAAACTCTCAGAACCCACCTTTATTAAAAATAACTTAGGAACCCTTCAGCAGTGGAAGTTAAATTTAGCAACCATCTGTAAAAGCGCCAACGTGAGAGTTGAAGAAAGCATTTAATTTAAAGCTATTCTATTAAACACAATACGTGAAGTACAACCTCCCGAATAGCCAATAGACAGCTACATTGACCCTTGATAATTGGTGCCATCTGTGATATCTTAACGACACAGTTAGACATCAGTGAGAGCTGCCTTCTTCTCAAACTATACCAGATAATAACTTTACTTCCTGATACACGTATTATTAAAGAGTAATGAAATGAATCACAAGGAGTATTGGATAAATGAATCAAGAAGCATCCAATACAACACTGAACTTAACACGATTTTTTTCAATGGTGGATAGCTGCCCCCATCGAAACGATTTCCCAAATTCTCGCCTCACGCCCCCACAACATGCAAGATAAACGTTCAGAAAACCAATGGAGGAAAATCTCCACTCACCAGTCTCTTGGCAAATTCTTTATTTTCGGACAGGAATCCATAGCCGGGGTGTACCTATAAAACAAAATATTATATTTTACTGTAACTCTATATCTCAAGTGATCAGTCCTGACACTACCCCCAGATAATTACGTACATAAATACCCCTCAATGCTGACCCATAAAACCGAGCAACGAGGCTCTGAAATAATTCCATATTGTGACTGAATGTTACTTAGCTCTGTTTGGAATTCAACACAAACTAAAATAAGAAAGGTAAGAGTCCTTCGTAATCACAAACTGGATTAAACATACATTTTAGAAACATTGTTTTTTCACTCATGTCTATCCTGTTACCAAGCCATTTATATTCCCTAACCATGTTCACGGTTTCCTCTTTGCTAACATAGCAGAAACTTCTTACTAGATTGTTGCACATTAGACACATTAAAACTGCTTTCCTTGTTACATTGCTTTTTGGCTGACCATCAGCTAGTATGTCTAGCAGTTCTGTTTGTCCTTGTCTCCTCTTTTTCACACAGTATGCATAACGATTCTAGACCCTGTAGTCTTCACTCTGGATAAAAGTCTCCATTAAGACAATGAAATTATAAAATAAATAAAACGTCATCCAGCATTTTATATCTTCCAACCTACCTCCTATCTGCTCAAATGATCTCCACCTGCAGCAGCTAATCAATCGTGGGATTTTGTCCGTTTATCAATGTACTGCTAGTCTTGAAATCTTGGGTTAACATATTGAACATTCATAAAGAACAGTAAAAGCTTTGTGCCATATTCCAGCCAGGTAATATAATCTTGGTTAATAATAAAAGAAGTAAATTCATATTTTAATTCTCACATGCGCTGAATTTAACCCCCACCCGTGGCATTTGTGTCTATCCCGTTTTGTCAAATCGTTCCTTTTCCCCCCATACCATCTCTCTTAAGATGTACTTTTCAGAATCCTAAATGCTAAATGAGGCTGCCTTTCTTCTTTTTTTGGTATTCTTAACATTTACACACTTTCCCTACCAGCATATAAACATATTCCCTATTATATATCTGTCTGTTTTGCATGATTTTACTACCTCTTAAACATGGGCTCCCAAACTTTTTTGTGTCTAAGCTTTAAACTTCAGGCCCAAACGGGCCACTAACACGGCACAGCAAATCAGACAACTCCTATAGTCCCTTGTGCGGGCGGTTGTTTTCTTTTATGTGTCTGTTTGGCTTCTTTCTCCCTCCCTTTCTCTCTCACTTTTTCAATGGGGGCTCAAATTTGGGCAGAAGCCGGGGATGCTCCCTGTTGTGAGGGCTGAATCCAACAGCCACCTGCAGCAGCCACCAGTGCGGCTAGCCACCAGTGCGAGGCCTTTGATATCCGCGCCGACCAAAGTGGAATATCAAACACAGTCGCCGTCTTTTTCTCTCCCGCTTTTTTTTTTTTTCCGGGGGTTTGCATTGGGGGTATGCGCGAGCCTTTGGCGGCAGCCTGGCCCAGACTCTTTCAGACTCACAGCTTGGGCTCCTGTCTGTCTGACGGCCTCCATGATGGCGTCCATGTTGAGGTAGCTTTTGTTGGTGGGAGCCGGGCCAACGCACACGGCCTCGTCCGCCATTTTCACGTGCACCTGAGGGGGAAAGCGAGGCAGAAACAGGGCGGCGTTAAAACCAGAGCCGAGGGAAGCGCAGGAAATCTGGTTTTTAAAAGCTTGACGAACGAAAAGGCATAAACAAGGGAGACATAAGTTTCACTATATACAGTAAATATTACTGAACCTGCTCACGTCGCTGAGCACCACCCACACACACACACACACACACACACAGTAATCCCTCGTCAAACTCTGACTAGCTGAAGCGGAGTGCTAATTAACAGGGTTTGGGTAGAAAAGAGACAACACAAACAATTATTAATTACGTAAACAAAGACTGAAATTGCTGGACAGCCATTGCGTCATGTGCACACTGCATTGGTACGGGACAGGCCATGCACAGCCAAACGCTAACGCTGATCACACACGCGTGCACCAGAGAGCCAAGCACTGGCGTCCAGCTTCCAGCCTGCACCCCGGGAGGACGCGGATAATTAAATGAATTGACTAAAAGGAATGCCGTGAATATCCCCGCACAGCATCAGGTCAAAGCCACGCACAA
>JAOVYW010000001.1:9855914-9867777 GCA_025775045.1 Hiodon tergisus
CGCACGCACGCACGCACGCACGCACGCACGCACGCACGCACGCACGCACGCACGCACGCACGCACGCACGCACGCACACACAAAAAGAGAATACCACATAGGGGCCATCATTCTAACAAGCACTGGCGCCAATCAGTGCGTAGATTCTTGCCGACAGATGGTACATTAGTCAGAGGACAGGAAACAAAACAAAAAAAAGCACTCCATTTACCAAAACCTGTTGAGAACTGATGCAGAGATTTAAGGAAGAACTTATATTAAATGAATCAAAGTTGCACATCACAGATGCTTTCCAAAAACACATCCAATTTAAAAGAATAGTTAAACAGGTGGTTAAATTTAACGCTGCCTATTCAAATCACACTCACAAAATAAAAATTGCATTAAAAAACATAATCCTGACAATTGCATCCATATCGTCACCGAATCCGTTCCACACATTATTTGCGTTTGTTCTTAAAAGATGCACAACCCAACACATACATCTTGTTATAAACAGCCACATACATGTCCTACAAGTTTGCCCCTTCTTCCAGGAAAGCCAAGTAAAGGAAAACGGGAAATTTTTGTTTTGTTATTAGGTTTTTGACATGTAAAGGTTAAACCATAGTGGCTGGTAACAATTCCATTGTGAGCCAAGCGCCTTACTGGCAAGCAGAAGCTTTGCATGTAAAACTGCAGTCAAGTCCTTTCCCAAGAGACCCATGAGCACAGCATGTTAACCTGTCAGTGCTTTTTTAAGGACTGATTGCTAAACCCCCTGTAGTTTGAGGTAAACTGACAATTTTCCATCAGCAGGGAATGTGCCTTTATTAGTGATGGGGGTGGTAGAAAGTCACAAATACATGGAGATTTTTTTATTTATTTAATCTAATCATGTACACCAGACTACTGCAACAGCAACATTCAGTCAATCAACAAATTAATATATATCCTTGCATATACCTTTATCCCCTCTCAAAGTAAATAAGCTAAATAAAATTGACAATTACAAGGCTTTCTAGCAAGTTTTACAACAAACAAAAACATCACAAACCTAACAGGGTGGATAGCAGAGAACTGACAAAAAAAAGTTGAGAAGTGCAACACTTTTCACACAATCAAAAATCCCTGGACCAGAAATGTAAGCCATCACCTGCACATATCTGCCATTAAAAATACACCCAAGCCTAATACTAAGGGGAAGCTGTGGGTAGAGACTAACAGAGTCCGAGGGTAGTTAGAAAACAGCATGGGAGCCATTTAATCCAACCATTGATTAACTCATCGCCTGTCCACTAGTTTAAAAGACATGTGCTAACATGTCATAATCGTCATAACTCTCATCAGCCCCCGAGCCAGCTCGCCAGCTCCTTGATTAGGACTCAATTCCCAGCCTAATAATTCCCCTTAGCTTCACACCACTGTGCCACGGGCCCATCAATTAAATACAAAATCTCCACAGAGCACAATGAAGGTGGACAGATTCTGGGGAGGCTTTCTGCTCTTTCTCTCCTTGAGACAAACGATTCACAGCCACGGCAAAAGCCGTCCCCCATTGCCTTCCCACCCGCAGCTCCTGGTCATGTCCTCATGCTTAGCTGAAATAAATAAATAAATAAATACTCCACTGCTAACACCACAACTTCCTCTCCTCACAGCAATCTTTCTATGGGTAATAGAGGCAAACTAGGGCAAGGTAAAGCCTACATTTAAAAAAACAAACAAGCTGCAAACACACTAACACAGCAGACTTCAAAACGCCTCCCCTCCACGTTTCATCACGTTAAGGTTATGACAATATCGCTCATGAATATTAATCCTCTCGCGCAATTCCCAGGCCTCCTGCTTCATTGTAAGCGACTGTCAACAGCGCTTTACATTTATTTGTCGAGCGTTGGATGGATGGGGCTTCTTAGGGCTCCTGGCAGTACAGGAGGGAGCCCACCCGAGACAGCAGTCACACACACTTCCTCCCCAGCGGGACGACGCAGTTTACATAGCAACACTCTCTTTTAGGTCATGTGTTCTGGAGATGAGACAAACGAGGAGTGGGGAAACGGGACGCTACTTTACAAGGATTTTGGATATGTCGGTAAGTTTTGTTTTCCTTTGTAAACTTGGGGTGTATCTTTCAATGGTTCGTAACATTTTAACAATTCAGAGATCAAACAGGAAAATAAAAATGCCAGTGTTAGGCGCAGGATTAACTGGGTGAATTGAAGTTTATGAATTTTCTCACTGTAAACCTTTGCACATTTTCAATTGGTGCACGATGCCAATTTCATAGCCTGTCTTACCGTTAAAATTTTTTTCCATTTAAGCTTTAGATTAGGGTGGTTGAATAATCAGTCAAATTCAGAGGGGTCCCCAATTTGAACATTAATTCATTTTCTGTAAATGCTTACATCCAATCCAGGGTCAGAGGAGGGTGAGGCCTATCCCAGCAGACATATGCACATCCAGGATGGGGCGCCGGTCCGAGCAGAGCAGAGCAGGAGTAGGATACAGCCTCATACTCATAAATATCCAGAGGAAACCCACGCAAACAAAGGGGGAAACTTTCTAACACCAAAAAGAGAGTGACCTGACCAAGATCAAAACCCAGGAGCCTGTTTCTGCAAGGCCAACAACAGAGCCGACAGTAACCGTTAAATCCGCAACAGCGGCGAAGGGGAGTGGGATTTTTTTAATTTCCCTTAACTGGTAAGACTTGATCAGCTCCTAAGAGCGCTCACTGCACCTCGCTCTGCTTTATTACGCTCCGTCTTCATTTGCCTCATTAGCCCCCGGTTTTTTCAGCTGGAAACCGAGAGACGCTAATTACCTTGACATCACAAAGTCATATCCGTCCCCGTCACCTTTCCCGACAGCAGGGAGGAATTATCAAGGGGGAAGCTCAGTAATATCTTGATAAACGATGACTCGCATCACCTAATTGTCAATCATCCGTAAGCACGCACGCAAGATGCCGCACTATCTTATTATTCTGTCTTGAGGGTAGGTGCGCAAAACACCCGAGAGACAACCTAAAAAAACTAAACAAAGCAAAGCAGTTACTAAGGTGACATCTTTCCTCCTGCAAGCCTTTCACAGATCGTGGATTGTGTTTTTTTTTGGAAAAACAGTACGCAATAAGCACTCTTGATGCAATGGCAGAGGCCCTCCGTAGAAACTGCGGAAAAGGGAACTCAGAAAACCCAAAAGGTTCAGCTGAGTTTTTGCGCTCACACCCGAATTACGACTTCGTCAAGGTCCAATGTGCAGCGATTTACCCCACAAAGTCCTCACACATTGGTAAAGTTATTTCTAATCATTTACAATGGGAAATGTGCAGTGTGGTTCTTAAACAACCTTGGAGTTGAGATAGTCAAACGACAACCTCTGACGATTACAGGATATAAGCGTTCAGTGTTCATTTCTCATTACTTTAAAATCATGCCAAGGTGTTACCCAAAACGGATTCTCCTAAATCACAGTCCAATGCACTCCCTCCCTACTGGTCCAGAGACGTCTGATGAAACGTTAACACCCCGTAATAGCAGTTATTTACTGGGAGGATACCCTTATCCAAACCTACACGCAGTCAACTCCAAATGCTACAAGCGCACGCTCCTAAGTTCCTTAAGACTACAAGAGCCATACCAGATCCAGGGGGAATGCATCTTCACTAAACAATGGTATGAAAAGCTTTACTTCATGAACAACTGTAAAAATCTGATGAAAGGGTAGGTAAACATGAAGTTTTGAGAGTGACTATGATTTAAAATACTATTCAAACCCTATTAGTACTGCTAGCAGCTTCCTCTCTCAACACCTACAGCAAATAGCAGAGTTACATGTAGGTAAGTGGCCGTTACACTAGAAATTAAAATTCTTTGGTTAATGATTAAGCAGATGGGCCAGGAAGTTAAAAAGAAAACCAATTGTTGTTACGCCTAAAAACAAGACTGCAGGTGTAGAAAGGCTTCCAATGTTCCGCATAAATCATCTTTTTCTGTTAGTCAACAATGACTTGTGGATAGAGCCCATTCATGAAATCGAAGTGTGTCAAATACGCACAACACCGGACATTAACAGCATATGTTCCTTGTGTTGTTGCCGCAGCCATCGACATGTGTCAGGCGCTAACTGACTGCCTGCTGACGCGCTCACTGACCATGAGGGGCTCAGCTGTCAGGGGATTCCGTGCCGCCGGCTTGGAAGCCCTGCGCTTCAAAGTCAATCAAATTAGCTTCTTTCCAGCCCACTAGCTCAAGAATCCAAAGCTCTGGATGTAACCAACTCCTTCGGAGCCGATATCATCAATAGCAGGACTTGTGATGCACTCCACGTGGCAATCGATGCATTGATACACCAGGTCGAAATAAGCAATGTCGTTGAACAGTCTTCATGACGAATTTAGGCAAGTAGAGTTAATAAACCATAACGCTTTCTTTTTAAAATAATAATTATTATTATTATTTTTTCTTTTTTCTATTCTTCATAGTAGTAGATAAAAACATATTTAAAACAAGGTTTGTATTTCCAATAAGATCAATTCAAAGACCTTCGCTGCAGATCCAGATAGTTGAAGAAAAGGCTGATGGAACTTACTGCACTGGAATCCACATCACTGTGGACAGCAACTGTTCTGATTCCCATCTTCTTACATGTTTTCATCACCTACAAAAGTGAAACAACCGGTGAATTTGATGTGTGCAGCCTTCTTTTCCACATGACTCCTTACACTTAAGCTAATAAGAGCACCTCGTGATAAAGAATGACTTACTCTGCAGGCTATCTCCCCTCTGTTCGCAATGAGAATCTTGTCAAATGTCTGTAAGAGATTAACAACAGTAGATAAATCTTTTGTCAACAATTTGCTTTTGTGTGACTACTTCAGGATTACCCAGTGGGAGACAATAGCAGAAAAACTGTTATGCCTGCTGACATAATTCATCTAAATACAGCACAAAAAACTTCAGCTTTATGCATTATTGTTCAAACTGGTGTGTGTCTTCCAGTAAGGAATAAGTGCCCCCGTGTACCAACACTAACAGCTAGAATCCGACGTCAAAAGCGTGTGTCTTAAAAACTACGTTGTTAGTCTTAAAAGATCATGAGGAAAATAGTTAATTTTCATCATAAAACACAATATAGCCTTACTTTAGAACAAATAATTTCTGTCCTAACCTTTTGTGCTTCTACTACAAGGTCTCAGACTGCCAAACGCAAATTCCAGATCAACAATGGCTCCACGTATTGGTATTTCCTTAACAATAAACCAGTCATACAATAACGTTGAATACTGAGAAAACCATAACAACAGTACTAGAAACAAAAGTAGAATGGGCCTACAACATTACAACCTCTGGTGCTTATAAAACTCAGATGACGCTTCACGTTTCTATCATCCCTGGAGGCATGGTTTGTTTATTGGAAGATCAAAGCTGCAGAGATGCAGTATGTTTATACGTGCTGGAGAGCTGATGGTTGACTTATAAGTTTGGGAGACGTCTTTTTTATGAAGACCAAGGAGCAGAAGTGATTCAAATAAATCGTTACACCACAGTCCTGGCCTGCTGTTGTTCTTTATGTTTAAAACCAGTCTGGAAATCACCCATGGAGATCAGGTTGAAACACCAGAAGCAGTGCCCTGGAAGTGATTTGTCTCTCTTTGAAGGTCAATCTCACAACCAACAGCCACACCCATTTTAGCGCCTGTCAGAACCTAACTAACATTCCGGATTACAGACATCGCGGCGCTCGAACCATAAGGTGGCGATGTGTGCATCCACTCATTCCAGCTCCTCTGAAGACCTTACCCAGCATCAACAACACTCAAATGCTGTGCATCTGCTTAGAATGAAAACTAAACTGTATATGTTACACTAAGCACCATGAGTGTGGGACATCGCACTTGTTAGAGCAGATACAATTGAGAATTGAGAAAGCCTGCCATACCCTCATCCGGGGGGAAAGAACTCTATACTCTAAATCATTTCAACATGGTTTAATCTGGCAAGAAGGCAAGCCTTGATGAAGGAATATTATTAGGCCAAAAGGACCAGTTTACACAATGTAACCCTTGGTAAATGGAGGACCTTGTTTGAATTTCATCCAGTATTTCTCCTCAGTAGTTTTGGTGTTTATCCTCTACTTCCCACCCATTGTTTAAACATTACTTACAATGACTAAGATATATCTTTAACATAAGGCGGCAAACTGATGCATTGTTGGTAACACTCTGATTAAAGGCATGAAGCACGAGAAAGAGCGACGGCATAGAGAAAGATCTCTTAATCCATTTACGGTGTGGAGAACATCACGCCTTACAAACCAAGGACAAAATAATTGAACATTTAGACGGGATGCTGAGTGGGCGGCTATTTATCGCTTCCCGACTAAATATTACACACTGGTCTCTTAATTTATCTCAACATGCAGTTGTCCATTATAAGGTAATTGAATGTATTGAGCTGCTTTAATTCAGACACCCCAACTCACACCACAACTGCATTAAATACGAGAGCCCATTAAAATACAAAGAATAACAAGAGTTCAATTTTCGCCCAAGCATTTTTACACGTATGCAACTGTGTCACAGACGTGATTTGGAAAAGGACTAACAAAACGTTATTAAATTGATTGAAAACGCTTAGACGTTCTCACCTCGATGCTTTCGTTTCAGTGAGATTGGCCAATAACAAACAAAGAACTATCAGGTAACACTATGAACCCAGTTTGCCAATTCAAAAAGATGTCACACCTACCTTTTCGTTAGGATCATAAACCGTGGAGTAGCGAACACGTGAGGCGACGACACAAAACTTTGACTTGAATGAGACATGCTGTAAAATAATAAAGAATCTTTAATAAAGAAAAATTTATTTTGAAATATGTGTATCCTTTTAAGTAGGTAAAGTGAGAAGGGATTTCATCTGGGATTGCAAACAGAGACAATGTTACAAACAAACATCATTTTAAAGACACGCCTGCTACACTGCTGACAAGTTGCATTAGTTTGGACTAAGCTTTGACTGTTGGATATACAGAATTCCCAAATAATACAAACTGTACAACTGAATACTCTCCCATTGATACCAACCCACAATTGAAATACAGTTCCAACATGAGACTTTCTATATGGAGAGTGATTGGCTTCGGAAGGTTTTTTTTTCTTTTCTTTTTTCTAAGCCATTCTGTCAAGGTTTGTCCCCAAATGGGCAACCGTCTCGGCTAGTTTCCTTTGGCAGCAGGTTTTGCTTGTTTTCAGTGACAGGAGTGACAGCAACTCACAGCTTTCTCACCGAAGCACATTCATCACTGTGAAAACGGCCGTCAGTGTCCCCACTACACTGAACATGAAAGACACTGAGCTCTGAAAGGCAGGAAGATAAACTGTACATATACTTCCGCATAAACAGCTCAGACTGAATGTCAGAGGGGAAATCATGTTTACTCCAATGGGTGTATTATGCATCGGGGGATGTGTACAGACAGAGAAAAATACAGTAGTTACATGAAACATAAATACAATTAAACAAAATGTCCTTTTATTAAAGCATTTTTGTATATATTTTCGCAACAGGGGGATATTTACAGAATTGGGTCATACTGTGATAAATCAAGTATATTCACTGTTTATGCCTAATATTTTTTTCAAATGGTTAATATGGTCAGAGGGTCAAGGGTCACATTCCTGACTCGTTCGCTCACCTGAGCGGCTTCAGTCAATATATATATATATATATATATATATATATATAAAATCTTCATTGCAATAATTGCCCCAAACGTGAAAACAAATAGAGCATCAATTTGAACCCAAATTAGCCATGTATCCCACACTTTACATTACTGTTATACATTTCACTTATTAACCGAACAGATATTAACACAGCATGGGTAGTAGAAACAACTCGCTAGCAACCCTAACTTGATCCAGAAATTCAGAAATTATTTTCTAGTCAATAAGTCACCGGCAATAGTAACAATTTGTACAACTACATGTGCATGGCTAGCTAGCTAGCTAGCTAAGCCAACTGTGCATAACATGATAGCTAACCTAGGCTAGCACTTCATAATGACACCCTTTGACATTGACGAAGGATGGTTGGCTTTTTCTTATTTTTCGTACATAATATACCCTTGAAACAATACCATATTGTAAGGCGACATGAACACTAACCACGTTAAGTTTGGGGGGGGGGGGCACCTGTTTAAAAACAGGGACACGAAAAATAACTTTTAAAACTTGTGGAACCATTCTCTCAATTTTATGTTGAATACTGCCTGCATGACACATGCGATATAGAACTGCGGGACCACGCCGTTGGAATGCCCTGTTCCACTACGAGCTGAAAATATAAAACGAACATTGCAATAATCGTTCTACAATTAGCCGCTCACCTTCAATGCAAACAAAACTCTTTGCAAAGCTGGAGTGAATCTGTAAATCGCCATGGCTGCCGCTAACCGCAGTGAGGTAACCTTTCAACCTGGGGGAGTTGTATGCTTCGTCCAATCACAGGCGATATAATCGTGAGTCAGAAACGTCAGCTGTGAAACAATTTAAAGGAACAACATATTCTAGATTTACGTCAGGTTAAATTAAAATTGATTTACGCTGATCTTTGTTTAGGACAATTATTTCAAATGATTAAATTATTCCATTCCGAGCTTCTATTTTTCCACACAAGGGGACATCAAAACTTCTCTATGTTTTTGATGAACAAGTAATTTAATTCGCTACTCTCCACCATGTTGCAACTTTTTTAAGGCAATACAATCAAATGTGAATGTGAGTGTATGTTCTGTTGTAGATTCTGTATGTTTCCCTGCAGCTTACCAGTGTAGCTTTCTGTGCTAAAGTAGGTATTTTCACCAATAGGGTTCCTTGCGACAGGGCAGTGGTACTCTTGACACGTGACTATTATGGTTAGGGTCTGTGGAGTTTAAGTTTTTAAATGTATGGAACATGATCAAGCTTATATTTTTGCCTTACTTTTATCCCCCAGATCAGTCATGAAGCCTAAAAGTGTGAATTCACAATGTTTTACTCATCAAACATTTCCCATCCTCTATTCCTTTCCTTGATAGGCAGTTTTTTGACTCCAAAAAACAAAACAAAAAAAACCCAATAAAATAAAATTAATAATGACCAAGGAATGTTGTTGTATTTATTTTTTTATCTAATTACACAGTATAGAAATAATGTGTGCTACTAAGATACTACAACAACTATTAAAGGAAATAAAATAAAAAGGAAAAGCTGACCCATATTGTTGTTTACGCCAGCATTTAAAAATGAAACTCAACAACAAGCACAATATTTCTACTGAGTCTTCATTTGGTGTTTATTTCTTTTCAATTCAAGGCAACACTCTTCCTTTACAGCAAAGCTTGACAAAGCACTTCTCTGTGTTGCCTTCAGATTTTGTTATTTATAAACAATGTATCTAAATGTTGGACCTGCAGAGTACTGGGAGAAGGAGGGGGTAGCCTGCCTCAGGCCATATTCTGCTGGGTTACACCGCAACCCTCAACTGGATAAGCTGTTATAGAAAATTGTTGGATGGATGGAGGTTGGATATTTAAATGTTATGTCGCTACATTCCACAATTGAACACATGTTTTGTCAGCTAAAAATGCTAAGAATACATGAAAGCATGTGCCTTCAAAATAGTTATATCTACCTGGCTACAGTTAGTCATTAGGAGCCAGCTGAAAAACTACTGTCCAAATGTAAAAGCAATCACTTGGTAGATTACATAGTGCAAGGCTGTAACCCAGTAGTTGTAGATCTTTTTTTTTAAAGAAAATAAATAGCAGAGACAAAATTGCAAAAATGGGTACAGGCTGCATTGTTTAAAAAAAAGAAAAGAAAGGCTTAAATATCCCTGAAACGCTGGAAGGCTGTTTAAATACATGCAATTGTCAAGTTCACAGTTTTTATAAACATGCATTGGGAGGCACTAGTGATGTCTCTCATGTTGTGACAGACTTCCTCTGTCACAAGGGATTTGCTGTCTAAAAATGTTGCATGTGCTTGCCTTAGTAGTATGGTAACCAGATTGGCCAGATTATTATTATTATTATTATTTTTATTTTTATTATTATTATTTTTATTATTGTTATTATTATTATTATTATTATTAAACTCCTTGAGACAGATCAATTAAGTAAGTGTTTAACAATCTAGGGTACTAGGCAGTATATATGAGTTTGTTGTTCAATTTCTTTCATGTTTGAGACAAAATGAAAGCTCACATTTAGTCAAATATTCTGTTCAGCAAATGCTTCATTTTAAGAGTCAGTATCCAGATGTATATTTTGCAGCACGAAATTACATATCATCATCACTCCATTACATGCATAAAATGCGTGGTAATCTGCCATGGGACCCAGGCCTCTAGCACGGGAGACAAAAGATTCCACTTCAGAGGTATCTTGTCTTATTTGGACCGTTCTGTTGCACACTTTCTGCTTAGCTCAACAGTATTTTATAGATATTGATCTTTGACGATGGAGACTTTTTATACAGCACCATTATGTTTTTATCCCAAAGCTTGACTGCTATACATACTGTTTACTTCTGCCCTATTTCTGCTAACTAATTAACAGAGATTAAATTAAGTTCATTAGAACAAGGGTTTGAACCAATGCTCTAGAGTGAGGTTTGAATCACACCCTACCCATTATTCATAATTATAAGAATTATTTCTGACACAGCATTCTAACCGACAATTCAGGGGTAGTAGCTATTAGCTGTTAGCAGCTAATTTGTTCCCTTTCTTATGTAAATATAAAAAGAATACGAAACTACAAATATTTGGGTAAAATGTTGTAATCTGGTAAATCAGTGCAGGTAAATCAGGCGCATCGTATTTCATTTCAGCATTTTTTAAATCTAAATGGCGTAGCATAAGGCTGTTCAAGTCAGTTTTTTATTGATGCTAATGTATCTTCCCCAATTTTCCTTTGTATATTTTGAGGCTATTAAAAGTTATTCTTTTATCAGTTTTATATGTTGACCAGACCATAAATAATGTAGACTAAAAGAAAATGCAGAGGTATTTTAATTTTAAAGCTTTACAGTGTGGTGGTTACTCATAGTTTTTATACTAGTTGTAATTTATGTTGTAAATAATGTTCTATTCTTTTATTCAAAATTCTAGCAAACTGTAGCACCTACTTAAACAAATGTTTTGAACCAAAAGCATATTGTACCAACAAAGAAGAACAGCTACTTAGAGATTACCTCTAACTGTGTTGACACAAACAAACTATAAAGGCAACATAAACAGAGGCCAACATGAACATGAAGTGTATTTATATATATTAAAATATACAAAAGAGATTAGTAGAAAGGTGTGAGCAGTTCATGACTGTTAATGGTTGTGGAATTAAAAAATTCAGAATAAATCATAAAATTCAATAGTTAAAAATTTTAAAATGCAACACACATTAGATTTTGGGTGAAGCAGAATTTGGTCTGAAATAGTTCAACTGTGAAATCTGTTTTTCCACAATATGCAAGAGTTTTGAGGTATTAAATACCTTCTTTTCTTCATTTTTGTTCAGCACTCTTCTGCGAGGAACACTGCGGCCTGAATGGTGTTTTCCTTTCCCACCCCTTTCCTCCCGACACTAAACCCTTTGAAAACATTGGTGCTGGGGCACCTTGCCCTTAACCACACTGCCCCTGTGTACCTACAAAGTCTCATCCACCCTCAGATCCCTGCCAATACCCTCTGCTCCTGTACCGCCAGCCATCTGTCTGTCCCTCCCCTCTACAATCCCATGGTTAGGGCTCACTCCTTCCCATTCTGTCCCCTCAGTGATGAAATGAACAGCCCAATATGGGCTACCTTCAGAAAAATCAACTCTTTGAATAGCC
>JAOVYW010000001.1:9867877-9883852 GCA_025775045.1 Hiodon tergisus
CCCCAACTCATCAGCACTTAACACATGTAAAATAAAATGTATTGCCCTCTGCACTTAATGTGGATCGCACTAGTCTGTAGTACCAGTTGCCTTAACAATGGAAATGTTGTCATTATTGTTATTATTAATGACAACAACAACAGCAATAATAATAATCCTGCACTATAGACTTGGTAAATCTAAGAAATGAATAAATAAATATTCTTCAAAAATGATGACCTTAGATAACTGTCGGACTCTCCTCTGTGTAAACGCAGAAGAAAAGAAAATGTTGTGTGGGAGAGTTGTCAGGTGCAGGTAGATTAAAGCTTCAGTGTTGTTAAAATAAGCAGAATTAGAAATTAATTGTTTTGACATAATGACGAAGAGGAGTAAATGTTATTTCTTCAAATTTCTGACGAAAATATGTAAATACTTTTAAACACAAGTGAGCCCCAGCATATGCATAGCAAAGTATGACACCATTACAGTTGCATTTCTGTAATATCAGTGGTTTTATCTTTACTTAGATTTTCTAAGTATTTAAATATACAAATTGGTATCGGGGCACAAACTACGAGAGGGCACAGCAGTTCAGAAGTTGTCTAGTAGAGTGGCAAATCGAGTCTGCATCTTTTGTTCGGAGTCGTCTATACATTTCTGACCAAAACCCTATACATTGTATGTTTTTTTAGGTACTAATCAATAATGTAAAGTTCATTGTCGGATTTATCAGCATGTTCTTGCCGTGTGAAGTCATCAGAAAAAGCAATGCGTAGTTATTGCTAAAATAATGAAACTGCGTATCAATGCGAATTGCCTTTGAAATTTGATAAATTTCGGGTATCCAATGATCAGTGTGAAGAAGAAAAATAACTTATGAAATCAATTATGTAAAGACGTAAAATAAAATGAACATATGCAAAACAAAGTTCTCCAAAAGTTTCACGATTTCTTAATACCCCTTTATCACGCTTTGCTGACAATATTGTATTTGTGGCTTATGTATTAAATACAATTATTTTGAATAGACAAACGTATAAAAAATTTAATACGGAAAACATTTACGAAAAGTCTCATTTTAACTGTCTGATTGTTTATTTTATTTTATCTTTGTAAGTTTCTTACTCTGATGGGATTCGGTCCTAATCTCATATATCACGGTAGGCCTATGTGTTAAGTCACTCTGAGTTATGAAATAGTAAATGTACAGCATTGAAGTCTGAAATGGGTTTCAGTGAATAGGAAATAATGAAACTGCTGTCAAAAGCTGTACATGTATTTATTTCAGCGTTAACAATTTAGCGATGCCCTCGCTGTTATTTCTTTCCATATAGTCTACATTCACTGGACAGTGCTCAGAGAGAACTGATACCCTTTTTAATTGGCACGCATTGTGAACTATATGTCTAGGTTGATTTTGTTTTATAGCAGTAGAATAATTTTAATTTCTCCTTAAAACGACCAGTCAAAAGGTGTGAAGAATCTGTCTCAAATTGAATTGTTCGCCTCATACTTAAAATGTAAATATTTGTTCAAGTTCTTCAATAAATTTGACTTACCACTACTCACTGAATAAAACGTGTATTTTATTTCCTGTACGAACAAGAAACGAAAGGCCAATTTAACCCAATAAAATTATTGATGTACGTAAACACCCTTTTATAGCCTTTTGGTCTTTTGGATTGTATTCTCTCTTTTATAGATAGAATATTATCAGTTTATGTACATGGAACCTACTTTGCAGTCAAATTGCAGTATTTTTTACTGCTTGAAATCATGATAATTTAACTACAAGCTAACAAGAGTCGATACATGTCATTAGAACAAAGAAAATATATACTTGCAACTGGTGATAACTCATATTTTGATAGTCCTGTTAGGCGGAGTTTGTCATTGATTTTAAAACGTATTAGTCTATTATTATAATTATCATTGTTTATAATGAATTGGTTATTGTTAATACTACAGTTGATGTATGCGCCAACGTATTTATTTGAATGCAAGGCCCAGGACAGCGTTATATAAAATTTAAGAGAAAATAATTTAAATTTGTAGAAAGGGGGAGGCAGTCTCGTTGATACAATTATAATTAAAGTTTCATTGACTTTTAACTTGTTCGCACGGTCTATTCAACAAGCTTAACCTTGGAATAATAGAATAAAGCTTGTAATTAATCAAACAATGGGCATGGATGCCGCAACAATAGAGCCACAAAGATATGTTGTTTCTGAATAAAATTAAGTGGTTACTAATCAAAACACTCTTCAGACTATAGTTTAGACGAGGAAACCTGGAAAAAGGAGAGGAAACCTCTTACAAAGAAATATTCGTTTCCGGAGTCGGTGATTAGGTGTGATGTCCGACATTCATTCATTTTGATGTCTAAGTCAGTGAGTTAGGAAGCTTCCTAAGGCCTACCGAAGACCTGTACGGGAAAGAAAAGATGCAATGGAGATACGTAAAGTACGTATAGTATGTCATGAAATAAAGTGTTTATACAGAAATTAAACAACTATTTTTTAAACATGGTGAAGTTTATTAATTTAGGAAATTTCAATAAAAATTACCATTTGAAAGTGCCTTGTTATATTTCTGTATTTTGATAAATTAAACAGAAATTATTAACTGAAATATGCAAGATGGCCAGGCGCCAACTGATAAATCAACTTCAAAATAAATCAAAAGTTCACCTCCCGTGTGAAAATTGCGAAAATCTTTGTCAATCAAGTGTTGAAGAGGACATATAAGAAAAAATATTCTAGAAGAAACTGAGAGATAAAAGCATAATAGGCTTACTATAAAGCCCGTCCCTTTGAATTTAGAAAAAGTATTTGCTTCTTGTTGTAATTAATTACAATTCAATCCATATTTTTAAAATATCTTCTGCGGGCCTGAGTGTTTATGTTTTTATTTATTTATTCATGTTTGTTGTTTTAGTACAAACCTTTATGCAAGTTAAAATCTGTAATAGCTTTTTTAATTAAACTATTTTTAAATCAAATAATTCGATCAGTTCAATTTTCGTTCTCGTGTCCATCTATTTACTATTACATCTCATTGATGATTAATCCAAACCTGCATTGAACCAACACAGTTATGTATCGATATAATGATCTACCTATATATGTGTGTTTGTTTGTACATTCATTTATAATATATCTACTTATTTATTTATGTATAAAATGCAATAGACCATGGTCGAAAGGGCTTATGTATAAAATAAATCGGGCATATTTTGGATGTGTTGTATTGTATGCATTGTAACTTCCGTCTACCCCAATGGATATTTGTACAGTTGTATATTAGTGGGTGAAGTAATTTTGCATGCAAATCCCTCGACATCCCATTCTATCTCACCCCGTCATTTCTTTAATGCTCTTTTCCTTTCGTCAGATTTGTCTAATCAAATTCACAATTAATTAAAATAAATCATAATTCATATAATAAATTATGATTATTACTAATATAATTAATTTAACCAAATTTTAATGATACATTATTGTGACCTGCTAATTGTCCGTGACCTGATACTCTACTATTTTTCCTTCTGCTTTCTCTTCTTCGCCTTAGCATAATAATTATGATTATAATTGGTGTTGTTGTTATGAGTAGAAGGAATATGGTTATTATTGTTATCATACAGTTTTAGTGTAATTGTTGTTGTTGTTGTTGTGTTGTATTTTGGTGTGTTTTGTTCTATAATTATATTGAGAGGCTTTATGAATGGGTGCATCACAGACTGCTTGCCAGCATAAAACGACGCAGGGCTACATCTAGGAAAGGGAATATACATCGTTGGAGAGTTAAGTGTGTAAACCTGTCAACTGCTCGGGCCACAATTCAAACCATAAATCACACAACTAACACCTACTCGTTCAAAGAAATTAACATAGCCAGTCTGAGCTTGGGGTTTTTACATTGACTCTCGATTTCCACAAAGCACCTATCTAACGTATCTTAATAACAATAATTTAAATTCGAATCGGGCTTCTTTATCTACGTCATTCATAATTTCATTTTTCCACGTGTATGTTAATCTGAAGTTGTTTTAAAAGCTATATTGCTTTGACTTGTGTTTTGTCTTTTAAAAATTTTCACTTTTTGGACAAGATTGTTTTTTAAAAAGAAAATTGGACAACCAGCTGAAGTAGAAAATATTTATATGGGATGATTATCAAAATTTCTGGGCAGACAGCGCCCACAAAGAACATCTCATGTATGTAACTTCCTAAATAGAGTAGTTCATTAAGCACAGCTTTAATTAAATAGGTCTGAAATAACCAATTATCGGATCGCTATGCCGAATTTTTTTCTTCAATAAATATATCTTTCTAGAAATTAGAAATATTTCATTGGGCCTATTCAAGAAGTAAAGAAATACAAACATGCTAATTCAGTCATTCTAATTAGAGATTAAAAGTACGTGTTTTGTGTCTATCTTTCTAAATGGATCAATATCATAGCTGCATGCGACGTAAGCGAACCGACATCGACGCTCTGCGTGGGGCTGACCTTCCACTCTTTGCATACAGGTCACAGCATTTCTGTCCGAGCAGGTCGGAAAACACCAACCGGTGCTGGACGTTTCGAAGTAGGTTATTCTGTTTAGAATTCAAAATATCTTGTAGCAATTTTGTAAACATGATGTAAATACAATCGTTGGGCTAAGAAATTCAAAACGGCAAACTGATACTTTATCACCCAGTATATTTTATATAATGAAAAAATTCTAATTTTAAACTAATAAGACGCAAAAGAAAAGAAAAAGAAAAACAAGGAAATTGCAGCTGCTTTTCTTTCGAAACAATCCCGAAACCTCTTACGACCCCTGCTCGCGTGCCTCAGTCATCGAATACGCGTTATTATAGTGAATTTATTAACTGTAAGCGTTGCTTATAATAACTGGCTTGTCCTTAAAACCGCTTTAAAAAAAAGTTAAATTACCGAAATAAATGCGTCTCGAGCTTTTGTGGTTGTTGTTGTTGTTATCATTGTGGTCGTGGTTGTTTTACTCAACAGTACGTTTAACTCAAACTCAAATAACTCAAAACATCTACACTGAAACAATTCTGGTATATATAAACAGCCTATATTTTGATAATATTAATGCACGTAGCAAATTGCTGCATGCTGCCTTCATAACCCTAGCCACATATGATAATTCTAAACAAATGTCTTGAGTTTATCATGATAGATTGATGTGTTGTGGCTTGAGTTGTCAACAGACAGCATTTAGTCTATGAAACAGTTATAGCCACTTGCTGTGAGTGGACAACTAAAACAAACGTAATATTTTCATTTAATGTTTCTAACTTTGGAGAAAGGTTCACGTTTTTGGAACAACTTCATCCATCACACTTACATACCATATCATTATTATTACTATTTTTTTGTGAGTTATTTGGTTGAAGTTGGTTCGGGAGGAAGTATGTTGCGTGTTAGTACTGGCGGTGCGGAGGAGGCTCAGGGAAATTGATTACATATTGCTTTTCACAATTTCTGTTTTACTCAATGTAATGAAATTATGTTTATAAGCAGATCTGAATATATATACACACCCCCCATGACGTAAAATACGCCAATGGGTGTATACAAATATATTCTTAAAAACATGCATTAAATTGATCTTGTATATATTCAACTCTTAATGTGTCCATTAAGTAATACGAACACGTCTCTCCACTACTAAAACCCGTGTCAAGTTCAAGTTCATGGTTGGCCAGCCCAAGCTTTTTCTCCCAAGCATTGAGCAGGGCCAAAACGCTGCCAATCCTGCATGTACACCGTTATTTCACTGGGTTTGGTTGACATTTATATTTTAGCACTTGTGACGGTTTTAGATTAGGATCAGCGCATTGTGACGTCCGCAAGCCGAGGCTTTAACCTAACAAAACTGAAAGAATCGTAGTTGCAGCTTAACTCTAAAGCCGTTCTAAAAGAGAGCGCAACGCGAATCATTGGTCTAAGTTACTAAACGATAAAGATTATACACTTGATCTTTTCTAGGTATACTTACACAGTGGTTCAGCGTTGCCCTTTCAACTCCCATGCTATCAATTATATATATATGTATTTAATCGCAACAAAATGTTTCTACTTAACAGAGACTGAAGTTACAAGTGTGGTAGGCCTACTTGCTAAGAGGACACTAAAGTTAAAGCATATAATGCACATATCCAAGTGTCACATTTTAAACACTACCCCGTTCTTTAGAATTATTTTACTCCTTAATTCGAAACTTTATACAAACTTCATTCAAAACTTGTTCATTCTCTCAGTCCTCATTCCCGAGTCCAACAGTTTGCAATTACATATATATTATCTACATGGGCTGCAGTCTAATGCTGTCAGGTGGTCTACTTGTTTTTAATATTTTGCTGCAGTATTATCATTTGCTACGTAATGTGGAGCTAAAGAAATGTTCGACCTTCATGTTTCGTATACTGATTTAATTGATCTTATTTAATTAACGCCCGATGATGGTATTGGGAAGTAGCAGATTCGGGTTCGCGTGCTTTACTGGCTCTTCATTTAGACGAAGAGGTGGATATTTACGAAAAAATTAATTTACAGAAATGTTTACAGACTTTTTGGAGTAACAATTAAAGGTGAATTTAAAATATTTTAGATTTTAAAATACCGCTGGTTGGTACCTAAAGTTACATTTTATAGTCAAGTTCGGAAAATGGGAGACGGATAAGTAAATGTTAAATCGTTAATACGTTTTTATACGGAGCAATGTTTACTGGCCGATGTAATTATACCATATGAGCTAATAAAGTTATTTCATACAAAAAGACGTGAGTGACAGAGAAAGGCGAAATTAATTAAACACTTGCAACACATTTTATTATATTTCTGTATGCAGTAAAATTCTTGAAATTTATCACAAGAATGAAGAAAACACTTCTTTAACTTTAAACAAAAACACATAACAAAACAATTGTCTGCGTTTAGCTCATAATTGTACATATTTATAGTAAAGAAACATTTTTTTATAAATATCGTTTCATCTGCAGCAAGTAAATACCATAATTTAATTACAAATGGATAAATATGGCAGCTAAATATTTACAAAAGGAAGGGTGTAGTTACAGAAAATTCAACGACACGACGTTTATTTTCCCCACAATCTTCCAAATAGTATTTCACAATTTCAAACTTGCAAAGCACAAAACATCACAAGTTAAACCCAGCAAACGAAAATATACATTCACAGGCAAATATTGTGTCTGTTTGAGTTAAATGTTAACTTTGGCACTGGTTCCGTTTCATAGTTGTATAGTTACAATCAAGTTGCCTTCATATGATCACAATATTTAACATCTGAATACATTTTTTTCCCATAATATGTGCACTAAAAGTCCAGTTACAGACATAGCTACCATTGAAGGAACATCTATAACACCAAAGACTGACAAAATCTATAACAACCATGGGAGAGAGTAATTTCTATTATCGTTTACAAAATATTGAATAAACCCCAAACATTACTTTTCTTCGGTTAATTATTGTATTAACAACGTGATTTTCCTGATGTATTTTATCGCATAATATTAGAGCGTCCATTGGGTATGATTTACTTTGTACAAGCCTTTATATACAGAGATTGTTTTTCTTGTGTTCTGTGAAATGGCCCTGGAGTTTTTACCTTAAACATACCATTCATTGAAATTGGAGGAAAGGCTGCTATGCCCATTGTTATTGTGAACCGCTGATGCGGGCGACAGATTGTTGTTGCTTTGGGTCTCGGTAGACGGGGAAACCAGGCCAGGGGGTGTTGAAGACTCGTAGCCAGAGCTGGCTGCAGGCGAGGAATCAGACGCCGAAGGGGAAGATTCGTGAACCTGAAAAGAACGCATGATCCAAATCAACTGCCGCTGTTATAATATTATAATTATTATTATCTTTACGTTTGCGCTATTAACATTTTAACCAGTGCATAAAAGTGAAACACGCGTACATGCACAATCAAGCCAGGATTAATTAATTTAGAAAATGTACTTTTGCTTACCTTCATGTGTTTTCTTAAAGAGCTGGGATGAGTGTACGACTTGTCACACATTTTGCAAAGATAGGGTTTGTCCGAGGTGTGGACGTGCATGTGCTTCTTTCGGTCACTGCTATTCGCAAAGCGTCTGTCGCAGCCCTCGAACTCACATTGGAACGGTTTCTCTCCTGCAGAAAAAAATCAAATAATTATTAATTAATGGTACGATGATAAAAGGTAAATAACATAACTATTTACTTCAGCAATATAAACTAAAGTATATCAAATATTTACCAAATAGACCCATGGGCCTTTAATTATGATTCAATATTTTAAACAACCAGAAAATATGCTTTCGGTTTCGAATATATATCCCTTCTATTAAACGTCGCAATCGTCCTAACAAATGTTTTCTCCTTTGAAGGTAAAATACGCGCCATATGCACTACACAGATGGTTGATAATTTTGGTAAACTTGAGATGTGTTAAAAATCGCTTTTCTGAAAGCATTTCTTATTATTTTCTACATAATCCCGTTGACGACTTTTGTTGTGGCAAAATTATTGTCTTGCGTGTCATATATTTACGCAACGTTCGTTTTTTCTTAATAAAAAAACAAACATATACACAGTTTCGCATAAGAAATAAAGAGTCCGTTAAATGTTGGACTGCGATTGGTTTCAATCAAATAAAAAATTAAATTTTTAATATATTTGTTTTGGTCAGAGAGATATCGTGTCTTGTTTATCACAAAGAGACCTGCCATTTGCTGAGAAACAATCAACTCTCATTAACACCTTGACAACTGCAGGCCTCCAAAACACATTGAATTAACTAAGTAAAGAGTAAGACGCAAAACCCGTGCGATATGGCTTGTCTAGCACCTACTATCTCAGGAATTCGAGCGAAAACAAAGGCCGCCCATCATTCGACTCTTTCTGGAGAAAACCCGACTGGACTGAAATATGTAAATTAAATATATTTTCATTTAAAAATAAATGTATTCAGTAGTATCTGCACAGATAAACTGCACAGTATATTATGCAGCGTAGTATCAGACGTCCCGCTAATCCGCGAACATTCAGAGAAACACGGAGACCTTATTTTGCCTTTGACCCGCTTTTAAGTTTATGAACGAAAAAAACTAGGAGCAGTGACATAATTTCACAAACTGTTGTAAAACGTTACATTTGGTCTTGACAACACTACGCATAATCCGCTAACCGATTTGTAATGCAAGTGAGTAAACAGCCCACAATTCCCAGGACGTCTCTAAGCTCCACATCTATTCTAACATCTAAAATATTACTCCAATTTGAGATTTCTAAAAGAAAACTATTTCCACAGAAATCCCCCCCCCCCCCAAAAAAAAAAAAACAACAACTATATTTATAAAAAATACAAAATGCACGCATAACTTAATAATTCCTGGTATTTGCTCTGTAGCAGGGCACAAAATCGGCAAATCAATTCGAGTTTATAATTACCTGTATGTGTTCGCTTGTGGATCTTCAAATTTTCTGATCGGGCAAAAACCTTGCCACATCCAGGGAATGGGCAGGGAAACGGCTTTTCCCCCGTATGGACGCGAATATGATTTACCAATTTATATTTGGCTTTGAACGGTTTGCTCTCTCTGGGACACTCTTCCCAAAAACAGACGTGGTTGCTTTGCTCCGGTCCCCCGACGTGTTCCACCGAGACGTGGGTGACCAGCTCGTGCATGGTACTGAAAGTTTTATTGCAACTCTTCTTCGGATTGCTCAGCTGCTCCGGGTCGATCCACTTACAGATGAGCTCCTGTTTGATGCACTGCTGCCTCATATAGCGGAAGAAGGCACCGGGGTGATGGTGATGAGCTGCCATATTCATGCCCATGTTCATATTCATGGACCCATACTGATTGTGAAGTTGAGCTGCAGAGTAAGGGTCGGTCCTAGGGCTGGATACCTGGTGATATTGATCAGATCGCCCAAAAACTTCCCCTGGTAGTCCAAGTCGCATTTGTCCATTTAGAACATTAGGAGAGCCGTGGGATCCATGCTGATCGTGGATCCCAGGAAACAGTATGTGGCCTTGACTGTCTGTATGGGAGTGATGGAGAGATCCCGCTGTGGGGCCGAAAATAGCATGCTGGCTGCTCGCCGGAGATGATTCTCCGAAGCCGCGGCTGCGAAAGAGAAAGTCCCTTGTGGAGTTAAAAGGCGAACTCGCATACGACGTGACATGAGCTGCGTGAGCACCCAAAGCCGAAGCTGGGTAACCCGGTGCCTGAGAAGTGAAAGCAGAGCTCTGTCCTGGAGAAAGGTCGTGGTTCAGTTTAAAAGCGCCCATGTGTGCAGAATCGACAAAGCTATTCTGTGCTAAACTCAAGTCTCTGTCTTGCATTTCGCTCGCTGAGTGATGCCTGGCAAACGTGCCCACTCCCAAGCCAGGGAACTGGTGACCAGCGTCCAGTAGCATGATTCTTGAGTTAAGACGGATCTTGTTCAAATCAATCGTATGTTCAACAGCACGTTACTTTAATTATACTTTAAATATCAATTAAAAATGCCTATCCTTCTACAGAAGTATCGACCTCCAATCGGGAAAGCACCTCATCAGGCGAAGTTGAAAGTAATGATCCGCTAGCTGCAAAAGATTATCGCTCGTCTAACTAAACACTTATATATCTGTTTTTCGTACTTAACTTGTAACTCACAATCCCCATGAAAAAAAATTGCAAAAAATTCCTTTGCGTTTTTTTCTTGGCGAAATTAAGTGTGCTTTTACACAAACACGAAGAATGGATAATTGTCTTACTAGATCGTCCTCACACAGAGCGCCGTTCCTTGCTGCATCTTGGATTGTTGTTCCGATTGGTGTGTTTATTTCTTTCAATTGTCTGTGTTTATCTCGGAGGGTCTCGCTTTCTCAGTGGACTGGCAGTTCCTCCTCTTACGCCCCCTTTAACTGGAACCCGGTCATTCACACACCGCAGTCTTATTGGTTACTGTGCCTCATCAATCCTAGGTACCCCTCCAATAGTAAATACCTCCTCCACAACTAATGGCTGTTCGCCATTTTCCACTGATAATTACCGCCTACTTTCCTGAGAGGGAAAAACTCTGGTAATGATCTCTGCAACCCCTGGTTTTACAGGAAAATGCATCATTTAAGGATCATTGTTAACACAGGTTTTAGCCGTTTACACGTGTTTTATTAATATTTTACTTTATGTATGCAGTAAATGCTGCTTGTACCATTTACACATCAACATTTAAAAATAATAATACCGTTAAGTTCGAGGACAGGTAAATGTTCGACATGTAGATATTTGAGAAATCAGAATAATATAATCTTTATAAAGACAGGATGTATTCTAAATTCAAATGTAAACAGCAATTTAATGTGCTAAGGCTTTTAGTGAATTAATAAAACAATATATCCATCGTATATTATCATACCGTGAAATAAGTAAATAGTTATAAGTCATAGTAATAAGTTAACAACCCCTATATAGTAGTGTAAATACGTCTAATATTTATCGATATTAAAGAAGTCAAATTTTACATAGTTATTCAAGATAACGAAACAGCACGCCGCCCATCTATTTACTCATTAATTGAACCACATAGATTATGTCCATGCCTATTAAACAGATTCGTAGGATTACAGTTTATTTACCATGTAATTTTTCCTATTAATCGCAATGACAGCATAACAAATAATATCATCATTACAATGAAACTGATGTAATTGATTAATGTATCAACATACTAATACAACTTAAACGTCTCAGTAACATTTTTCACAATCCGTTCACTGTGTATCAATGCACGTAAGTGACCTGCAGGCCGAGGCTTTTAGAAATGAACTATTTTCAAAAGTAATGTTTTTAACTATTTTAACGTTAAACTCCGGTCTTCCTTAACGCGGAAAAGGACAAACACACGCGCGCGCGCGCGTACATATACACACCCATACACACACACACACACACACACACACACACACATGACATAACATTCAGACCTACTTATATTAGCTTATTTAAAAGTTGTTAACATAATTTGGTTAAACTCTGATTACTATTCTCTTTTAATCACACGCCTTTTGAAAAACTACGTGTTCAACTTTAAAACCAGTTTAGCATTCGAATTAAATATTGATTTTGATTTTAAGTAGAAAAATGGAAAAGATAAACGTATCGCTTAAATTCAAATGTGGCAAAATTAATGAACATTTTACTAATTTTCCAATTAAAATGAGTAAACCTTAATTAAACCCGGTTTAATTACACATGCGTTTAAGGTAATTTAGTCAGTTTGCTTGCAATGTACATGCAAATGATTATCTTGTGTTCGCCACGCCATTGACTTAAAAGACAGACACAAACCTTAGGAGCGAATACGAAACAATTCCACATTTTAACATTAGTTATTGTGTTTAAGGTTGTTTACTTACACGTTAAATGAATTAAAGTCCCACAAGGTTCTGTCCCATTAAACACCAAACTGCTCTGTTCCCTCCAAACCCTTGAAGCAGTAAATATCAGGAGGGAGAAAGACTTTTAAAAAAACTTTGGAATTCTGTCTCACCCAGCCTATAAGCCCCGCAGTCTGGACATTATGTACAATTCTCCAAGACTCTATTTCTGCCCTCTCTGCAGGAATCTCAGGAGCTGATCCAAGTTCAAAGTCACGTTTGCCGACGCCTCTAAGAATCGCTTTATTTCTGTGGAAAACCGCAAAACCCCTTTCCCCCGTCGCTAAGTAGGAAGAAAGAGAGAGAGAAATGAAAAAGCAAAAAAAAAAAAAAAAAATCGCACTCGGTCTGCGGCTTATTGCGGCAGATACCGATTTCCTCCACAGCTTTTATAAATTTAGACCGCTTAAAGTGCACGATCCATTGACATATACGGGCATTTCAACAGGTTACAAGGGGCCAGGGACTCCGACAAGAAAAAAAGATTTTGGACTGACTGGGTAAAGACTCACATTTGAATACAATATTTCGTTTAAATGTATAGATTGAATAGATGTAGCTTGTTTTCATTATTATCCATTGAATAGTTTCATGGATGTCTGTTAAACATGCCCGGTTTCCCTAATTAAAGGTCTACGGATTGCTTTTTATTGTGCCCCTAAATCTAATGCGTGTGTGGGTGATCGTCAGTACTCCGTCTTTTAAACACCATACATTTGAGTTGTTTAGCAAGCTCACGGATTGCAGGTTACTTTTTTGATTCAAACTAAGTCGGTACTTCAAGGGCGTATGACCTACGACCCGAGAAGGGCCACATATGTTGCCGTAGGTTACTCCGTAAAACAAATGTTATTACAAACCCTCTTTCATGAAAAAAGTGGCCACACCCTAAAAAACCATGAGCTGTAGCTACACTTAGTAGGACACACACACACACACACACACACACACACACACACACACACATATATATATATATATATATATATCGTCGTCGTTATGGAAAAACCGCGTATCTCCATTTTCAAGTTTACAGATTGAAAGCACTCATTTACCCCCATGCTAAGTAATATTTCATTACCTCTAAGACTAATAAAATGTATTCAAAACACCATGTGACTTAATCTCTTTTGTCCATTGGTTATTTAGAAAATTACACTTTTTTGTTGCTCCTTAAAAGTAGACTTTTAGAGCTTTTTCCGCCACGCCGATTATATCCAGCTCTTGATTGAGGCCCGCCCCGTTACTAAAAAAATTTATTTATTTATTATTATTGTTGTCATTATACTCATTGGCATCGTAACTGGGATCACAATTAAAGGCCAATGACCGTACACACAAGGAAAAAATTTTGCGATGGAAGAGGAAATACAGCCGACCTACACAGACATGCATTTCTGCCTCAAAAATATAAAATATAAATTTAAGCCCGATTTTCTGCAATGGGTGATGTATAAGTTATGTTTACAATTTAGATTGTCAGTTCAATTGGCAACAAAATGAACACCTTGCTATGAGAACTGGCATCAGTTAGAAAATATAGATTTATACTTAATAACACAATGCATAAAAAACATATGTACGTGCATTAATAAATACCTACATACTTAAATAAACCAGCCAATTTAATCCCTATATCAACAAAGTAAGAACTTTCTGTTAGCCTATATATTGATTTCTAAGAGGCATAAGGATAATTTATAGAACACTAACCTGTTCCAGTGACAGGCTCTTAATCCATTGATATTGCACGGATTTACGAATAACTGACAAACGTTCCAATAATTTATTTACCAGATGTCCAAAAACTAGGATCGTCGCACAATTTCCTTCAACACACTTCCTTTTTTTCATACTCAGACGTTTTTATTCATACACTGACGTGACAATTAAGTGTTTTCCAATTAACGAAGAGTGTTTATTTCAACAGACTTACCATTGTCCTAACTCTGTAATAATAAATGTGGAGATTATGCATTCGATTGTTATTTAGATATAATTGTGACGTCGTTGAGGTTGAATAATCTTACCGCTATGTCGTTTTCCCTCAAACTTTATATTGAATTTAAGATGAAAGGTGATTTAATTCGTGACTCGCAGAACATCACGATTTTGACGATTTCTACCGTTTATTCGATAAACATCTTAATCAATGTTACGGGGGGGGGCATTTGGCGTTTATGTTGAATATTAAACTAAATATTTATGGAAAATAAAATGTTGAATTAGTTCATCAAGCTAAAAGATGCGGGAAGTTTCGAGTAACCCCTAAAACCATTACTACCTATAAGGACTACAACAATTTGTTTCATGTGTTACTATATAATTCGATGACAAAGGTGTCTTTGAATTAAGACATATTAAATCGATGACAGATACACATCATGCTGAGTTCAACAGGGATTCTACAAGGAGGCGTGCACCGATACTATAAAGCACACCAATATACAAGTTTACAAGTCTCCCCTTATCCAGTTATGTTTAAAGTCATACTAGGTGAATACAACTTTGTATATCTGAGTGAACGAATGTTTAAAATGAAAACGCAGTTTCTGCAGCTGCGGAACATGTGAAAACAATTTCCATTCAAATTTGCAGATTTGCTAATTATGATTGCACTGTTATTATGGGAAAAGTTGACCAACTCAATAATTTGTTGGCAATATTAAGGGAAACAGATCAATAGGCATATCAGTATATTTTCTGTGAAAAGGATGGTGTATGTGCATCTAGGGGATCAAAACACAATGTTGATGTATATGTGTGGACTATGAAAATACATATACGATTAAAAATCGAAAATAAATAATGTGTTCAACGTGTGTTTTACATGTTTAATGTGTGTGACGACCGTGCTATCTATCCTGGGTTCCATGTAATGGCGCAAAAGCGCACTTTATTTCCATTCACTCTCGATAGAACATTTTCGTTCTTGCGAAACCAACCTCGTCGTTTGGTCGATTATATAAGCGAATGGGGCCAATTGATAGTATCGTCAATTTCGACGGGGGAGTATCTTTATTCGCTTAAAACAAATCTTATATGAAAACTAACATTTTAATGTTTTCTATGTTGTAATTGAAAGTAAATGGGCAAGCACTTCCAGTTGAAGCGTGCTCTAGACGTTTGGAGTCACGCAGTGCAGAATTTATCCTTCCATGTCTAATCTTTTTTGAAAACTTGAATTATCGATGTTACTTATATTGTTTTATTGTTAATGTGAAGATAAAGTTTCATGTTACAAAACATAACTTTAAAAAGCAGTAATAAAAACATCCAAATAAATACGCCTGATTAAAAAGATTATTGCAATGTGAATTTTAACAACTAAAATCGTGTATGACGATCCCCACGTCTTTCGACGACACAGTAGAATTTCCTCTTCGATTGATTTAAATCACCTTCCAAGGAGGTTACATTACCTATTTGTTTATGAATTTTTACCATTTGGTTGATGTTAAAATTACGATTTATATATAAAATTAGACATACACATGGACGAAATATATATCTTAGTCCGTGTATAATATATGTCT
>JAOVYW010000001.1:9883940-9934149 GCA_025775045.1 Hiodon tergisus
GCCTTTTAAATCAGCAAATACAAACAAGCATTAACAGATTTTATGCTAACTTTGGGAGTACAACTTTTGGAAACAACAGCAATGAAGAGAGTGAGGGGGCGGATTCCCGCTGTGCCTCTGCGCTGAAAGGCAGCCAATCGCTTCATTCGCCTATCTGCCAGTCACCGAAATCCGTCCAATACCCACAGTGCCATTTCTAAACTGTATTCCCCACTGTGTCCTCCAACTGTTGTATGTTCTGCCAATCGCTTGAGGACAGAGTGGGAAAAGGAACAAGCAGAGTTAGAGGCAGGACAAAAGAAGTTATATAGACCGCTATATACATATATATTAAGGTTTTGAATGGCGCATATTTAGGAAAAACAATAGAATTCAGTGTGGATGGACTTGACAGTGTAGTTATGGAGCCCCCTTTGAGCAAGAGGAATCCGGCGCTAAGATTAGCGGATTTGGCAGCGACTCAAACTCTTCCTCATCAGAATATGACAGGCTTCCCGGGGATAGGGGGGCATCACCCTCACTCCCACCATGCCCACCTCCACCCTGGGGAGATGGGCAACGACCCTGGAGTGGCACTCACTCCATTTGGACCTGAGCACATGGCACAGACAAATGCTCTCAAACTTAGTCCATCTCAGCACATTCAAAGCCACCCTGAAGCCCAGACCGCGGCATCTTTCACTTCTTCTCAGACCACAGTTGGTTTCCCCGTGGCTCACCCCCACTCAGGCTACACAACCAGCAGGGACTACATCCTCAGGAGAGAGCTTTCAGCCTCTGCTATGCATGCACTTGGCGACCAGCATAGTTCCGCCTCCTCCCCTCATCACCATGGCATGTTCATTTCCCCAACAGGTGCTTATGGGCACACGGAAGGTGGTGCCCATCCACTTTTTACTGGACTTCACGATCAAGCTGCCCCAGGTACCCACCACCATGCTCTCAACGGGCAGATGCGTTTGGGTCTTCCAGGGGACATCTATGGCAGGCCAGAACATTTCGGCCACAGGCCTGAGCACTATGGACCTCCTTCTCTCCACAGCTACAACTCCATGAACTTAAATGTGAACATCGCTTCAGCTCCTCATGGAGCCGCGGGGGCGTTTTTAAGGTATATGAGGCAGCCCATCAAGCAAGAGTTAATCTGCAAATGGATTGACCAAGAACAAACTTCAAAGAAGCCTTGTTCCAAAACTTTTAGCACCATGCACGAGCTGGTTAACCATGTCACCGTGGAGCACGTCGGGGGACCGGAGCAGAGTAGTCACGTTTGTTTCTGGGAGGAATGTCCACGAGAGGGGAAAGCTTTTAAGGCGAAGTACAAACTGATAAATCACATCCGAGTTCATACCGGAGAAAAACCTTTTCCATGCCCTTTCCCAGGCTGTGGAAAAGTGTTTGCTCGTTCGGAAAATCTGAAGATCCACAAGAGGACACATACAGGTCAGTTACAGCGCGTTCGGTTAATAAGCTTTTCAAAGCTCCGCTCTGTTTCTGAATTAGATAGCCAAATTATCTTTTGTTAAAAACCTAGTTGTTTTTTTTGTGAAACAGCAGGTTTATTTTGTATGGGCAAATATTGTTTCGAAGTGGTCTAGTCATTTTAATTTACTCAAGACGAAAATTCGAATCTGATAATTGATGCGTTCATTTAGAGGTAATGTGAAAAATCTGTATTCGTTTATCGATCCAAAAATATTTCATCCCGGCTATATGATTATTAAGATTTTTTAACAACTCACCATCAACTCCACTTCAACTAGTCATGTGTAGTACGACTACGCACATTCGAACGTAAGTGCGGATGGAATGTATCGCTTACGATAGACATTATCCCTGGGAGTATGTTTAGGTATTTACAGTTCGCTTTTGATTTTGTTGACCTACAGTCCCGCTACAGCCGTGTAAAGAGCTGAACGCTCTCTTGGTAACCGAAGAAACACCCATCTAAAATAGCATGGTTTAATGTAACTTAAGTTATAATATAAATAAACAATGAAGTACACTCTTGTTTCGCAACACACAGAAGCTACTAACAAATAAAAATGTATTTCAGAATTAATTGACTAACAGCTGTATTAACGTGCATTTAATTTAGGCTCTGAAACAGATAGTAGCGTTTTGTGAGTATAACTAAAGTCTACATCGTGTAGCTACCCTAAAGGATTCTTTTAAATTACACAGATTTGGAATTAAATTAGGTTCTTTGTGCAGAATTGCTATTGAAATGCTGAAAAACACAAACTAACTTGTCGGTTTTAATTCACTCTGTAATTGCCCGAGAGTAAAAATCAGTTATTGTCAGTTATTTGTAATCTTTGCGAGACTATGTCACTATGGAAAGGCCTTTTTTATGAGCCAATTTTCAATCATAGCAACAAAATACGACATGGTAAACTGAGCCCTTTGCTAGTAATTTGTGCTGGGAAGTCCGAAGGAAATAAATAAAAATATCCACTCATCAAAGTGTATCCGGATACGGTTTTTTGGCATAAATAAATTTAAACTAATGGGAAAATGGCCAGTTGAAAAATAAATTATTACCAATACACGCTAAATGTTCGCCAAATGTATCCCAAATACACCGCCTAACCGTTTTAATTTCCGCTGTATTTCAACCGTTTCTGCAGAAAAGAACGTAACAAAGAACGTAACACGTGTTATCCTAAACAATTCCCCGTCACGTGTAACATAGTGTACGTAGTTTTCTCAACAAACGTAAAAGCTCAAAATTTAAAATGCTATTTTATGTTTTCATAGAGAGACATTTCATATTGTTATTGCATTGCGATAAAAGTGACAGAAAAGTGATTTTCTAAAATGTAAAGTCCTGTCTCTTGTTACCATTTGCAGGAAATTGTTACAATGATTTTTATTATAAACGTTTAACGCTACATTACAATGCCCCAAGAGAGAATTCTTATGTAATTATAGCACCGACCTTTCCCCGTCTTAAAATAAATAAATAAATAGTTTTCTGGGCCTCTTCATAAAATCAAAACCCAACGGTGCAATAAATTCACACACATTGATAACATTCGAGTAATGTGACAGGAAATATATAGTTTTATACATTTATTCATTCATTCATTCAATCGGGGACATAAGGGCCTAGTTAGTAGCTGTACCTTCTAGATCTAGATCGGATAATGATCTTTGTATTCTAGACAGGGCCCTAGTAGATATGTGTATCAAGCAGGACGATAAAGAATCACTGGCACTGGCATACAGACTATACCAGGAGAGGAAACAGATGTTGTCAAAGACGAAACAAAAATATTTTAATGTAGGCCTATATACGGATACTTACAGCAAATATGTACAATGGGCCTACATTGCATGAAAAATGAATGAAAAAGTCTACAAAGAGAAAAATAACATGTTTTGGGCAGATAATTACATCCACATTCAGTGGTTTAGAAGCTTAACTGAAGAAGAAAAATTGAAGACTATTGTATTACTACTTAGGCAGTTTCTAGGCAGGTTTCTACAGTTCTGCCTGTGATGAAAATGTTCTCTCTTTCACTTTTAAAACTTTACCTGAAAATGAAAAGATTCTGGAAACAATCTAATTTGAACACATTTCAATAATTTGTTTTTGGTGAAATGCCAAGTGCTGCAATTATTTGCATGTTAATATCAATAGTTAAATATAATACGACACAGGGCACCCGAAGTGGTTTGCATAGAATTGGTATCAGTGCTGTACTGTTAGTTACTATGTTTGATAATGTGGTCATTAAGTTGTTCCTAATTGCTAATCCATAATGGCATATGAGAAGATCACTCGGGACTAATATCTGCCTAATATCTCTTCATATCCATCTTTTGTTTTTATATAGGAGAGAAGCCATTTAAATGCGAGTTTGATGGCTGTGACAGAAAATTTGCCAACAGCAGTGACAGAAAGAAGCACTCTCATGTCCACACGAGTGACAAGCCTTACTACTGCAAAGTAAGAGGCTGTGACAAGTCCTACACGCATCCCAGCTCTTTGAGAAAGCACATGAAAGTTCATTGCAAATCCCCCCCACCTCCCTCTGCCACCACTGGGTCGACTTACCTTTCCTCCTCTGGTACACTTGGAGCCCCCCTCTCTCCGACCTCTGAACCCCATAGGAGCCGTTCAACAAACCTCTCGCCTCAGGTTACTAACCTCAATGAGTGGTACGTGTGCCAAGGGAGTGCAGGACCTAACAACCTTCACACACCTTCCAGTGATTTACCAACATCGGACTCGGAGGAAGAGGACGCTTTCAGGAACTCTGATCCAAGAACAATGCTCTGAAGCTGACAATATGAATTCATACATAACTTAAATGTTTCCCCATTAGTAGAAATGAGATCGATATACGGGGATTATAACATATCAGTTTGTTTGTCGGTGAACCACGAAACAGCGCCGCGGAGGTCAAATGGTGAAGAACAACAGTCGATGACATCTACTTTTCTACAACTTTTGTTCTCACTGTAATTGCACGAAGTATCTTAACGTCAGCAGATTCCTTAAAACCTGTTTCGTTTTATATAGGCACTTCTTAAGTTTCGTAATGATCAATGGAAATAAGTAAAAAGTGACGTAGAGTGAAGGTTAGAGATTTAATGACAAATATGGGATTTAGCATATTAATATAAAACAAAAGCTATGGGATACCACAATATAATGTTCCACCAATAAAGATAATTTTGAGGAACCAATCTATATATGTTTACATACACACATATATATGAATGCATGGTCTGACCAAAACAATTCAGTTCACACTGGTTAATTACGTTAGAATGACTTTGTCTATATTTTCTCATCAATTTTAACCGATTTGATCTGTGGAAGCACGGAATAACTAACATCGAATACCCAAGGGGTATTTGCAGGGTATATGCTTGTATTTAAAAAATAAAATAAAATACGTGAAATCTATTTACACGAACATATCAGGAGGTATGTTTTAATCCTTTCCATGCCATGTCTAACGTTTGCATAAAAACAACGCCGCATGGCGATGTTCACATGTCTCTTTTGTCATGGATAGGTAAAGTCAAACTGGAGCGTCACAACGGATTCCTACCTTGTGGAAATTTGTTCTAATTAACTACAACTGATGAATTAATTTTGTGTCGTGCTTAAAGACTATTTTAAATATTTTTGATGTAATAATTCACACAATTTTACAAACTCGTTAAAGAGTAGTACTAATTTGTCCTCTGAGACCCTAAATATGTTAAATTGACAGGCCTATCTCTGACTGATTTGTATATAGTTGTATTTTGGATCGTTTGTGTTTATGTAGTCTTTAATACAATGATGTTGTTTTGTAAATTGTAATTTATTTGCTGGCGTAATGTCCTGAATTTACAGATACACCAAAGAATATTAATATTAATTTTGGTGAAATTTAGTGATCCTTTCTTCGTGATCAGTTAAAAAAAACATTTTCTTTTTACTTGAATAAGCTGTGTACTGTGAAAACTCATCCCCTCGCATGCGCATTATAGTAGCTCTATATTTATCGTTGAGGTGCATGATGTTGTTGATTTTGATGGAGAAAAAATATGACGCAGCTTTGACTGTGGAGATGTTGATGTTCGTGATACAATTCATAACGGTTATATTCATGGTACATTTAAATAAATGGTACAGGACATTAAAAAATTCGTGTCTTTTCATGTAAAACGTCAACGTGTTCGACAACCGAGTGAACGAGAGAACTTTTGAGAGAACCATGAGAAAGATCTGAGTATTTTATCAGTCCAGTGTTTCCCTTTAATACTTTACCAGGCCCAGTTTTCTATCTAAGTAGCCTGGTCTCAATTACCATTATTCACGAATAAAAAAATATCTAAATCAATCAATAACTATTAAATTACGAGGCATTTTTTGTCCATTAGATACATTTAATATACTTGAGTCATGTCGAACTATCTAGAGATGGATATTTATGTAAACACAGACGATAAAATCCGACCTTTATACAGAAAACTTGATGCCGGTCGAGAAACACGTCAGTCGACAAAAAATAAAATAAAAACCGTCAGTACAATCACTGAAGTCTCCATTCAAAGGGATTGCCATAAAAATAGAAAAATATATAAATCGAAATGATTAATTACAATTTATTTGGTTTAGATTATTTTTGCTATACGTTGTCTGACAAATATGACACCACACAGAATGAGGGTGAAATAAACGAAGGCGTTTATCAATGGGAACACGTATAGTTCCCTAATGGAGTCCCTTACAATAGACGAGGCAGAACAAAGCCAGTAAGGCATGAATCATTCATGGGAAATATAAAAGATAAAAGATATCTGACAAAAAGCAGGACCTTGTATAGGGTATATAAAAACAAGTTTCTCCCTCTTATTTCCACCATTAAAACGTACAATCTCATTTTCAAAGTGTTCCTTGTCCAGTCCATAGAATTAAAATTGACCAACGCAAGTCCTGCTCCACTTCAAAGTAATCTACTCCAGAGCGGAAGGCTTGGCGCCCGGGCAATCTTCATGGTGCGTTAAGATTTCTATAGCAATTGGCAAGCAAGACGTGCACATTTGAATATATCTAGTTGAAAACCACTTACTGCCACTAAACCGTCTGTCATCAAAGCAGGGGAGGAGAACCTTTTCTCGCGAAGCGCTTAAGATCTTAACAAACAATATGAACACAGGTATCTAACAATTTTATAACCGAATGGAATATTTTAATTGAGGTAAGAGTATAGTAGGTTCAAAATCTACGTGCAAGATTGCAAAAGAATAATATAATAAAAGCAAAAAAGTTAAAATTATGATGCATATATGAAGTACACAGGTGGATTTGCATTGACTTTCCATTAAACAGTTTGTGAAGAATTCTATATCTAAAATATTCATAGGATGGAAGACATTTTAATAGATTTCAAGATTCGAACATGCAAACTAAATAACGAATAAACAAATACATAGACTAGAATTTAATGGAAATTATGGCACAAAAATGACAATGCCCATTCAGCCCATTCGGAATTCAATTGTAGCGTAATTGAAACTAAGGCTACCATTTAAATAGCACATGGGCCACAGCTTTGGGTTTCCTAAGGCAATGAGCTCACCAAAAGAAAGTCTAACGTTACCTTGATTTGTGACACTCTATTAAGATACAGTTGCGTTGACCTTTAGTTTCATGCCACGTTAGTTCAGTCAATTTTCACTCTATCAGAATCTTTCATATTTGCCCCCCTAATAATTTATCCCTGTTCATAATCAAGTTTCATTTAAAACAACTGAAATTCGTGTTACCCTTTTCGGTCCGCAAACCTTTATCTGGAACGGGGGTATAATTGTTCTTTATTTATCTAATACAAGTGCTCTCTGAATGGTGAAAAATAAACAAGATGAAAAATAACCAAACAGATGATTCCTCCAAGTGAGAAAAGGGGGACTTAATAAAAGATTGGAGCAGTCACCGTTGAATGAAAAACGCTTTGAAGTGGAACTTATCATCTGAGGGATACTTTTGGGTTGTCCTAACGACGCTGTTGAAGTGAAAAGGCTCTCTTTTGTCAGCGATTTGTTCTCCTTTACTGAGATGCCCGTAGAAATCACTTACACGGGCTGCCTTAGCATGCAGCCTGCAAATCAGTAACTTTCTAAGTCAGACTTGCAGACGCCACTCACCAGAGGACAAAACAAAACCTGCAGTGAGAACACCGTTAGTTTTCTTCTGTTTTCCTTATTTATTAGGCTGTGTGGTTTCAGAGTAAAAAAAACCCCTCTTCTGCCTGACATTACACATTTCCCTTAGCTGAAAATACATTACGAACACTAATTTTGGAAATGCCTTAGGACTTTAAATAAACAATTATGTAGCTTTCATTTCTATTAAGAAAGCAGTTTGTTTAATGAAATACACATGATCTAACGTTACATGAAACAGAACGTTAATAAACCTCGACTGCACTACTACCATGAATACTGCTTCTGTTGGCCGCGGGAAAAAATGTTGGCCTATGTAAAAAAGTGATCCAAAGCAATAACAATAAAGCTACAAACATGTAACCTAACGAGAAACATGTGATCTGGTAACCTTGGATTGAAAATATATATTTCTTTATTAAATTTGTTTCAATGGTTCAGCATACGTAGGACAAGGATTTTGTAGTCAGTACCAAAATATTTCTTACGAATGTTGGAATATCGAACTTCATTCACTTCAGATGGACGCAGACGGTTAACAGGAATAAATATCACTAAGTTGTGAGAACCGAATGTATTTTTAAAATACATTTGTGAAACATTATTGAACAGAAAGCTATTGCCAAGAAAGTAGCATTAGTAGAATTACAAGCCCACTGTATTAAATATTGAATGACAGAAGGAAAAGAATTTGTCAAGGGACACTGAGTTTGAAAGTCTTCCTTTTTTTCCTCCAGTTGCCTGTTCCACTGCTTAAGCTGGTGTTAATTAAAGCAGCTTGTAACCAAGTTAGATTTAGGCTTTGTCCTTCTTCTTATTGCAATGAAAGGAAATCTTGTAACGGTAGTTATTTCCCCCTTTGTCCTTTTTCTCCTGTGATTTACAACTTGCGTATTTAAAGAACTAAAAGGGGGAAAATAAAATACATTTATAGGCCAATGACTTATTTCATCTAATGTTTCGCTTTTGAGCAAAAGAAAAAGTTGAAAGCCATTGTATTGATAGATGTGATATAACAAGGAGGTTCAACACAACTAAAACTGGTTAAACAGTAAGCTATTCTTGTTCATTACACACACACACAGCCAAAACGTTTTAAAAAGAAAAAAATATTTTGATTCAAAACGACATAATCTAGAACACGTGTCACCTACTAATTATTTTTAATAAATTATAAATGAAATTAAAAAGTGTACTCTACTATTGTGATTTTAGGATAGAAAAAGATATCCACTGTTATCTGCTATCTACAATTTCGTCATTTCGACTTCCCCAAATCAATGCGAAAAACGTATTTTCTATTACCCACACGAAGTAATTTTATTTTTCTCGCGATATTTCAAAGGCGAAAACTTTTCACATACTAATATTGCTTTGATGAAGCGTAGTGTATGTGGCTATAAACCACCGTTGGTAAATACAATACGTGTTCGTTTCCCCCAAAATCTGTGTACCGATGCGATGTGGAAAGGCTAGACCAAAGAGAACTGGGCACATATTCACAATCTAGGCATTTTGCCAAAATTTTCAATGCACCCTACCTGGCTACTAGCTTAAGTTTCCTGTATATGTGGGAAAATTTACAATCCAGTTGCAGTTGAACATGCTACTTCCTTGGTCAACTCCCACCCTTTAAGATTCTTCTCGGAACAGCAAATTTATCAAGGGTGTGGACATTAAATTCCTTTCATTACAACGCACTGTAAGTATACTAACTTTTAAAATAATTGTAGTAAGAAGTCCTAAACTAAATGAACGTCTGAGGCTTTGTCAGGTGAAAACACGGTTGCATGTTGCTGTCTTTAGTGGAGTACTTATAAATAGAGGAGTTGTAAAAGCCTGGTGTCCGGTTAAATTAGTACTAGATGAATACTTAAAACTCGGGTTTTAAGTTTTAGTTCTTCTTGGTGCAGTCCCAATCGAGCAGCTGTGATTTCACCCATTAGCCCCGATGTCTTTCCGAAGAGATTGGTGGAGTTAAACATCCGACAATGGGCGCTCCGGGGTGTCTCTCGCCTGACCTATACCCGGTTTTAATAGTTTCATAGGAACTTCATTAAATCAATTACTTAGTGAGCACATCATAATTTCTTTATAATTAGCTGTGAAAAGCTGGATTTTTGCAACTCACTACAGAAGAGAACCCAGCGGGGTTTGCCATGTTGTACAATCACTTTTGTTTGCTTTTGACTCGTGGTATTATAGCAAAAAGTAGATTCTAAAAGTCTTAATAAGGTGTTCCGTGTTTTACGACTGCATTAAAGGTAAAGTTAATTCCAACACATTAACTCGACTTCGGTAGTCATACAGAATGGTCGAATAGAAAACGAGTGCGAGTTAACAGAAAGAACGGGAAATGTGTAGCCTACATTTGGGCAAGTTAAAAAATAAATAATAAAAAATTGCCAATATTATTTTTCGATTGCAGTTCAAACAAATTGAGAGAGCATTGAAAAGTAAGAAAATTTTGATTTTAGTTTCGTCACAGACGATAAAAAAAAACAAGATAAATAATCATCTTAAGTTTTTAGATGTCACGTCTGTAACGCGTAATATATGCATGTATTACTAGTGGATTTAATACATTATGCGTATTGTAGCCTGGGTATGTAGCTGTACAATTTAAACCACTTACGGGAAAATACAACATTATGTAGAAGAAACTGGATAATCATAAGTCTCAACTGCTATAATTAACTATAAGAAAAATACCAAATGCTTTTCATTAGTACCATTGAATGGTTTCTGCATGTAAAACAAAGTTTTTACAACTTGTCCTTATAGAATATTTAGCTTAATGCGAGTTACCATTAAGAAAACTATACCAGGGTGCGAATTTGAACAATAAGTGACGTTGTAAAGCCTTACTAATTAAATGCATTGGAGTCATTACTTTGAATCTTAGTTCAATGCTCTAGCAGATTAAAAACAAGAAATATAGGGGTTCCGGGGGGCATAATAACTTCCTTCAGCATTAGGTTGGTGTTTATGTATGTTTCCTGGAAAGTAGAATGTTTATTTTTTGTTTAGTCAGTAATACTTTAGGAAGGGATGTGCCTCCATTACGTGCATAGTGCACAACACCCTAGGGTTTGAAAATGATTATTCAAACAATGCTAGGTTTTGTAAGTTTGCTTAATTTAATGTAGAATATGTAAGCTAAACGGGGACAAAAACAGGAGCCACGTGTAAAACCGTATGTCTGGTTTATAGTGAATTCAAGTGAAAATAACTTGACAGTGTTTTAGAGGGAACCAAAAATAATTCAGCACACAGCAAACAGGTGTATTGCTCAAGCCAGTTTCCTAGAAAGATCGACATAATGTCTAGCAACTCCACAACATCTGTGGGCTTAGAAACTTGGTGGAGGTCCAAAGGCAGATCCACGGGATTGGGAGTGTTTCCAAGGCACTAGGTGTTGAGAGCAAGGTCATTTATGAACAGCCACCAGAGCGGAAGCTTTGCAGCCAGGCTTCACAGCCCATGGATGTCAAAGCTAAACATCGTGCAAATGCACACACACACACACACACATACACACACACACAAACAAACATCAGTAGCCTTTGTGGTTGTGTGAAGGACTTGTTTAATAGCTCCTGTATGCAAAAGTTGCATCTCCAGGAATTATAGAACCATTGAGGGCCATATTTGAACTTCTTCAGGATGAAATCACATCCAGGTGGCATCAACAGTTTTGTAGCCTGATGCTGCTTTGTTAGGGGAAGAGTTGAGTTCTCCTTGTTGACAGCGTATTTATTTGTCAGATATCATACCTTACCTTAGCCGAGCATATCCAATCCTTGTCATACACAACACCCCTGTAATCTCAATGACTGGAACTCTCCCTTTCAGAACCCATGCCAGGAACAGGTTCCAATTGCTCAGATCAGGATTGCTGTTCTTATATACACAACTTGTAATCACATCACAGCTCTGGCCAAATAGCAGCATAGCAAACATTGCAAACACCTAAGTCCTGCCAATGGAGCAAATGGTTTCTCAGTAAAGGAGGGTTCTCACAAAACATTCCCATTTATATTACATCCAGGTATTACATTACAGGCGTACGAAGAGTAGGCATCCTCAGGCATTTGTACCATAACCTTGAATTATTAATTTGTTTAGTAATTTGAGACAACAGTACTTCTGTTTACATTCTCTAAGCTACTTTACACAACAGGGTTTTTGTTGAAGCAATGCTTATGAAAATAAGAGAGACATGAAAAAATGTTGTGTTCCTTTCTCTAAACGAGCAAGTATAAGTATTTAAAAATGAACTACATTAATTATTTTTACTTTGTATTAATGATGCTTGGTGATTTATGCCTGCGCTGTAATATTTACAGTGATTGTGAAGACAAAAATATCTTAAGGAGTACCCAAATGGAATTGATGAAACAACAAGCAATCTTTTTTTATGTGGGTACACTGACTGATGGAAATAAGATCCAATAAGCTTACATTTAATAATTGTTTTATTCATGGAAAATACTGCAAAATTGAATCCCAGTATGATCCAGTCCAATGAAAGAGCTTTTCTTTCGGTATGTTTCTATCAGGTCTGCCAAATTCAATGAGGAAATACATTTCTATTTTAAAAAAAGCTGAAGTAACCTTCTGATGTTCAAATAGATTAAGTTAACTGTATGTGTTGGAGATCTGTATCCTAACCACATTCTTTTGACTGGGTTGCTGCATTTCAACAATGACAGGATTTCAGATGGCATTTATCATCATTTCACGTTTCCCCCTTTTCCTCAAGATCACCCATGCAACCGTAGCATTGAAATTCCATTTCTGTAAAACTATCATCCACACATCATCAGAAGCTCGGCTCTAGATACAGTACCCCTCGTCGCAGAAAAGGTCAGCATTCAGCACGATGAATTTACTTTTTTCACAGCTGGAAAGGAGAGGACAGCTATGACGAAAGCAGAGGCGTTCTCCATTTTTAATGCGGCGTGGTCGCCAGCAATCACCCTCGCAGGCTTAGGTGCCTCAGAAGTCCACACTCGCCCGTCCTACTTACAGAGAAGCACTTGTGACGATGCTCGATTGAATTTACATTGAGGGCCTGATTCTGTAATCCACCGTGTGCAAGTCTGCAGAACAAGGTCCCTGAACAACTAAAGCCCAGCTCTTCACTGGTCCCTAATCCCTGAGTGATAAGATCGTAAACTGGTGTGAGGAATCCAGTGTGGACCCACTGCAGTGCCTCAACAGCCGTGTATCCCTGTGACTGGCGGATTTTTCTTGGCGGTTTTAGAGTTTTCAACATGGTTTTATTAACATCGGTTTCTTTTTAATGCAGGTGTTTAGACATGGTTCTGGTGCTCTGGGATAACTTGCAGTGTTGACGCCATGTCTTCAACACAAGGGTTTTCCATTGCCTTTTTGTGCTTCAAGCTGTGTGCACCATTTGATTTTTTCGGCTTTGCCTTAAAATTGTTCAAAACCCATGAAAATTGTAGTTTTTGTGAGTAAAAGCATGCTAGTCCCTTATTGATTGTCTATAACTGCCATGTACTCGATTGCTTTGATCCTTTCAACATTATATTTCAAAAAGTCTGACATGTCCACAGGAAATTGCTTAAACATTAGCATGGCATGCGGAGGCACAAACACTTCAAACTTAAAACGCACCATCTGTGACAAACATTCAAACACCATACACCTCAAATCTGAAATTATCACGCCAACACATGGTTTTATAAAACACGTACCTAACGATGAGCTGGGCAAGGGCACGTTAACAGAGGATCTCCCAATCATATGACAGATTGTATAATTAGCCTCGCACATTGGGGATGTCTGCCTTGTGCCCCTTCCTTGACACTTACAACATCCAATGACAGCATATATTATACAAATAAAGTGGACTATTCATCACACTGACATGGTAACAATGTTGATAATGTTAATTTCAGCTCAGATTTGACTGGAAGCTGCTATGTATATCAGCAAGAGGACGGTCGGCTTCATACAAAAAAATTGGGACCCAGCGAAATCAACAAACATGCAACTGTTCCAAAAAACCAGGTGTGCGCAAGCCAGGTAATGTGTAGTGGCCAGCCTCAAACACCATTTTGCAGTTCCCAAAACTCCCAGTGCTCTGTTAAATGGAGGACTGGTATTTCCACACCGGACACCACCTCGCACAGCAATGCGTTCTTGTAGCACAGAGATGTATGCACATGGTTCAATTTTTAAAGAGCTGATTCACAGCAGTTGTGTCAGTAGAGCGGTGTGAATGGCTGTTCACAAGCAAAGCTCGTTTCCTAAGCTAGCAAGAGACAGCAAATACTAGGTAAACACAGATTTAATGTACAAATCCCAGTGGAAACCAAGATATTTGCTAAAAGAATAAAAACATCATACCACTGGGGGTGATTATCTCTGCGGCATTTGTCCATAACTGTGGCTAATGAGCTTATGTGAGGGTGTTTTTCATGCTTTAGAAAAAATTATGAGTTTGGCAGTTGATTAAATTAATAAAAGGTTGTCAGGTGTGTAATGAAAAAAGTTAAATAATAATTTAAATTGAATGAAAAGGCCAGGCCAACAATGCTGAAATAACAATGCTGACTTTAAGCAAGATCTTTGAGTTGCAGTAATGAAAAAGCAAAGGTAATCAGAGCCAAATGTGTCCCCGTTATAGCATCAACACTTTTTTGTTGTTGTTAGTTAATAGAACCATCATTACTTACACCCTAAATACACAGGAAAGAGGTTGAATTTGAAGGAGCTATACACTGCTGGGGGTGTGACTGGAGGGGCAGGCCCGGACCCGGCTGTGTTAAGCCCCTCTGCAGCAAAGGAAGCCTCCCTCTGGAGCTTTCATCACCCCAGGTCAGCTGTGCACAACTGCAGAGGGAGGAGAGTCACCCCCTCACCTGCACAAAAAAGTCTTCTCACAACCGAGCACTCACAGGCAAGCACTAGCTCGTTCACTGTATTCACGTCAGCAAGCTGTCCATCGCCACTGTGATGACGGCCATTATGAACAAACGGGTTTATTGACCAAAATTTTGAAAATTTCTGCAGGGTTACTGTCGTCACCTGGTGAAACAACGCTTTTAGCAAGGGGATATTTTCTAGCGTTTCCACTTTCCAAAGTACAGGGAAACGATAATCCTGAATGCCGTTTTCTCTTTTTTTGGATTACGTCAATGGCATTGGCCGGCCATGAGATTTATTTAATTTTGCCTAATTTGCTAACAGAGGACATGTTCAGAACATGTTCTAGATTCAATTAAAATGCCATAGCATTTTTGTGACGTGTCGATTAAGTTCATCTACCACTAAATGTGTAGAGTTCTTTAAGTGAAGAAATGTTATGAGCCGTTTCTTTGTTCATTTAATTTGATCTAGGCCTTGCTTTAATTAAGTCAATGTAGGACAATTAGGAATCAGATTTTTAAAAATTCTTCCGGTGTTTTTTTATTAGTTCATTTTTATTATACTTACCTCTACTTCCAGAGTGCACTATGGAAATATGGTGTCTTTATAAACTTTTTAAGGTTAACTTGGTACTGGTCAATAAAGGCCAAAACATTTAAATAAAACATCTTAAATATATTCATGTGCCAAAGCATACTGTTATTATTGTGTGACATAATCAATGGAACTTCACTTGACACTTTCAAATGTAAGAAGGTTCAGGAACTGAGGTGGACTGATTAGGTCAAACCTTTTGCTGTCGAATATTGTGGTGAGAGTTCATTGGTTAAAAGGGGGTGGTTCATTAGCTAAATACCTTCCTGCTTTCCTGACGCCTCTGAAGTAAGGTGCTCTTCACACTGAGTGGGTTAATCAGAGGGCACTTCAGAAACTGTACACTATAGCCGGTTTGGGAAGTAAACCCTCTTTGAAACTATTGACGCTAGAAATCTGATGTGGTTTGAGGGAGACTATGTATATTTTGAAATTTTTGGAAGTGTCGCTCTTTAAAGATTATATTATTGGTAATGTAAGACAGTATAACATCAAGGCAACACAATGGCAGGAGTTCGTTGGTTAATTAATAATTTTTTATGCACGAAAATAATTATATGAAAAACAAATAAATTATAAACTTAAACGCGCGCGATTTGTTTAAAATTACCATCCAAAGTAAGAATAAACACATAATTTGAGTAAACTTGGGTACGGATATCAAGAGAGGTTTCATTCTACCTTCAAGTTTTTACTTACTGTACACTAATTTACCTTTCTGCTGCTATGAATATCACACAGTTAGGAACAGTTATAATACACACGCATCTTAGAAAAACTAAACTGATTTTCAACTTAACTGTTACCATTCTTAAAAGTCAACAGTACCAATGAGACCACTTCAAGGAAAACGATGGACTCTTGCGAATTAAATCGGTGAAAACTAATTTAGGTTTTTAGAAGATTTTTTTTTTTTTTTTTTACAAAGTATTAGTTTATTTGTCACGGGACGAGAATAATTTATTTTCTGCATCAAATACACCCAATTCCTAACACCGCGAGAGTCAATATTTTGGATTTTATATTACCATGTAAAGACTATCAAATAATATAAATGAACACATAAAGCATGTTTATGAAAACTAATAATCAAGCACAATAACACTCAAAACAAGTATTTATCTTCCTGATGCCGTGCTTTTGGTTTTAATTACAACCAGTAAATAAATCAATATCAAATCACGTATAATTTCAAATGCCGTCGGAAAAAAACAAACAATTAAGGACACAAAGTAGGTAATGTATACGTACACAGTTTCCCTCAGTACTGCATGAACACTCAGCCAAGAAAAAAAGACACGATAGGAAACAGATCATTAAATGTTGCCGGTTATATTAAGTGGACAGCAGAATAAAAATTAATATCAGGGTAACTTTGATTTCTAAAACACATTTAAGCGAAGGTAAAATTTACTGGCCACTAATCTTTTCAGTATCAACAAATAGACATTCTAAAACACCTGTTTATCCTATTTGTAATGTATAGATTTATTTTACGTAATGTCTAACTAAATATATAAATAGACACATTTTTATATTCCCTATTAAGTTTGTCTGTCGATCTTATTCGTTAAGGCTCTTTGATTGAACCGCTCCCCTTTTTGGTTTTGTGAAATTTTAGAATTGTCACAAAGACTGTAAATAAAGAAATATATTGATAATTTCGTGTAATTTTATCATGTAATTATGACATTGCTATGTATTAAAATATGAATAGTTTTTGGATCGGATGAAAGGGCACGTCAGAATAGGACAAGATAGTGAATGCTTTAATAAAGGCTTTAATAAACGTTAATACTTAAACATTAAATGTTCTTAACTATGCTAATTTAATCTTACTCATTGATTCCAAAAAATCATCAACATACAGGGGAAACACCTGTTCGGTTAAAAATGGTTTAGAAAGCCTTTATGAATTATATATATAGAAAAATCGTTTTTTAAAGATATTTATTTTAGAATAAATAACCCGTTTTAATTAAATCAAGTTTATAAACCACACTAAATGTTATTTATAAAAGTATTGTTTCAGTTAGAAAACAAATTTGGGGTTAGAAAGTAAAAGCATTGAAGCACAAACCTTCAATCTAGGACATGATTTTATCTAGTTCCAACGCAGTTTATGCTACAAAATATATGCAAATATTACTCTGTATCAATATTTAGATTTTTGCGGTCTTTAATCTAATATTAACAACACACGTAGGGCAGGCGAAAAACTAAAGTGTTGAAAAAAGTGACAGTTTCCCTGGTGAAAGCTACGGCCAAATCCCAAGAGGTTATAATTACATCAGGAACAAGGATAAAGACATGCCATATAAAACCTCTTGACTGAATCCGTGCCTAACGCACATCTTACTGATTTACAACAAACCTCACGTCAATGCCGGTGTGCTGCCACTAGGGCCGTATGCACTGGTTGGTTAAAATGGGACCAGGGCCCAGGTACACATCACATTATTGTGCATTACATCCAAATCGAATGGTGAGTATGTTATTTAAGACTCTGAGGTCTATTAAACCCACCCAGTTATCATTTGTATCATTACTACCCTCTCGGGGAATCGGTCTATATTTTAAAAGTTTTTTATTTCTTTGTTGCATATAGGATATTCTACAAAGGGTTTGAGTCCACTCACAAATCAATAATTTTATTGGAACTCTTGGAGGAAAAATAGCCTTTTATTTATAAAATAGCCTGTTTAATTTATAAAATAGCCTGATTTATTTATAAAATAGCCTGATTTATTTAAAGCCGTTTGGCGTGTAAGTAGTAAAGCTGTCGTTTTCCCAATTAAAAAATACTTATTTAGAAAACTCCTCAGGAGCTGACTCTCCAGTAGCAAGACACTTGAAACATAGTTGGCATCATAAAATAAGTTAGCTAGCATGTTTTTAGCATCAATAACTACCAATTAAGCGATCGCTGTATAAAGCTCTTAATAGCCAATACCCAGACATTATCTTATCGTTAAAGAAATTTAGTTAATTGTTATTTTGCACTGAACTGAGCTAATTCTCAGCTTAAGATGACAAAGTGCTATAAATATGTTGTTGTTGAAAAGGTTCTTGAATGACACAGAATGTCTTGAACACAGTGTTCATTCCAAAGGGTTCCAATATAAAAAGTTTGAATATCAATTCCTTTTGCTTTTGTTTACATTATTTGTGTTTCATAGCAACAGCTAACAATGCAAATGTTGATATCATTAATAGAATGACCGCCCCTGTTAAAATGTCTGGCTACTGGGAACCCAAAATCCTTGACACAAATACTGAGGTACTCCTCAGAACGGTCTCCCAAACGTCCTTTTGGTTTTCCTGATATATAACTTGTAGCATCTTTTACAAGAAATATAGTAAATAACTTTTGATGTGCATGATGAATACTGGTGACTCTTACGGATGATTCCCAGTGATGGGAAAGCTATTATAGGATGACAAAAAAAAGAAGAAAAAACTGATGACACATGGACCCATTTCTACAAGTCAGTTGTATTAAGTTAATAATGTGAAATATTCACATACTTTAGGTGTTAAGATCAATACCATTCTATATACACTCAGTGGCCAGTTTATTATGTTCACCAACCCGTTCATAAAAATGGGCAGTGGTTGTGGCTTGCTACATCAAGCAGGCAGACAGGCATCGAGGCACTCTATTACTGTTCGATTGAACATTATAATGGGCAAAAAGAGTGACCTAAGCTACTTTGAGTGTGGTATGATCATTGGTGCCAGGCATGCCGGTTTCAATATACCAGAAATGGTCATCCTCCTGGGCTTTTCATGCACACCAGTGTTTAGGGCTTACTGAGAATGGTGCAACAAACAAAAAACATCCAGTTAGTGGGCAAAAACAGCTTGTTGATGAAAGAAGTTAAAGGAGGATGTCGAGAATCGTGAAAGCTAGGCCTCAAGCAGACAAAAGATGGCGTTTGTCCAGCGAGTGCAGAACGGCGTCATGGAACGCACAACTCGTCAGTTCTTGTCACATAGGAGCTATTGCTTCAGATGACCGCACCGGGTTCCACTTTTATCCGCTAAAAGCAAGAAGAACCGGCTCCAGTGGCTACTCAATCACAACTCTGGACAATTGAGGAGCGGAAAAACATCACCTGGACTGACAAATCCCGGTTCCTGAGTCAGGATTTGGCACAAGCAGCATGAGCCCATAGACCCATCCTGCTTGGTGTCAATAGTACAGGCTGCTGGTGGTGGTGGTGTAATTGTGTGGGGAACGTTTTCCTGGCACACGTTATGTCTCTCAATACTAATAGAGCAATGTTTTATCGGTACGGCGTATTGGAACGTTTTTGCTGATCCGATGCATCCCTTCGTGGCTGCAGTTTACACTTTGTCACATGGAGACTTCCAGCAGGATAATGCACATGTCACAAAGCGCATATTGTCTCAGAATCGTTCCAGGAACATGACAGTTAATTCAGTTTACTAGAGTGGCTTGTGCAGTCCCCAGACCTCAACCCAATAGAGCATCTTTGGGATGAGACGGAACGGGGTGTTCACAGCATGAATATACCGCAGTCCAATCTGCAGCAACTGCGTGATACCATCACGTCAGCATGGACCAACATCCCTGTGGACAATTCTGACACCTAGTAGAATCCATGCCCCAAAGAATGCAGGTTGTTAAGGAGGCAAAGGGGAGTTGACCCGTTAAGACTAAATAGGTGTACCCAATAAACTGGCAACTGGCCTCTATTCCTCTACCGAAGGTCAGGCAATTGAGAAAGCTCCTTTCTATAATCCATAAAACTAAACTCAGGTGGGAAGTAGTTTATTACAGTATGACCGTTTTCATTTATTATAACAAGTGTTCATGAAAACGCACTTTAAGCATTTACACTTGGTTTGGATCCTCACATTCTATTAAAAGATTAAATATTTTTCCCATTCATTTGATCCATCATTTACTTAGGTTTTGTTTTTTGTCCTTTTAAAAGGACCTGTTCAAAATCACTTTATATAATATTGACTGCCTATCATTCATTAAACAATCAGACCAGTGAGTTTCACTGGTTACATAAACAGACTTGAGACACTTCAATACACATAAACCTCCAGCTGTACAAATGGGTAACAACCCCCACCCCCCCTCCCTTTGAAGTCAAACCTATAAAATCACCCTGAACACGTCTGCCTGCTATTCACAGATACTCTTGGGATTTGTAACAGCTATCAATATAGATTTATCTTTTATAAAGTTAATATGAAGTTGACTTTAAGAACATGTATTTAGCATGCTGCCTAGGCTGCGTTTTCCTGTTTGGGGGTGTAACAGATGAGCTGAAGTTAAATAACATGTCAGCATTAGTCCTTAAGGGAAAATTGCATTTTAGAAATTTAGCTGAAGCTCTTATAGTTATTTTATTTACTTAATGCAATGGCATTAGTATTTAACCTGGGCAGATTCCAAGGGGTTGTTGTAAATAAACTGATACTAAATCAGGGCCCTGGTAAAGTCAATCTTTTACATTAAACCTGGATCCCTAACATTGCAGCATTCTACACCAAGAAAACTCATTGATAACTGTGAATGCCTGATTATGTTACCCTGGTGTGCGATACTGTAATGAACACAATATAGAGTTTAAAGAATAAAAGCACAAACCAGCCAATATAAAATATTGTTTCAATACTGCACTTTGACTCAAATTAAACGCATATAAACTTTTACAGACATTGCCATTATGGTTCATACTGGAAAGATTACATGATGAATGCCACTTTATCCATCTGACTGAATTGTAAAATCACTCAAAGCGCTGCATTTAGTTTAGTTTATGTAATGTATGACATTAAGTAATGGCAATGTACATTTATATGTAATTGTATGGAAAGCTCTATCGTACATATAGGATTATAGATGATTGATTCGAAATGTGAACTACCTGTTGTAGCATAAGACGGTAACTGAGAAGCCAGGCATATGAACATAGAGGGAAGAAAAAGGCTAACGGGACAACGCGAGTGTGACAGTCTGCACTGGATCCCACGCCGCCCTGCAGGCCTCACCTGTTTGTATTCTGGCCCATTGAGAAGGAACACATGTCAGAAGCAATCAGTTATTGTGACTCTTTATATGTGTGTACAGGCTATGGCTGACCTGCTTCGTGTGCCTCTTGACTGTCAGGAAACAAAAGTGGCAAATGATCTATATAGCAACAGTGGCTGGAAATCTAATTTATTTATGGAGCCCATTCTTCAGGTAATTGCAACCTGATTTCTGACAGTGTGAAAACTGAAACGATTGCAATTTCAGTGAATCTGTAATACATTGAACATTTGACACAGATATGTGCAAGTTACAATTGGCTCTGAGGAACTCTAATATTTACCTGAAGAAGCATGGCAATCTTACTGCACAATTTAAGTAACTGAAGACTATTATGGCTGTAAATATGTATGCATATAAATAACTTCTCTCAGATGACATACCATAGAACTTAACAGAATATAGTCTAAGAGTAATTGAAAAGCCAGAGTAATTCTCTGCTCAGCGTTTAATGAAGGAAATTTACTAACGCAATTTATGTAAATTACCTTGCAAAATAGCATAACAGTCCTTCTGCTTCGGACATGCAACCTACTAGTTACAATTCCTTTACACGAATCTCTATGCTACTTTCCATGAATATTAAATGAGTACATGAATAAATAAAGAGTTTAAAAAGACAACAGTCACACCTGGTTTGTTATTACTGGGAAATATTTCAAAGTGGGGCTTGGAGTCATACTCCAATTTCTGAAAAGATAAAACGGCCTTGCACAAGTGTGCTGTACATAGTCAAAGGAAGATTGGGTTACAAAATGATCAAATTAATTAAAAATTTACGAGAAGGAATTTTCAATATATCTTTCATCACGATCAGCATTGAAGAAAATGAATTTAAAATATTCATACAACAAAAGTGATGTTATGACCATTTACCGAATATTCAAATAATTTTAATTATGAATGTACTTGGGAAATAATAACAATTGTATATATATGTATATATGTATGTATATAACTGGCAAGATGAATTCTATAGTTATCTCCAGTTTGTTGTGAAAATATAATAATTTGGTAAGATCGATGTTATTAATTTATGACAAAAATGACTGATTCATCGATATAAAATTTCCTGTCTTTCTGGCGTTCCTGGCATCCCATATATTTTTTTCTGAGCAAAGGAGCCAGACGTAATTGTAGAGCAGATTCTAAAATATCTTAATCAAAATTATATGAATTATGTTGGACTTTATGGGTCTTCTCGGGATCTTTGCATTCTGATATTTTTCTGTTATGAGAAATTAATGTTTAGTATTTTAAATTTACATTTAAATTGTAAGCTATTACTGATATGGATACCATTTTTACAGTTACGACTCGAACCTGGGGCTTCATTAAATCTAACTGCAATTAACCTAGCAGTAACCTCGAACAAGGAATGACAAGGAAATGTTTATGATATAGAAATCATCTGTCGGTGCGTAGAACAAGTCCTCTCAAGATGTCACCCTAACAAAAGACCGCAAGCATATTACTTTATCGGGTGTGTTTTTGAAAAGAAAATATAATACGGATTATTAATCCTTAAAACGACTACTTGGGAATTAATGTACGATACAGAAACTTTTAGATAAAAAAATGAATAAATAGCGTGTTGCTTGGTTTTGTCTTGATTCCACAATTTCTTGCTTATTAACATTTTGTAGAGAGCTACACATTCTGCTATTGCAGAATGTTAAAGTGGTACATTTCGTCTGGAGGTCGCGTTGTTGTTCGCGCGCAAAGCTATAAACTAATAATCTCTTAACAGTCAGCTATAAAGCTATAAATGGGAGGGGGGGGTCGTAAGCATATATAGCCCCTTCCTCTAAGTTTTGACGGCATCCGCCGGCAAACTTTTGAACCGGAGGCGCCTGCGCCGTTAAGGGATCATTAAAAAGTCAGTAGGAGAGGTGGCAGAAGCGGAGCAGAAATGGCTAATCCCCCAGCAAGCCTAATCTTTTTCGATAATGTATTTATTTTATCGTTTGAATCCAAAAATATGCTATTGTTTTGATTTGAATAAAGATAATAAGCAATTACGCGGCTTCCTCCTAATCCACGTTAAATTAATACATTGCTGTGAGCTCATTTTACAACCATGCAGAAATGCGTGCACGAAAGACGGCAATTTAAAATCGCAATTATTTAAAAACTCAATTTATAACACATAAGGTTACGGCAATAACACAGTGGTGTGTGTGTGTGTGTGTTCGAACATATAATGTTGCAGTTCCACGTTCTCAGAAATCATTCGTTAGAGTATGATACATTAATCGAATTCCACCTGCATAAAATCAGAACTACTACTCTTAAAACAATCAATGTCCTTTTAGACTAACAATAATACAATTTGCATACTAGCATTACCACATAAATATCAAGAAAAATATGTTATCGTGTAGAGGGTAACAATTAAGATCACACCACTGATTAAAATAATTACTCATTGCAATTGCTATTTATTTAAAGAGTTTTTTTCCGCCAGAAGGTGTTGTTATTTTCATGTTACAAGCAAATCGCACAAACGCAGAGATATTATTTTGAAAATTTCTATAATTACGGAGGTCATTAGATGTATTGCGCTCTAATTTCATTCGTAGTCGTATCCATGAGCGAGTTATTGGGGATCATACGATTTACAGCTGGTAAATCTTGGTTTCTCATCAGAATTATTTATTATTTATGAATTGAAAATGTAAATATTTGATGGACAAAATGTGCTGGCGCATGCAGATATATTCCAATGTGAGCTTGTGGGACAAAATTTTAACCTTGTTACTGTGCTACCGTTAGCCGAAAAAAACACATGAACACCAGTTCTTTCCAGGTGAGACTGAAATTTTTGAAATCCGAGACTTGCTCTGCTAAGTACACAGAAGTTACGGCCCAGAGTTTTAGAGCGTTTATAAAAGGATCTGAGCTCAGACAAGCAATATAACCGCAGGTGCACGGGGTCTAAAACATGGTAAAAATGAAAAGTTGGAGAGACTTTGTCACACTGTAACGAGTCTGATTAACATGCCCCCGACACTCTTTCTTAGTTTACTAGAATCCTAGCAACAGCAGACAAAGAGGCCGGTTTTTTGACGGGGTCCACAGGGAGACGGTCCGGCCTTTGATCTGTCACCATTTAAGTAAGGGAGTCAGTTCAAACTATCAAGGGCACAGAAAAAGCATCGTCCCATTCCTGGAAACTTCACAAGACGCTCTCTATTGAGGAAGAATTACCTTTCACTAAAACGAGCAGCATCCACAATAATCATTTTACAAGCGAGGAATATGACACCCGTTCTAACAACTTTCACTCGTTTTCAAACTAAAATTTAACACTTGACGCGCCGAATACATTAAATACTATTTAACATTGTGTCCAAGCTAAATATAAATATCGAGGTGTTCATATGATAAACATAAACCCGCATTTCACTGACATGCCCAAACGACCGTTTCCTGGAGATCTCAAACATATTTCACATATATCTCATTTAACAAATTAAAGTATGACTTAATTCGTTACGAAGCTTTCGGATATTTAGTCTCATCAGACAATACAGGTTTTGCTTTTGCTTATTGTTATTACATAATGATGCCTTACGTAATCGCCAGTTATTCAACATTTATTTTCAACTATAATTTTACCTAATAAAAAAAAATTCGACATAAACAAGCAGGATGCGTCTCAAAGTTATAAACAAACCCATAAATGTCATCCTACTAAAGTTTAATTTGCCTGATTTTATGAACAATTATTTTAAGTGACCAAAAACTGACGCATTAGGTTCTGCAGAATGAGGCGCCCAGACTTATTTAAAGAGGGTGTATTAACTATACTAATGCACATCTTAAATTGATTTTAAAGTCATTAAAAATTCACATTTGATCTTACATGTCCGTTCAATGGTTATTTCACAACACAACCAATGATTGCTGTTCTAAACGGCCGAAAGTATTTTAATGTGTAGAATGAGTTAATCCACTGTGATTATTAAATCTAAGCGTTCTAGCATTAGAGGTTCTGTTAAATTAAAAGTTAATTAAAAGGTTAATTAAAGTTGTCTTTTTTCGTAATTTAAGTAGAACCATGATTTCTGATATTAAATCTTTGGTGGAAAATTGGTGAAAGTAACAATAGCATAGTTGTTAGATTAAACAGTCCCATAATTTATTAGAACTGTTTTTGCCACAATTAGATAAGCTTTAGACATGAATGACGAATATCAACCTGTATTATCTGGAGAGAAAGCATTTTACAGAAGAGTTAGCATAAAGGCGCGGGGTAAATTATAGATACTTCATGTCGATTAACGTTCAATTAGGACACAATATCCTACCAATAACGATAACTTTCGTTACACAAATGTCCCATCCGTCAAACGTAAAATAACTCAACATGGAACGTTTTTTGCAGTAGCAGTCACGCACAAATAATCCGCCCATCCCAATGAATTGGTTAACGTAAACATATTTTCGTTCTATAAATCCAACAAGCATATTTCGTCAACAAAAGCCACTAAGCATTTTAAATATTCTAATTTTATAAAACCACACACTTAGTCTAAATAAATCCCAGTAACCATGTCGTGAAAGAGATCCTAGCTGACTTCATCAGAAAACAAACCAGAAATTTAGCAAAATTGTATTCGTCGATTTTAAATTGAATTTGGAATTAATTTAGTCAATAGCAATATTTAATTTGTACTAGATTTAGGGTGTTAAGTTTTACCACTTCACAGTTCGTCGTAACTGCTTTTGCAGAATTATTGTACTATGTCATCAACCAAGAGGATCGAGGGAACCACATAGTAATCCCCCATAGACTAAACGATACATATTATTACATAGGCCTAATCCTTTGTCAAAATGAGTCTGTCACATATTGCCATTAGCTCTGTAGTAAAACAATGAAGACGTTATTTGGAGAACCCCCGGGCGGGAAATTAAGAGAATAAAACCATCTTTACCACACGGGTTCTATTGAGATTAATGGAAAAAATATGCAAAGTGTTTCATTTTAATTTTCTTCTGACAGTGTTTTGCATACACACATTTTCTCCACAGAATTGTACCTGATAATTTATTATAGCCATCTTCAGACACAATGGCTAAGGGAATGGTGTCGATCGCCTAATTGAATTCCGTCAAGTTTTTGTAAGGTTATAATCGTGTTAATTGTAATTTACTCTCACTGGGACTACTCGTAAAATGTATTTAAATAATTCTGCCATGCGGTTAGAGGAGATTATGTCAACTTGGTTCCATAATAGAAATGTCATGTAAAATTACACAGATTTAGACAGAAATGACTGCATTCTACTAATCTATAGAGCCATTACAACATTACAACCATTAGCGGCTTGATTCAACACCTTCTTCCATGTTTACCCAGTAAAAGTTTCAAACAAACAATGCAATACAGGTATCATTAGGACTGATGATAAATTAGGCTGAATTTATACTAACTTTACTTCAACCTTGCAAAGTGAGAAGTAGTAAAATCTAAATGCAAATAGTTATTAGATTATCTATTGTGCTTAAAACAATCTGAAAAGTGAAATCAAAAGGAACAAATGAGTAAAAAAGCACTTTCCCCCTAAAAATGAATCCAAATACAGCAACATCGCAAGGGGGTAAGCATAGATATAGAACATCGAATCGTTTCAACGACCCGGAGCGCTATCCAGAGACTGACCTCTGTAAAGCGGCCACATTGCAGCTATCTGGACTGAGCTTTAGGATTCTGAATGAACACCTGTTCTACATTATTTAGCGCGAGAGCTGACAGGGACGGCTGGCCTCCTGGAATAGCCTGCCTCCCAGCACAGAGTGTCAGACGCGGCTGGATTAAGCGCCATCACTTCCCACGCGGCACGGGTGCGAGCTGGGACAGGCGTGGCCTTTTTGTGCTTAATGTACTGTACACTCCATCAAAAACACACTAACATATTCAGACGCAAGTCTGTCAAAACTTCCCCCCCCCCCCCCCCCCATGGCTTTGAAACGGAAGCTGGCAACCAGAAAGGCCTCCACCAATTGGATGACATGATAGCAGGTGGAGAGTAGGATTGGACGAGGCAAACATAATACCATTATAAAGTTTAAAAAATTTATGACAGCGAAAGGCAAAACCGAAAAAAGAAAACAAAAAAGATATGTGGCTCAATGCCAAAAAAGCCATCTTATTGTTGGGTCTTATTGGCTGGGCACAGCGGTGGGTTTAGTCTTTCTCTGGCATTTGCCTTGGCACACAGAACAGACTTGAACACTTTTTATGGGCATAACTGATCTTTAAAACAACCAGACTAACTTTCGTTACCATAGACACCTCTCCCAAGGATTTTTTTTTTATTCTTCAGAGATCAACATGCTTCCTATTTCCTCTTGGCTTTAACATTAAATAAAGTTAAATAAAGATAAACCCTGATACAGTAATTCTAACTATGTTATAATAGTGACATAACTCCACAAATAAAATATACACTAAATAGTTTTTTTCATGTTTTCTTGGTATTAATTCCTAAAATATGATTTTTTTATAATTTAGTTTTGCAGTGCCAAAGCACTTGATGTGGGGTATTGTTTCTGAAAGAGACTTACTTGGTTCAGAACTGAATTACAGGCGACAAGGCAGAGATTGGACACAAAAAATTAAAGTGTTGGTTTTTTTTTTTTTGACACAGAGAAAACGGGCCAAACAGCCTCTCCTGTGGTGTGTATGTGTGGGTATGGCTGCCAGGCTGCTGAGCAGGTCAGCCCCGGGCTGATGCCTAGTTTAAAAAGAATTCATTTCCCTCTTCAGCAAGAACAGTGCCTCATAGTCCATACACAAAGGCCTGTGATTTAGCAAGAGACTGAAACAAAAATCTCAGATTGTTGGTTTAAGAAAATTCATTGAGGTTCTTTGGCAGGCAGAACTTTGACCTGGTGCGACTCAGAGAAGGGTCTGGGCCTTTGGCGGCAGAGCGCGGGGCTGAATGGCGGAACAAGGGTGGGTTGTTCTGTTTGTTTTCCCTTTGGCGGAAAAGCCTGAGCCACGGTGACGGGAGAACATCTCCCCTGACCTGGGGAAAGCAGGAAGCGCAGGCACGCACACACGCACGCACGCACGCACACACACACACACACACACACACACACACAGGCACGCACACACACACACAGACACGCACACACACACACAGACACGCACACAGACACTCACCCCCCCATGCTACACTGCAGTGTACTAACAACGTGGCCTCATCAAGGAGTAAAATCCTGGTCATGTGATGCAATGTAAAAATCAAACCCTGCAAAGTCTGCAGAGGTGAAACAAGATTTACTAGGAACAAAATTACACATTCTGTTTAACATCGGCTGAAAGGCAGGCAGCACTTTAAAAGAAAAGAAAAGGTACAGCCGTTTTGTACAGCTTGATGAAATGTGTGAGGAACAGTCTGGGCCTCCCGTGTTAAGTTCCCCTGTCTGGGACAGCCCCAGCGAGGGAGACGATGTTTTGCGCCTGCTTCAGTAAGGGCATGTCGATCATGCTACCCTGGAAAGTGAAGGCACCCTGGAGAATAAGGCATGGAACATGAGACAGAGCGTTTAAATACAGTGAATAGGATTCCCATTTTACAGAGGAAAAACATATGCATGTATTATACACATAACTTAATTTCTAAATTCATCAACTGCTGTATTGAATATATATATATATATATTTTTTTTCTTTTCTTTTTTTAAACATATATTATCAAGTGTGAGATGCAATTACCCATTTTGACAGTGTTAGCTTCAGTATATAAAAAATGATGATGAATATATATTAAGTGGGAACTTGATTAACATCAATTGTGAACATGAAGATTTATGAAATAGAAATGACAATATATTACTGAGTGGAAAATTTAAAACTATTGGTTTTAATAAATTAAATAAACTGTGCTAAAAATGAGCTCAAACTATAAAAAAATTGAAATTTAAAAATGATATTTTTTTTCAAACTCTAAAAAACATTTTCAAAATCTAAAATGGAACTATACTATGCACGTAATTTGATTGTAAAAATAAACATTCCTGTTGAGGGATGACCCTTGAATAGACAAAAATAAAAAATAAAAACAGGAACAAATAAACACAAAAAATTAAATCTCGTAAAAGTGGCTTTGCTTCAACATTTGAGATAATGAACTAACACCGGAGAGATGACTACTGCCATTCCTTCAGGCTATTCTTAGTGTAAGAATTACTGGCAGCAAGGTGCAAGCAGATTGTGTATTACCACCGCACCATCTAAACAGCAATAGCCCACAGAGCAGAAAACACAAGATTCAACCATGCACTAAATTAGGAACAATAATATTGTACACTTAATTTGCTTTTCCCCCATCTCTCGAAATTACTCGGATGAGGGTATTAAGGCTAATGTTATAGATGTAAATGTGTCAACAGTTCCATAAATATTATGGTCCAAGGCATGACGACTTGTTCCGAGGACATGTGAAACTTGTTCAACAGGGGCAAACGGTTTGCTTTTTAAAAATTAAATACAAATTTACCTTTCCCAATTTCTGGTGCTGCTCAAAAGCAGCTATCAAATCCTGGGCCCACTTGACTCTCTCCGGACGGGGGGAGAATTCCTCTTGCACAGCCTTGATTTGATTAGGGTGGATGACTTGTTTTCCTTCAAAAATATCAATAGAAAAAAAGACAGAGAACAGTCACTGTGAAAGACATAAATCATTTCAAATAACGATGAGGTAGGGCCGGCAATGACATTAACCTTTCTAACCTTTCTTTACACAAAAACATTTCTGAATGGATCTACCGTACAGTGCATATTTTTGAGTCCTTCATAGTTAGGTTACAGCTGACAGAGGGAAAATGAATAAAGGAAAGAACCGTTTTCAAAGAATTCACTGTGTAAATTCAAAAAGTTTACTTTTTAACTGTGGAATTACTACCCATAATTCCAAAGTTTTCAATTCAACACAACGAAAAAAAACAGCACAAAATATTATTGCAATTCATTCTGTCAAATTGTTAAGCGAGGATGGCCTAAAATATCAAGGTGGATGATACGAGTCTCCTCCAGTTCCCTCGCTGAGCAGTTCCCCCACAGTCTCACAAGGGCCCGGAGGATACTATCAATTATGGGTGTGATCCCAAGTTTCACCTCTGGCCTGGCTGAATGCTGAAACTTTACTACACACCCAGTTACACTTTTGGTCCTCTGGCTTTTGTTACAGTTGCCCCTTAAGTAACACAGATATCGCCGTCACGGTGGAATGGAAAATGTTTAACAGCTAAAGGTGGCCTGTTAATGAACAGTCATAATGGTGAAATTTTGGTAACCATCATAATATACATCCATGAAATTCAGCTTTTAGTGCCACTTTGGATAGATAAGTATTGATCGATAAGATTACCCGTCAAGTCCAATTTGTACAAGATATTTCATCTCAAAAATTAAGATTTATTTTTATTTTTTTATCCGACCTAAAATATTTCAGCTTTCTATAGTTTTTTTCTAGTGTTTTGGTTCTTAGGGAAGGGGGAGACAATAGAGATCTAAAGATGACTTGGGGTCTACAGTCTGTCAGAAGGGAACAATCAGAAACCGTTAAGCTAAAAAGAAGCACGCAATTAAAGGAAGGAACATGGTAAAGAGACGGGGTTTGCAAGCACAGATATAAATTCAGATGAAGAAGAATTGTTTTTTTGGCCACGTCAGTCACAGAGAAATGTCAGGTCACCAAAAAGACAAGTAATGCTGAAATAGAAAGGAGCAGCAAAACCTAGGTTATTGTGTATACAAATATATTATCTGTGTTCTCCCTCTAAAAACAATTTGGTTTCATAATTCCATTTGCAAGTCACCTTAGGATTCCAACTGCTAATTTAATAAACTAAAGAAATTGCTTTATTTTTTAATAAATTGCTTAAATTACTTTAACTTTATTTTAAAAAAAATCTTTCTAATCCTTTAAAGTCATTTTAAGAGAATAAAGACATTTTTCAAATAAAGCAAAACATTATTTAAAAATAAACCAATAGCTTCAGTATACTAATCAGAATCCCCAACCAGATAAAAATAAAAATAAAATAAATATATAATGCGTACAGTAAAGGCACAAATGATCATATTATAAAAACTGAAAAAATGATATCCTTCCTTTATTGTTAATACATTGATTTAAGCGGTTGTACGTTTTGTTTGAAATTTAAAGAAAAACATCTCGTGGTTGAAACACCTAAAATGGCTGTTCAGAATGCATCAGCTGGAACCCATTGGCTGCAGTCGCTTTACAGTTTACTGCCGTTTCTCAACTGCGGTTCCTTACAGGTAATGGCTGGGATCAAAACTGAGCACAGGAGAAGACCATTAACCCCATCCGCCAGAGTTACCCCGGTTAACCTCTTCCAACACTACACTTTCTGTGGCTTTTCTGTTTTGGCTACAGTGCTTTAAAAGACAGTACAGTTTTGTTAACGTTTTGGCACTGTGTTAAAATTCTCAAATAGACGTATGCTTTTTATAAAAAAAAATAAAAAAAAGTATTTTACTTTAAAGACATTTCTGTTGCTTTTCTGAAATAAAATATCATATGGACTAAAGGAGAGCAAACACACATTTTAAAACTATGGGACTGGGAACGGGAGAAACGACAGAGAAAAACAGAGAAAAGTAATCGGTCGCTTCATTGCCTGGTATAAGGTGTTGTCAGCGGCGAGTTTGTGCTGTGATTCGGCAAAGAATGGGCTTATTAGGGTACGGAAGGGGTGGGTACAGGGCTGGAGAGGTAGAATTCCCAAATGCCCCTGGGCCACTGGCTCAGCTCTCCCTCAGGACAAGTCATGTTGGATCAACAGCCTAAAGAGGAGGCCCTGCACCCGTGGAGGTCACGCCCACTCCAGAACGGACAGGCAGGGGGGCCGGTTTCCTCACATCAACAAAATATGCCCTCTTCCCACTGCTGCCACCTGTTCTGGAGCCGTCCAAGTTAAGCTAGGAGAGTGACAGAACAGGCAGGCAGGCAGGCAGGCAGGCAGACAGACAGGCAGACAGGGGCAATTCAATTCATCGCACCGAGCCGTCATTGGCATTCCTCGACTGCATCATTGAGACCACTTCCGTCCCTCCAACCAATCAAACCCTGCCATCTGGAGAGGGCATTTCATTGGAGCGTTTCTACTTAGCTAAGTGCTGACTGTCAAATTACATGCAGAGCTCCTGGCAATGAAATACAATTAAGGAAGGCTGAAGTTCCAAGATGTTTATTTTGGATTTTCTGGTTTATTTTTTCACAGTTAAGCATACAATTAAAAATGAGAATTACAATTAGCCTAGCCAAAGGCAACTTCTCTCTAGCAGTACTAACAACACGCAGGGCAAATGATGACTACAGAATTTGGGTAGGGAAATATTTTCACTACACGCACCATGGAGGAGTAAAAATGATATTTACCCACCCAAAAGGATGACTGACCAACTGAATTAAAATATTGTAACAGCCAATTGGCTTGCAGTTAATCCCTTACTGAAAAAAACCACAGATCGACAAAATACGATTATTCAACATGAGGTCAAGGCATTTTCGGGTGATATTAGACAGTTATTACTATTATAATATATACACCCATTTATATATGCATAGTTTTAAAAGCTTGGATTTTTTTTTAGGTGTTATGTTAAATCACTGCTAAACATGCATAATGTAGTGCTTGAACAAATCAAATCAGTGTAAATCTGTAAAATGACTTGGAAGATCTGAATCTTAAAATTACATTGTTTTACCTTCCTTTCCGGGAAAATAATTTTAATTAAAGGAGAAATAAATTGAGTGAGGAAAACCTCTTCAGAGCCGATCTGCTTTGTGGTGCAGCCGGCAGAGACACACACGGGGATAAAAACAGACTTGTGCGAGGGAGATTACCTGCTCCAGAAGCTGTGTATACACCAGCCACTCTTATGTCACCCGCTCCTACAGTGCTGTGACACTGGCCTAGAGCGGGGTGGCCTCCCCGTCGTAAACACACGCACACGCACGCACGCACGCACACACCAGCGAGCGGAGCCCCTTTGGCAGCACAATCTCCAGGGTCGACCGAGAGCAACGATGGCAAATGAGGTCACAGGCAAATCAGCTTCCGTCGCGGGGAGAGCCCGCCTGATGCAAAAATCCATTTCCACCGTCGATGGTACGAGCCGAGAAGGGGGGGGTCCAAAGTCATTAAACCGAGGCCCACCTGGCGCAAATGACTTGCTGTTGAACACGATGCTTTACTGATCACAGTCTGAGGGCAACATGGTGAGCCCGCTCACAGAATATTAACTCAGCTGATAAAAAGAGCCGGCCTTAGCCAAACAACCAAGCTTTATGCACGCATTTAAATTCAGAGAAGCCATTACATTCAAAATATGCTGCTTTTTAAAAATGGAATTGTACAAAATGTTGCCAAACGGCATCAATGAAATATCACACAAGTGGAAGCGCTGCACACTGCAATTCAACGTTTTTACCGCATTGTACGCTTTCCGTAATTAAACGAAGAGTGCATTCTTCAACTGTGTATGCAAGTGAGCTCTTCAATTTTTCAATAGCCGTTGTTTGTAAAAGCTTCAAACGGCGGTGACAAATCCGTAGATCAGCTGAAGCATCCGAAGTCAAAAAAAGATCAAACTCGGAAGAAAAAGGGAAAAAGAAATTAGCAGAGCGATTAAAGGAATGTCTACAACTATAAGGGCTAACTACGGCACGCCGTCAGGAGGCATGTGTATTACTGTATGCATGGATTAACGGGGGTAACGCCATGTATTCTGCAAACAGCAATTAAGTATTCATTAGCGGGTTCCGCGGTGGAGAACGAGTTCCAGCCTCCTGTTGCCAGCTACTCACTCGCTGGGACTGTGATAGCGTTGCCTGGATACAAATGTATAAAAAGGATTACTGAGAAATTGTGTCCGTTTCTAGACACCAACCCTTTGCCTTGTTAAATTCATTTTTGTTTTTGTCTCTGTGACGAGATGAGTCAAAATCAACAAATTCACTAGATCAAGAGGGCGACCAAATCTAAAGCTAACAGTAGACGTCTAAAGTAAAAGAAATCCCATTTAAATGATCTGTTAGACAAATTTGGAAATCATAACATATCTGAAGTGAATTTATATAATACACATTTAGATACTGACCGTTCTTTCAGTCCCAAGTAAAACCTGCAATAAATTTCAGTTATTGCATAATAATAACAAACACCATAAAAGCCTTCACATATTTACGCGAGGTCCCCCTGGATTTTAGTTTAAAGTAAAATTTGAACAATGCATCAGTGTTTTGGTAAGCGGTGGCAGCACGCAGATCCGGGAAGAGAAGGGGGCTGTGGCGTGGGTGTGGGGGGCGGGGAGCAACGGAAACGGGGGAGACTCTAGGCGAGGGGGAGAGAACCGCCGTACCAGTGAAGCCCATTAGGGCGCCCTCTCTCGCCTGTCTGCGGAGGCCCTCCACGTCCTGGTAGTCAATGTAAACAAGGTCGATGGCCTGCAAGCTGAATGCTTTGGTCGTCACCACCACCTTCTGACGGGCGTACAGGAGCTCCCGTGCATCTTTAGTCCGTGTCGCACCTAAGTTAAAAGGACAATTTAAAAATGGCCATTTATAAATAACACGAACATTACAAATTACTGTTGATGGAAAAATTCACCAATTCACTGAAAAACAACCGCCGCACACTTAGTAGAGGAAAATAGCTATAATTCTGGATTCCTTACAAATCCATCGATGTTCTGCATTTACAGAAAAATTACAGGCAATCAACGGATACCTGGAGTCTTTAAATGGACCTGCAGAACAGGCATTTAAATGATTCAAATGTTATAAAAAGGATTTTTTTTAAGTAAGACAAATAAGGAAAGCAAGAATAACGGGGAGTCCCATACTTACTATTTTAAGGTGCTGAAAATGGGAAAATACTTAACAAAACTAAAACGATGGCAAACAGACAACCCGATGAGTTTCAGCCCTGTTAGCACGAAGAAGGAGCTATGACCTATGCTGGCGCAGAAGTCGTCCGAGCCGAACACCGCCCCGTCGTGGTGCAGGCCAACCCCGGGACCAAGCTGGCGGAACTCCTGGCATACAGCCTGAGAGAAAGGAGGGAGAAAAACCAAACAGCCGTGTGTGTGTGTGTGTAGAGAAGGTCTGTGTGGTGTGTGTGTGTGTGTGTGTGTGTGTGTGCGTGTAGATAATGTCTGTGTGGTATCTGTGTGGTGTGCGTGTGCATGTGCGTGTGCGTGTGCATGTGTGCGTGCGCACGGCCGGAGGAAGCCTGTACCCTGGCACCAAGTCCAGTCACCCAGTGAACCGTCTCGTGTTACCCCGGCCCATCCACACAACTCTTCGGGAGTAAACCTCTAAAAGCCAGCCCGGCTCAGCGATATGCAGCTCCTCCTCCTCATTAAGGACAGTTTACCAAACAACTAACTAAAGCAAATACTATGTTTGCCTTAATCTTTATGGAGAGCAGTTCTTTCCATCCACCTTGATCAAATCCAGTCAGACAGCAGAAGTAGTCGTGGCTACTAAACAAAAAACAAAACAAAAAAACCGAGGGGAAAAAAAAAAAGTTTGGAATCTGATATGCCATCATGTGAGCCACGGAACAGTTTGAATTTTGTCTGATGCTTTTGTTGGGTTCCAAATTAATTTCACTTCTTGCTGTGACACAGCAATATTTTCCTGTCAAGGCTCTAGGACTCGGCTAGGCCAAAGCACAAGTGAGGTTCCCAGAACAACCAAACAAAGCAAAGAAAAAAGAAAATATCAAAGAAAGACGACTGCATGTTTCCTCCACAAAGACCAAAGAGGTGCCCTTTTCCCCGTGCTTTTGTGAAGGTCACAGAGAATAAAACGACAACTAAATGATCGAGTTTCTTCACATACAGCATGGTAAGTTGTTAATTTGTTGGCATTTGGACTTGACAACACTTTGTTTTTTCATCTGGAGGCAAAAGTACTTGCAGAAATCCTTGTTGCTAACTGACCTTAAAATTCAGCAAGCCAATGGCGGACTCCACGAACGTGACCAGGCGAATGGGTTCCGCTAGCTCTCTTCCTTTCAAATGGTGCTGAAATCTGTGAATAAACTGAAAACAAAAACAACAAATCACAATAGGCTCATTCTGAAATAAAAAAATAAAAAAAATGTATGAGGGAGAACAAAAAGGGAAGACTAATATTTTGTTTAAACATAGCGTTTGTCCTTGCACTGAATCTTGGGCCTCCACTATCCTCCCAGATCCAGACACAGGAGTAACATTTTAATTTTATTTTTACTGATTTAATAATACTTCCTTTAAATCATAGCATGTGCTTTTCAGAGTAAATTAACAACCTTAATAGTATCTTAATAAAAAAAAAATTAATTAAAAAATATACATTAGAATTGGCAGCACATTCATACAGTGAGCAGTGAATTAAAATTACATAAGAGCATCACTGAGTTTCACTAATATCAGCCCTCAAAAATCGCACACGTTTCAGCGTTTCTTTAGAAAGATAGGAGTGAAAAGTCTGATTAAAAGCATGCTAACCGGCCCAGTGCATTTTATTGAACTATTATGCTGATTCGGGTTCCCCTGATAGAGGATAGTGAGACTGATATGACAACCAGAGTTTGATGTAATACGCACACACGCACTTTCATTTTGTACGATTCTGAACGTTTGTGGTTTGTGTAAGAGGAATTTAAAATAAAGTTAGGTTCTTTGAAGACCAAAGCATTCCAATTTTTTCCAACAGACCAGTTCACAGCTAGCTCTGGACTGCCAGTAGGGTAGCCCAGATTCCAAAATCTATCATCTGGAAACACACAAAAGCTCCCTCCGTCAGATTGTTCCTTTCAAAGAGAGTTAAAAAAAATTATAATAAAGGAAAAGGGAAAAAGAAAAAAAGAAAAAATCCCTAAAGTGGAAATCTGTTCCTCCTTTCCCCTTCCTTCTCCTCTTTCCTCAGAGACAAAAGGGAGAACAGAGGGATAAAAATAACCTCAGGTAAGTAAAAGATAATTTTGTAAATAAACGATAAAAATATCCCACACACGCGCCCGATTTAGCACAAAGAATATTCCTTCATTGAAGGATTTTTTTTTTTTTTAAAGAGGGGAATTTTAATCATCTCTCCATTCAATCTCAGTTGGATAAATCATATCTAAGAGATTTGCATAAATATAAACCATCAAAGACTTTTCATCTTCAAAGGGGGTTTTCAAGACCCAATGAGCTTTGTACTGTAATCATCAGAGGTCACAACCCTGCAGGAGTAATGCTGCTATGGCAACATAAAAACTAACGCCGAAGGCTTAGCATAATATTCCCCCCTCACAGAAAGAAAACTGTGTTCCCAAAGAGGGGATGCCCGTTTGGCCGCGCCTCCGCTTCCTTTATCGCCGACTATATTGGCGACTCTTTTGGAAAATAATCACGGCAGCACATTTCCAGCTCACAATGTGTAGCCCTCCAGATGAAACGAAAAGCTCATCGCACGGCTACACAATGCCGACTCTTAACAAGCCCAAGATGAAAAGGGGATATTAAGGCGTCTTTAAGCAATAACAAGTCACAGGTAGATCTTTGCAGGCTGGAGTACACGGATCACTCTTTGCCAAAACGGTTACATGTTCCATAGCCACAACGGAGCAGAGTCCCCGTATTTTGTGGGGGGTTATTTGCGTGGAACCACCTTGACGCAGTTCACAAAGCGCTACTTTTACTTCTTCATTGTTGCCTTATTAGAGGGTGCTCTGGTTTCAAGAGCCAGGGCAATTCTAACTGTCAATTAGTCCCAGTCTGCGGACCTCTGCAGCACTTATTGAGCATTAACTAAAACACCACCCTCCATTTGCAGTCAAATCCCCCCATTTTCTGTGTCAGATAGTGGACCCAGGGCAAAATCATGAGAGAAAAAAAAAAAACCTGTCCCCAAGTGAGTGAAGGTGGCGAGTAGTACAAAGTTTCAATTAAATTTCTTCGGAGGTGGGGGGTGGGGGATGGGGGGTGGGATGGGATTAAATGTTTCCGGCCAGCTGAAGTGTTCATTTCACTGAAGGGAGAAGGAGAAAGAAAATGGGGAGGGCACAACAGGAACGGGCCCATGTGATGTTTTTTTCTTCTTCAATCCCACTGCACACCAAATAGTGCGACGGCAAGAATGCACACAGCTCAGAATTTGTGGAAGAATTGTCCTCGGACAAAGGAGGGAGTTACGCTTGTTATACTCCAATAAGCCTTGTCAGTCAAACAAGCACCCAGAGAAGGGACAATGGGAGAGCAAGAGATTCTCACACAAAAGGAAACAAGTAAGCCCATCTTTTAGCGACAAATCAGCCTTGAGGTTCCTCTCCCAATATAAATAAAAAAGGGAGAAAATAAACAGGAGAAGGATTTACAGCTCACAATACAAGCAGGGGAATAATGTGCCCCGTTTTTCCATTCCAACCCTCCAAGGGCGATTTAGCTAGTGTCTAATCCAACACGGCCAGCTACGAGAAACCATAAACACGTCCAATAAGACCCGTCAAAGCAGCAGTATTTCTAAATGAATACATCATAGCAGTAGGGAATACAACACTTAATAAGTTTGGGCCATGCCATTGTTTATAAAGATAAGATTGACTAAGTGCTTCGCTGGATTTCATAATCCCAGTTCTACAAAAGAGAAGCTTAAAAGCCTCCGTCTTGTGGGGAATCTACACTACCCAGACAAACTCATTGCACTGAGATTTCTTTTTTTATTGCTCAATATGTCTGAAGTCCACAGTATGTGCAAGTAGTAGCGTCGTGAGACTGAAGCTAGTGGTTTAAACTCCCCTTGAGGCCCACTGTTTTACTACTGAGCACCACAACGTACTTAACCTGAAATGCTTCGATAAATATCTAGCTGTAGAATAAAATGCTGAATACCTTAAGAACGTTAGTAGGTATGCCACTTTGGATAAGGCAATATAATAAGTGAACAAACAGAATGTTTAAGGTAAACTAACTTCTGTACATGGGTAGCTCTTCATTAGACCTATAGTGGATTTGACAGAGACTTCGACTCGGATAATGAATCATAATGATATTGATAATCAGTTTATTTTATATAACGTAGGGTTATTATCAAGCAGCGATTCCCTGAAATTGAAATATTAACCATCGCTAACGGGTTATGTCCCCTAAAGTACCCCAGAATTAAGAGCATTTCTGTCAAACCTTGTGCGAGTGTCCTATAAATCCTATAAAGGCACAGAGTCAGACAGACGTCCATTCTCATTTCTGAGTCTCGCAGTGACCGTGAAAACTAATGGGTATCCGATTCTGATGTTATGATAAGAACCCAACTTTCCTTTTAAAATACGAACTATGAACCATTGCTAATAAGTGAACACACCCCATCTATCTTGAGGACAGCCATATGACTCTACACACGCGGAGCATGTACATCAATAGTTTAAATTTGACATGTATAAGGAGGATTTTGTATTCTCCAGTGGAGGGATTGGGTCCAGAGGCTGCCCTCCACACTCTCGGTGCAGGTCTGAGTACCTGGTCCACACTGTGGCACGCATCCATGTATAGTGGGTGCACTGAGCCCAGTATTCCAAATTCTTATGGCTTTTTCCAACCAGGTTTCTCCATAGGGGGAGGGAACGCGCCGGTCCACAGGGCTGTGCTGAGAGCGCCTGCCCCAGCGAGACTAAGGCAATGACTAAGACCAGAAAAACCAAAAGCTAAAGGTCATGCCTGGGGCTGCACCCGGGGGTGTCACGGTTTAGCAAAAGGGGCACTGGGGTATTTCTTCTGCACCACCTCCTGCTTAGGTGTTAAGATAGCCATTGCCTATATGGACTAACTCAAAAAGTCACCCACAGCAGGGCAAAAAGTGTTGCCTGATGTTTCCAGAAAGACGACTTATTGGTGTCAGACATCTTAGCTTGTGAAAGCCACAGTTGACGTGTTCCTGCCCGTCCTGAGACAACTGAAGCTGGTGACTGTTCCAGCCGATCGGCGAGTGGAAGCCAGCACCTTGTTAGCCCCTATGGTGCTGTAGCTTCCTAGACGGGCTAGGAAAGCGTTGGCCGAGTAAGCTTTCTCAAGACAGTTTTTTGGTTACCTGGCACTGCTTGTTGGGATTAGGACCTGTACTTCCACCTCTTCCACCTCGGCAGAGGGGAGGGAGAAGAAAGAGGAGGTGCAGGAAGTTGAGGGCATCGAAAATGGCAAAGCTTTGATGACGTCGAGAGAAATGTAGCTCACTTGGCATCAAAGTGCAGCACAAAAGCTGACTACAAGCCGCACATATCAAGGTTAACCGACAAAGATGGGGTGTGTAAGTTGCAGGAGGCACAAAAAGCAGGTAGCCAAGTAGAAGCAAACACATCAACAGCCGTGACCTTGTTGAACAAGCAGACTGCACAGCAGCTGTGACCGAGGCTCCAGTCAGAGACTAATCAGAACAACAGTGACACAGTCGTGATCACCGAATACACTCATCTATGTGGATTGAAACACAAAGACAACAGGCAAAGCATCAATAAAAGAAATGGCTACGCACAACAGTAAAACAGTGGAATTAGCCACGAAAATGGAAACTTATTGCTAGGCCCTGGGAAGGACGGCTAAGTGAGTTGCAGGCTTCCGGGGGCCCACAAGGCTGCAAAGAGCTAGCTAGCTAGCCAGCAAACATAAAAAAAAAAACTTTTTTTAATGCATTAAAGAAAATGGTTCTCTAACAAAAATCCAGCAGCTATACGCATACAGCTGTATTGTGCAAGATCATTTAGTGAGAAGGATATACAGAAAAGTAGGTAGAAATACTAAGTACTCAGAAGCTCGACTGAAGGAAAAAGAGAATGGACATCTGATTCTACATGCCTTTATATGTTTTTATGATGCACATCAGACTCACTCTAAAAAGAAAATTGGTATAAACACTCAGAATACAGGGGTTCTTACCCCTTAGCAACAATTCATATTTTGTATTTGAAACGGGACTATAAATGCCCTTAGTATTTACAATAGCAATAAATAGTTTATTTTAGTATCGCTAAGGAAAAAAAAAATGATCCAAAGAAATGGATTTAGAATGGACTCCAGCAAACCAAAAGACATTTGGACCCAGCTGTTTCAGGTCTGGCCTCTTTCAAAGAAGCTGCCTATGCTGGTTCAGTGTAGCATAACTTCCTCTGTTCCTAATCCTACATGCCCTGCTGAGGGTGTGGGTTCTGCCATGAATAAGGCATGTGAAGTGCATGTTCCACCCCTCCGTGTAGTTAAAAAATTCCTCAAAACTTTAGGAGAACCACCGTAATAAAAGATGACAAAAATTAAACACAATGGTTTTTATATTGTAAACTTACAGGATGTGCAACATTCAAGGCGCCACTAACTCGTTAATGTCCCCTGTAAAAAGCAGAATTCAATTGGGGGGCCCAAGGCTTATAACCTCTTAATATTAATGGAAGGCTGAAACTAATTTAAATCAAAGTATCCAAGTATAGCACAGAAACCTTTACCTTTCGCTCCAATGAGAAAGTAAAGCCAAAGCCTGAGAGAACGGTGGCTGCCAGTGGGCCTGGTGTGCGGGCACAGGTCGGAGGTGTGGAGTGATTTACAAAGTGTGAATACGAGGAAACTGAGGAATATTCTACACTCCACCTCTGGTGGTTTAGATCAACAAGCCTGTTAAGCATTCAGGGCCCGACAACCATTCCACAACGAGCTGATGAAAAGAGAAAAACAAATATAAAATATAAAATGGCTAATTATATTTTCTACGTGTTTTTCTTGGATTCTGATTACCACGGGATGCATCATGAAGGGATACATCAAAATGGACCCAATCGGATCAATTCTTTTGTCATCATACTTTACTCCATTTTATTCGACAGAAAGCTGAAATTACTTTAAAAACAAAGAGACTAGCATGGTGAGAATATTTCTCAACACCTGTCAGCAATTACGCAAGGAAGAAGCCGAGAGCTGTGCAGGAAACGTATTGGCACTAATTAAAAACACTAGTTAAAAACTTCCTGCTCCTGCCCTGGAGTAGCTGTGAGAACCAGACTGACCCCCACCGTCCTTCCAGCTAGTAAAGACAGTGTGCCTCCTTTCAGGTCCTTCCAGCTAGTAAAGACAGTGTGCCTCCTTTCAGGTCCTTCCAGAATGAACGCAGAGTCACTTCAAGCAGGCGCATTTCTGATCCCCACTGCAGCCCACATTCAGGGGCGGTGAATCTGAAGGGGTTGGAGGTGCGAAGGCCAGCAGCAGGGATGCCCCACAACATTGGCCGCTCCCACATCCACACCAGACTGACACATGTGGAGGAGATCAGTAGTTTCATGATGTCACCGTCTCCCTGACCTGTTAGTAACATACATCCGCGCAGTACACTTTTATAGAGAGCCACGGGGATCGTTCGCCTTGAAATGTTACCCGTCGGCAAACTCGGGGGAAACAAACACAACAGCATCCGGTCAATGTCCCATACCATCCTGTTTTCAGGAAAATCCTATGTTAGAGACGTATCCCCTAAGGCCTCCAAAAATAAAAAGAGAAAAGACTTCTGGAACCCTGTCCCATATTTTTTTTGCCTAAAACAGGCAGCAGGTGGCATGTTGGTTAAGGACCTGTACTTGGGAAGTTACACCCCAAGGGAGGTAGTTAACCTGAATGAAGTCAATGTTAAGCAACTGCTAAGCAAATAGACTGCCTATAAAAAGTAATCGCCCCCTTGGATGATTTTATAAGTATTGAATCAAGCGGAAATTCATTTGACTTTTTTGTCATCAACAGAAATGTCTAAGTCAAAATACATTTCTACCAATTAGTCTAAATTTATAAGAAAGATTAAACACAAAATAACGGGTTGCATAAGTATTCACCCCCTTCAAGTCAGTATTCAGTAGATGCACATTTAGCAGCAATTACAGCCTTGAGCCTATGTGGATAGGTCTCTATCAACTTAATTTGGACACTGGAATTTCCCCCCATTTTTCTTCGCAAAACTGCTCAAGCTCTGTCAGGTTGTGTGGGGGAGTGTAAGTGCACAGCCTATTTCCAAGTCCATCCACAGATTCTCAATTGGGTTGAGGTCTGGACTCTGACCTGGTCACTCCAGGACATTGGGTTTCTAAACCATTCTTGTGTAGCTTTGGCAGTATGGTTGGGATCGTTGTCTTGCTGGAAAACAAATCTTCTCCCAAGTCTGAGTTATCTAGCAGACTGCATCAGGTTTTCCTCCAGGATTTCCCTGTATTTTGCAGCATTCATTTTACCCTCTACCTTTACAAGCCTTCCAGGGCCTGATGCAGAGAAGCATCCCCACAGCATGATGCTACCACCACCATGTTTCACGGTGGGGATGGCGTATTTTTGGTTCTGTTTGCGTTTGGTTTATGCCAAACATAGCGTCTGGTTTGATGGCCAAAAAGCTCAATTTTGGTCTCATCAGACCATAGAATCTTCTTCCAGCTGACTTCAGAGTCTCCCACATGCCTTCTGGCAAAGTCTATCCGAGATTTGCTTAGTTTTTTCCCCCCAATAGTGGCTTTCTCTTTGCCACTCTCCCATAAAGCTGTGACTGATGAAGAACCTGGGCAACAGTTGTTGAATGCACAGTCTCTCCCATCTCACCCACTGAAGCTTGCAAGTCCTTCAGAACAGTCATAGGTCTCTTGTTGGCCTCCCTCACTAGTCCCCTTCTTGCACGGTCACTCAGTTTTTGAGGACGGCCTGCTCTAGGCAGATTTAATGCTGTGCCATACTTTTTCCGTTTCTAATTATTGACTTATGTTTATGAATAACCTTTTCACGGATCTGCTTTGAGTGTTCTTCTGTCTTTATCGTGTTGTTTTTCCCAAGATACTGACTCACCAGTGAGTGGACCTTCCAGGGACAGGCGTTTTTATAATCACTTGAATCAAATCACTTTGACTGTGCACAGGTGATCTCCATTTAATAAACTGAGCTAATTCTAAAACCAGTTTGCTGTACAGTGATGATTTAGGCGAGTTGCATTCAAAGGGGTGAATACTTATGCAACTGACTATCTTGTGTTTAATATTTTTCATAAATTTAGACAAACTGGTAGAAATGTATTTTGACTTTGATATGAAAGTGTCTTTTTCTGTTGATCAGTGTCAAAAAAGTCAAATGAAGTTCACTATAATTCAATATTTAAAACCTATAAAATATAAAAACATCCAAGGGGGGGGTGAATACTTTGTATAGGCACTGTAAATAATGCCATGTGTTATTTGTGAGGGAAAATGTGGCCCTTTTCCCCTCACACATAGAAATTGTCTTGAATAATGGATTTCAGTTTTTCCGTTTCCAATAGCAACTGACCACATGGCAAGTTTTTAAGTGGTCTTGGGTTTACCCAGATAACCACAGTAGGTAGAAGTTGAAATTGTCCTTGTTTCTAGAAATCTCGGACTTCCAAGTCGGATTTCAAAATGTCATCTGCTTCTTGAGCAGGCGCCAAGAAAAACACTCAGTCTCTCCCCCTGGCCCAGCAAAGTGGATCAATTCCCATTTTACAGAGAAAAGGGAAAGTTCGTTATTATTCTTTTGAAGGGACCCGCGGTTTCCTCTTACTTCACCAGTTTATATATGTGGACTGCTGTGTTCTTTATAGGTAGTGGGGGGAGGGAAATACAAACTTGAAATGTCATGGATATTTTTAGCGTTTTCTTGTTTTGCCAAGTTTAAAATTTCCAAACTTCAACCTAGCATCCTCCCAGTAAACTTTGTGTATCCCACTGCATTTGAGTCCAATACACTCTGCACCACATGGAGATGTAGAAAGGCGCTGCTCTAATCTGATAACGCCAACGCAGGCCCTGAATAGCCCTTTGTGCCTGCCGTACCAACTTCTCCTGAGAGTTGGACGTAGCAAACCGCACAACTGCTTGATTAAAAATCGCAATATCCATGGGATCAGCACTCTGAAAGCCTGTCCGTCCGACCCAACACGGCAGCAACCACGCCGTTCCGCGAGGCATTCTTTTTCCATTACCGCGGCATCGCCGTCCACATAACACAACATGCCTGGAGGACGCTGCCCACTGGGATCAGTTCAGTGTGTTCCAGCGTCTCCTCATCTCATGATCACACTCATTTACCTTACATAAAAGAGACACACGCCACACTTATTAAATAATCACACAATCATGTGTTGGAGAAGACCCCCGGCATAAGCCCCACACGCCTTGGCATTATCTAGCAGGTTCGATCCCAGGTTCTGAGGCAGTTAGACGAGTCAGAGAAACAGGCCCTTCAAGACAAAGTTAATCAGGCTATTTCGGTGCATGGCAGACATCACATTGGGGAGAATGTGACGCATTAAGAGCACAGCATGACTTGGGCAGCAGGAGCGGAGGCAGGCCGTGTAGTCTACTCACCCACTGCACCTCCCCGGGGTCCTCCACTTTGGGCAGCATCAGGGCCGGGGGCAGCTCCTCGGCCTGCAGGATGACCTCCAGGTCAGCGTCCGCCAGGCCGCTCGACACCGAGTTCACCCGGACGCACTTCTCTGTGCGGCCCAGATGCAGCTTGGGCATCATCCTGGCGATGGTCTCCCGGGCCTCTGCCTGCAAAAGACCAACATTGACTACACTTTAAACTGCACTGTCGGGTCAGCGAAAGGAGTTCAGAGCAAATGCTGGACCCAGGGGTTATGGTAGTGTCTGTCCAAGCGGTGTCAAATATCTGATATTCAAGAACCAAAACGACAATGCTCTCGGGAATTATTTTTTCAAGGTACCTACACTAAAAGAAGCATCTATTTCAAAAGCTGAAGATGAACAAATGTTGTTCCATTTCATAACCTCAAAGCTATGAAAAGATTACATACAATGCACGCTAAAATGTTATACCAAAATGTTTATGTAAGTAAAGCAACTCAACATAAAACGCAAAGCTCTCTTGGGGGAGGAAATTAGAAGTTATGAGGACGTTGAACTTATAAAAGCAACGATGAAATTAAGTTCTGGCAGCTCATAAAATATTTTCAGAATATAATTTTTGTCCTTCCTTCTATTTTGCTGAACAAATATAGATTTGTAAACGGTTTTAGTTAAGAAAATAATGCAATACAAAAATCACCAATACAATCAACTGACAAAAACCTGGAGAGTGAACATCCAAAAAAGAAAAGAAAGTGTAGCATTTTGTTCTGCATTGTAAACAAAACAATTCATGAGTCAAAAAGAACCACTTAAATTCTAATAATAATCTAAATTATGGTTATAGATTGAAAACCGTTCCCCAGCAAATATACGAATCCAACTCTTCACAAAACCCCTTAAATAACATTTTCATTTTAAAAATTGCACAAAAAGGGGACATTTAGGACGCAACAGGTCATAGACTTTGAAGATAACTCATTGGCTGGGTTTATACCCTGCCTGGAAAGAGATAGCGCTTGAGGCTAGGATTAGGGGGGAAATCTGGGTTGGCCTAGAAGAACTTCTTTATCGGCACGACTGCAACCATGCCAGTCCCCATGGTCCATTTCTCTTCATCTTCAAACTTCTCATCAGCTTGTCCAGCTTACTCAACATTACCCCAACCCATTTACAAATGAAGCCATTGTAACAAGACAGGAAGGAGAGGAGGGAAGGGAGTACAGAGGGCTTTGGAGACGAGAGAAGAAAAAAAATCAAAATCAAAATCAAAGTCAGTCATCACTCCAGCACCTATCAGTGACTCAACAGCACACGCCTGCAGATTCAAAACAGATGTAAACACAGAGGGGAGGAGGGGAAAAGAGGGTGTAAATATCCACTTTGGCCAAAGTATGGAGACTCGCTGGAGGAAATATGGTCCCAGTTAAACGGGGCGAGGAAACGGTAGCGTCAGACTTGTCAGATCAAATCATAGGCGGGTCTGGCGAGCGTAGGGCCCTGGGTCTGGTGGTAATTAGCTGGGTTCCTAGAGGCAGAAGGCTCAGAGGTTTAATGAAATCTGAATGCAAAGCCCTATATGGAGTCCTCCACCGCCACCGCCCTTTCCACACAGGACTGGGAGTCTCCGCAACAGACAACAGCGCAGGTCTGCAGGTCTGGAAACGGTCATGTTGCTCGCTTAGAAAAAACAGCACCTTGCCCCAAGCAGACCGTGGTTCACAGAGGCGTCGACTGCTGGAGAATCACAGACCCGCTGAGCGGTGAGTACTGTTTAGGCTGCCAGCTAACGACAGGCCCTAGGTCTGTGTACATACCCTACTGGGTTTCTGGCCTACTGTGGCACATACTGCAGACCTGCTTGAAACATCATCATCAGTTTAGAAATCATCGGCCATCATCACCGAATACAACCAGCCATAAAAAGACCTACATATTATACTCTGATAAAACAAACTGTTCCCATTTACATCATTAGCACAGATAGATTTTCAGGTACTTTGAACAAATGTAATAACTAATAATAAACGGAATTTTATTGCATTGACTTTTATGCTCTATGGAGTACTAAAACGGCAACATTTCAAACCTTTTCAGTACGGCTAGATAACCTTCTGATGCCATAAATTAACAGAGAACCTTCTTAAGTACCCATGCTCCTGCTGGCAGAGACCATAAGCTTGAATAAGACCTTTTGAAAAAGAAAGGTTTTACATTAAGGGATCACCTTCCAACATGCGGATTCAAAGCTTCCCCCCACAACCACCACACATCCCACAGTGTAGGCGAAACACTGAGTTTGAGAGATCTTTGATTCCTTCCGTCAACTCAGCTATTAGATCCTGACAAGAAGGCGTGACAGCGTGGACATGAAACGCTAAAGGCGTGTGCTTCTGCGAGATGCGCTTTCAAGTTTAGAAATCCTGAACTTTTACCAAGGAGGTCAGCTCCTAAATGTATTCAGAACTTCATACTTGATTCCTGCAGAGTAAAATACAAAAGGAGTAAAAACATCAAAACGTTCTTTAATAATAATAATTTTTAAAAGTATTATTATTTAAGGGTATATATATATATATATATATATATTCAGCAATTTGCCAAAGACGGGATATGCAAACAGTAGACCCACAACCCCCACACAGGGCAGAAATGGGTGCGCCTGCATGCAAAATGGGAGGAGAACACCAGGCGAGAGCACGAGGGGCTCACCTCCTCTCCCGGGGACGGCAGGCAGCGGGTGGATCAATGTCACTGCACAACTGAGCACAACTGCAGGAGGAGCTCTATCAACGACTTATTCCTCCCTCTCTTTGGATTTACCAGATCGTAACTGTGTTTTTATTTATTTAACAAGCTCCTCTTCCTCGGCTGGCTGACGTACCTCCATTGTGAAAACAAAATCTGGTGCTTTGGATGGCTTGTCGTGGATTCTGATTCGCAGAGGGTTGCCGCCGTTGTTAAGCACACTGCGGTGTCCCTAGTAACACACCACAGAGCAGCGCGCGATGCCAAGCCGTTAGCAGGAGTACAGGAAGGGTGGAGGCGTGAAGTGTGAGTGGCACATGAACTCCTGGAAATGAGACTTGACAGGCTACAAGCCGAGCATCAGAAAGGGAACAGCCAAATCGGGACAAACAAACACAGGGTTAGCTGCCGTCTCATTGCAGTTGCTGTGGAGTTGCATACACCTCGCTCATAGCATTTTACAATTTCCCTTTAAAAATTATTCGGGGTTACTCTGAAGCAATAAAAGGAAGCCTTGCTGTGTTTGCCATTTTCATTTACGGCTCCGAACTTCAGCAAACTTCAGAAATTCAGAGAAAGACAGTGCTGGAGCGCTCTCCACCTTACAACACAGTCGGGCCATTCTTACAATCGCTGTTGTCCCAACACAGGACTTCTCCTATCCCCCATCCCCCGCATCAAACGGCTACCCAGGCCATGGGCCGAGCCAAGGGAAACGAGGCCTGGTCATTCAAGAAGAAGAGCCGGAGAGGGCATCTCTTTTCTTTGTGACATGCCGGGCACAGGCCGGCGGACCGTCTGATTACACTCATGTACGACACACCGGAGGGGATGGGGGTTGAAGGAGTGCCTGCAGATGCCTGAGAGCCGCGCATCTTAAACGGAACACTGGAGGATATTACAGGTGGGTGGAGACAGAGTCTGGCAGTGCTGGGGTGTGCCGTGCCCGTCAACGTCCCGATCGGGAGAAGGGCTAAGTGACTGATGCCTCAAGCGGCTTCAGGCAGCCGAGCGGGAGCCGGCGAGGTGGGGGGGTGGATATCAGATGAATCACTGCGCCGGCGACTGACAGGACACGTTTTTTATGCAACACAGCAGAAACACAGCTGTCATGTTCCCCGTTACCTGCCTGAAACCCACTGCTGAATAAAACGGGGGCAGAAAGCAGTGGGCGTTACCACTACAAGATCTGTCATTATTTGTAACACACATGTGAGAACTGGGTTAGCTTTTAAGAAATACATTCATTTGGGGGCGCTTGCAGCCAGGCCAGAACACAGAAGATTTTCCTCTTATTCTCTCCCCCCCCCCACCCTCCCTTACAGCCATTAAGAGCTGCACCTGCTCCCAGGGCCCATAATCAAATCATGCAAGCTGCTTTAATTGCTACAACTGACTTGGAGGTATTCAGATTTAAATAAATGTAGTGGGCACGCCGTTAAAAAAAATTGCAGGGTGGCCAGAAAAAATCTAAGCCTTGGCAATTCCTAGGGGTTAAATTGGCGACAGTCTCACGAGGCACATGTACTCCTTTCCTCCGGTCACCTGCTTGGTGCCACTGCGGTGCGTGGCACGGCGCCACTCTCTTGGCCAGGCTCTGGGCTACGGGCCTTCTGCTACAGTTCACTTCCTTGAGATCTTGTGTGCCCGTTATGGAAAAGTGCAGTTGTTTAGCGTTCCTTCGACCTTGCCGGAACCAGACCAAAACATTCGGCACAGCGGTTTCTGGCTCCTACAGTACATGCAGTAACACAGAGCCGTCACGTACGCGTTAAAACGGGGGGGGGGGGGGGGATGGGGTGCAGCTTC
>JAOVYW010000001.1:9952622-9983001 GCA_025775045.1 Hiodon tergisus
GCTTTGACTCCATGAGAGGAATTGCACCATAAAAATTCAACATATTCAACTACATGATTTTTGTGTACTCAAGGCTGATGAAACGATTGGGAGGTTACAACAACCACATTATTATACTCTTTATCAGAAGGAACTTTCTATCAGGTACAAAAAAGATAAGATAAGATCACAGAGAAGATCTGTGACAGCATGGCATTTTAGGGGACTTTCCCCTTTCTTTTCCACAAGGTTGGCACAAAAGATGACTAATTCATCTTTGCATAAGTTAAAAGCTAAAAGCGTGTGCTTGATGAATAAGGGTACCTGTGTTTGTTTTTTGACAGAACAAGACTCCCTGCACCCCTGACCCCATTGTAGTGATGACCAGCATTAACGCCAGCAGCAATACCTCATGCACCAATCTATACGACCACCGGCCCATGGCCATGGTGCTTATGCCAATTCACTACTTTGTTGTTTTCGCCGTGGGGCTCATAGGAAATTGCCTGGCCCTGCACGTCATCCGCCCCAACCTGAAGAAGATGAACTCCACCACACTCTACTCCACCAACCTGGTCATCTCCGACATCCTCTTCTCACTCTCTTTGCCGCTCCGAATCTACTACTACGCCCTGGGCTTCCACTGGCCCCTGGGCGAAGGCCTCTGCAAACTCACAGGCCTCATCTTCTACATCAACACGTACGCGGGGGTCAACTTCATGACCTGTCTCAGTGTGGACCGCTTCATCGCCGTGGTGCTGCCACTGCGCTACAGCCGTTTCCGCAAGATCCAGAACGTCAAGTACATCTGCATCGTCGTCTGGCTGCTAGTGCTGGCCCAGACACTACCCCTGCTGTCCATGCCAATGACCAACAAGGAGCCAGACGGCTTCATCACCTGTATGGAGTACCCAAACTTCGAGAAGGTGCCGAACCTTCCTTTCATGCTCATAGGCGCGGTCTTTCTGGGCTACGGAATCCCCGTGGTGACCATCCTGTTGTGCTACTCCGTGCTCTGCCGGAAGCTGCTCCTCAGCGCCAAATCCAACCGCCTGACGGAGAAATCGGGCCGAAACCAGAAAGCCATCGGTGTCATATGTTGTGTCATCCTGGTCTTTGTGGTATGCTACAGTCCATATCACATTGACATCTTTCAGTACATGATCAGGAAGCTGGTGTACACACCAGACTGCACGCAACTGCGGTCGTTTCAAGTTTCTCTCCATTTCACAGTCTGCCTCATGAATTTCAACAGCTGCCTGGACCCATTCATTTATTTCTTTGCCTGCAAGGGCTACAAGTCAAAGATCATGAAGATACTGAAGCTGCAGGTGAGCGTGTCCTTCTCCAGTGTGGTGAGGACCTCCCCGGAGGGTAACTCCAGGGACATCATGGACAGTTCTAACATCCCCTTAAGCAGCAACAGCAGGAAACAGTGAAAGCAGCCAAACACTGCCATGTGAAAATGTCCAGCAGAACTTAACATGCACAGACTTTGACAATAAAGTCTGGTTGGTCACGACAATTGATAGGCCAGCCGACAGGAGAGACGGATGGTTCTTTCATTAAATAAACAAAAAGGTCATGTCTAGGGTTGACAAGTCAATCTGTCATATATAGGAGACAATCTGGATCCTAAGACTTGTGAGACTCACCTGTGAGAGTGAGAAGGTACTGATTATGAACAAAATAATAAAAAGGGATCAAAAATAAAAGTTTTCAAACATGCTATCAATCTGCACTAGACCTCGCCATAAATAATTTTTGGTTTTTACAAACGCGTACTTTTTGGTTTCCATTGACGATGTAATTTGTAGCACTGGCCAATATGACGTCGTCTACAATAAACATATGCAGATATCATACTGAAACATTTAAAGTGTGTTAAATGTCAATTTTTAGTGTTTTCTTAAGGATGTTTTGTGTAGTGGTTTTGGTAGCAGTATTAGCTTCAAGTTTCCTGGATCTAAAACAGGAAACCACTGCATGATTCAAACGCCTTTCAGTTTTTAGCTGTTGGGGTTGAGGTGGCTACACGCATCTCCTTTATTTCAGGCAACCGTGCCACCATTCTAGCTGAGTTTAAATGATCTTATAAAAGTGGGAATTAAGAAGAATACAAGCAAGAGATGTTTGTGATACGTTTAATTTAATTTTACGGGTAAAGTTTTATCCCAGTTTCAGACTTGCATGTCTGAAGATGATTCGCATGGGGTTGTGACCTGTTTGATCTACTTCTTCTTTTACAAAAACATGGAAAGACAGCGCACTCTCTAACACCAATACGAAAGAAAAAAAAACAACCCACTTCTGACATGCTGGTGCGAATCTGCAACTATCAGACACCGAGAACTGGAATATGAGTTGACGGCTTTCAACTACTGTTATCTTGAACACAAACAATTTTAAGCACTGGTCCGAGTATTTTGGGGTATTGATGTACATTAGTACTTAGGTACATACCCAAGCAACACATTAATCAACTGGCCCTCTTTGGTCTGACAGAACAAAACCAAACAGACTGCTTGAGACATTAGTGTTACCTGCATAAGTTAAACGATACTTTTATATTAAACTGACTTTTTTATTCTATAACCTAGAGGAAGAAAGATTTTGTTATAAAACTTTGTATTTTCTTAACAAATATTATTAATGCAATTTTAAAAGTGTTTTTCAATTGTGTCTTTTCCTTTCCTATTGATTCCCATCGGGTATTAGGCACATTTTCTGTTTCTGTTAAATTTGTTCTAATTTAAAAAGGTCCCCCCCCCAAATAAAACAGTGGAGAAAATTCTGGCGCTAATGACACACTTTGAATTGAGATTAGAAATTCAGGTTTTGGTGGATACATAACATGCCAAATTACAGATACAATTTTTTGCTCACAGCTCACTTTCTCCTTATAGACTTGTTTTATCATAATTTGTTTACAGACAACTCTTACTGTATTCAACACATACTAAAATATATAGGTAGACCTCCCAAGTGGCTCGAAAGCAACTAGGATCGAAGGAGAATAGTCCAACTTCAGTGTGCAGCAGAAGAATTCATAGCGACAAGCAGAGATGCATTAACACAGCTGGCTAATCCAAATGCGGCGAAAAATACAGAAAAATTATTAGCAATCCCAAATAAATAAATTAAAAAGATAAAGGTGATGATTTACAACCCAGAGAATGCCCGAGGTAAAAACTCAAATCATAAATGAATGTATTGGATGAACATCTTTTTAGGGGTCTTAATTAATTCTGAACAAAAAGCATGTCTACGTTAAAAGTTTTTTTACATGCAAAAAATTACCAGAAAAAAAGAGAACAGCAGCAACCTTTGCCTCTTTTTTTTTTGTTCAATACTGCCATCTATTGAACACCTAATCATTCTGCACCTCAAAACAAAGACGAGTATCTTTCTTCTCAAAAACACAACAAAACAATGTACACAGTAGAAACCTAGTTGTAACTTACAACTAGGTTTCTACAACAAGAAACCTAACACAAGTTGTAACCACGTAAGTGATATTTCAGAAGTGTAAACAAGAGAGGAAGTTGAGAGACTGAAATATTGAATTCCCCTATTCTGTCAAAATGAGCATTATGGCAGTTGAAAAAAGCCCCTTTTAAGAGAAGATCCACAGCCAGAATGCAGGGAATCTAGCGTCTAGCGAAGGCTACAGAAGCACTTTTAATCAATACCCATTAGATAATGGTAAAAGATGGCCATGTAACAAAAAGAACACACGTTTGCAGATACAGGAAAGTAGCGTTGTTCTCACTGTAAACAGAGCGAGAGGGGCCTTCTCTGACTGGGGTATTTGCTCCCGTATTCTACACCTGGTTAATTAAACAGGAACAGGCCATAATATTATAAAGTTAAAAAAAGAAAGCAATCACAAAGTTTGAAGGATGTAACAACCACAAGGTTCAGCTCATTTCCTGTTTAAAAAAAGCACAAGCATCCTGTTTTCAAACCCATCTCTACAATCCCAGATGCCTTCTGCTGCCACCTGCTGTTCCGCTCCAATGATAATTACTTCTACCGTTTTTACAAACATTCCTGTCCATCTAAAGTTTTTAACCTACCCACCATTATACAATAAATCATAGGTGCCGCATAGTCAGCTCGTCTACCCCGTTCCACCAGTTAATAACTGTAACCAAAAACCGGAAGTGAGGGGGCTTCACATGAGACTCAATTACAAGAAATGAGTCTCAAATACAGTTTAAGTCATTTCCCCTTTGGGCACTGAGCAGAACTCAACGAGGCAGTGAAAGCTACACTGTACGTCCCTTTATTCAACAGGCCTGATAATGGTGGCAGGGGTGACTAACAAAGCAAAACGTACTGAGGTAAGCGTGTCTGTAAAAGGTTCCTCCTATCTATGACATGAAACATGCTGAAATTTGATAGCGATCGGTTTTAGCGCCTTGCGGGCAAAATTCACAGCAATCTCAACGCTGGCTCATTTGGAGTCCTGTATTATAGCATATCACCGTGGTACATCATCATGGCCGGGTACTGAAACACAAACAAGTGTCATTAACGTCACTAAAATTCTGCTCGACGAAAGATTGATATTGCTTGTATGGAACTACTAATAACCAGTAAAGTGTTTCGTTTTTCCAACTGACTCTGTGATGTAAAGTTAATTCTAATTTCAAGGGCTTTAGGTGTGTGTAATCCATAATATAATTTGAAATGGTAACGTTGTGCGATTTATAACTGAAAGGTCCTAAAACTGAACGCCTGCTGATTCGCAGAGAAGAGTCACATTAGCGATTGCAAAATTTTCTGAAAATAAAGATTTTATATACTTGGAACACACCTACAGCCTGGTATTGCCATGTATTAACCTAAAACAATAGCCTTAAACGAGAAAGGCCAAGGTTTTGGTTACGGCGGTAAACGGCCTAATCACCACTGAAAAAGGATTTGGTGTACAGCAGCTATTTGTTTTCCAACCCTAAACTGCCCTTTCTACAATTGTGAATTTATTTTGGTATACTCAAGCCTTCAGTTACACCCCTAAGCTCTAAAGTAAACTTTAAAGTAACGTCAGCGGTGCACTAATATATAATAACCTTTTGCTAATCGAAGCAATCGGGTGGCTATGATACAGCTACGATGATTTTCCACAAGCCCCCAACAGGAAGTAAAATGAGGACTGAGAAGTTTCCCTTCTGAGGGACTTAAAATGAAAGTTGCAGCTGCACTTCATTTAAAAATAATCATAGTCTAATTAGTGTAAGTAACATCCTGATCTACTTGCATGTTTTCTATTGCAATGTCACTCCTCGCTCATGGGTAGAGCACCTGAAAAACAACCTCTGGCCGGAACCTGCAACCTTATGGTTACCAACAGCAAAAGTTATTTTGGTCATGCTTCTGTATAACCATTTTGAAATTCAGCCTGCAGTTGCATATAGAAGCACATGCAAAATTAAATATTTATCTTGCACTCAGGTCTGGACGATGGTTAAATACATGGTTTCCAACCATAAAATCCATGGATAGAGACAGACATTAGTTTCCTTTAAATAAGGAATTTAAAGATCTCCTAGGGTGTCTTAATGCATGTGTTGTGTTGTGGTGTTTGAAGCAAAATTAAGTAAAGCGTAACACTGAATTTACATTTATTTCTCTTTTACTAAGAACCACTGTCTATTTGCTGCATGCATCGGATTTGAACAAGACTCTGGAAAGCATGCCTGAGGAGTTGGTTCCTGCAGAGTACAGGTTGGCAGGCCTGGTGTTCTATTGTGTCATCTTCATCATTGGCCTTATGGTCAATGCCACTGCACTCTGGGTCTTTTTCCTGACCACCAAGAGAAGGAACTCTGTAACTATCTACATGATCAATGTGGCCATTGTGGACCTCATCTTCATCCTTCTCCTGCCTTTCCGGATGGTATACTATGCGCAGGACTACTGGCCCTTTGGTGACATGTTCTGTCGGGTCAGCGCTGCCCTGACTGTGTTTTACCCCTGCATAGCCCTCTGGCTCTTTGCCCTGATCAGCGCCGACCGCTACGTGGCAATCGTGCAGCCACGGCACAGCAAGGAGCTGAAAAACGTGCGCAAGGCCGTGGTTGCCTGCGTGGGCGTATGGGTCATGACCCTGGGCAGCACCGCGCCGCTCCTCTTCAGTGATGAAAACCCCGACCGGGCATCAAACTTTACCACCTGCGCAAAGATGCGCGACATCATCCATCTCCGGCAGGACAACCCTGTCAACTTTGCGAGGCTCATCTTCTTTTTCTTGGTGCCCATCTGCATCATGATTGGCTGCTATGCCACCATAGTGGACAACCTGGTCCACGGGCGCACCTCCAAGCTCAAGCCCAAGGTGAAACAGAAGTCCATCCGGATCATCATCACGTTGATAGTGCAGGTGCTGGTCTGCTTCGTGCCCTTCCACATCTGCTTCGTCTTCCTGCTGCTGCGGCATGGCAGCCATGACTACAAGGCCTGGGCTGCTTTCACCACCTTCCTGATGAACGTCAGCACCGTGCTGGACATCATACTCTATTATATTGTGTCCAAGCAGTTCCAGGACAGGGTCATCAGTGTCATCCTCTACAGGAACTACCTGCGCAGCGTGCGCAGGAAGAACTTGCACACAGGCAGCATACGATCCCTGAGCAACGTCAATAGTGCAATGATCTAGAGCTGTGTGCAAAACCCGAGGACCAATCAGTGCAATCCACTAGTATCGTTAAGTGCAGTGTACAGTATTTCAGCAAATTGATACGAGATGCCACAAGTGACTCGGGTGACATGAAAATAAAAAGACAACACATTTTACTTACAGTCCTGATGGCAAATTATCCACTTTGAGTTGGAAAAGATGGTTGAGGGCTTCAGCAAGCAAAATGTCCACCAATGCTGAAAGGATCCATGTTCCAATTAGAAAGGACTGTGAGAAAGAAAACCTAATTATTACCAAATCACAACTAACATTTATTATAACATATTATGACAGGTTTGAAAACTCAACTGAATGGATGTCTCCCTTTCCCTTACTTCGGTTATCGCTCCAATCAGCATATTAATAACATGTGTAATAATACATAACGATATAGTATTAGACATATGTGCAATATATATAGCATGTCTAAAAACATATGATTTACGTATATATAGTTTTTAAAGACAGTTTTCATATTTAATTCATGCCAATATCAGTAATTATTCTACTGCTTTCGAAAAAAAACTGTTATAGATGCTTCCCAATCAATCATGTTGCATTAACTGTACTAATATCTCCCTTGCATAAAGCAGCATTGATACGCATCTACATTTCTTTCAATAAAACATAAAAATAAAATAAAATGCAATAAACTAATAAATTAAATCAGTCATATTATATGAGACGAACACAAAACCTCTCTAGGAGATAGAGCTTTTAAACTCTGAGGATGATAAGAGAATCTGCCTTATTGTAACACCTCATCAAAAAAACATCCCAGTGTAGTGTACTGCAATTACGTCTGAACAGATACACAGAAGGTGAATAATCTCCTGACGTATGCTGTCAGCCGGGAAGGCGATTACTTACTGCAAATTTACGGCTGCCGTAACGTCTCTCGAAAATGCGGAAATTGTAGATAAGGAGGCTGCTGCAGAACGTGTCCTTCAAATCCAAACAGATTAGCCTGCCGCATACAATCCGCCACACCTGAAACATTCCAATGAGAACATTATCTACGTCCAGACTGATGTGTCAACCAATTCTACACTGAATTACTTATCAACGCGGACAAGTATGTCTCCGACATAGAGAAAGGTAGGCAAGCTTCCCAATAAATGCCCACCAGCTGTGTTAAAAACAAAAACTAAAAAAATACAAATAAAGTGAGGTTTAAGGTTCAGGGTTAAACACACTAAGGCATTTCATTATTAGCCCACCCCTTTGAACAACCTTTTAGCCTTATCCCCTAATTCCCATCCCCTCACTCTTTCTCTCTAGCTCTTTTCGGACAGACAGTGAAACCAACAACACACAAAGCAGATCCACAGCCAAAGCACACATTGACAACGCACAACTCGGTTAGGTAAACGGTTATGAAACAATGTGCCAGTAAAGCAGCGTCTCACCTGCAACTCCTGCACGATGGCTGACAGGTTGTAGGTGAAAAGACTTTGGTACTGTGGAAATCCCAGTGTCAGCAGGCATGCCAGGACGCCTGGGACGAACAGCAAGCTTTTTGACACAGGGGCTTTATCTGTATAGTAGAACAGATGTGGCAAGGGATACATTCAGCACACATTTACATGTGATGCCAAAAGTCTAATCGTAATGGAGATGCGGCGGTTGCATTACCATGCTGATATGGAAGGTGGGGTACTGGGCCCCTAGTATACTTTATAAAGAGTTGTGGTATTCCCAACCACCTTCAAAAGGTGGGAAGCAAGCACGTACCCATAAATATGGTGTCAACAGGACAGAAGACTTGATCCGGACGGGACACACATATTAACTTACAATAGAATGGAACTAACTTATCAACTTGAGTGTTTATCTACATCTGTCCCATTTGCTAGGTAGATATGTATTCCGTTTTGTAGCTCATTAAGAAAAATCATATTTTTTATTCAGTTGGTTAAGAACGGTCATAAACCCATAAATGACTCATAACTTTCCATTCAGACCACAGCAGCAGATTAAGAATGACTAACGCAACCCACAGAAACATCCCACCTCCCAGTTCTTCACTTGGTCCTTTGTAAATTCTTAGACATCTGGTACATCTGTGTCAATTTAAAATTGATTTATAATTAATTTAAAAATATAATCCTTCTGTCTGATTACCACTGACATTTAACTTTTTTCCAGAAAGCAGCCATTTTATTTCTTTCGACTTTTTCCACGACGATTTTTCAAGATCGAGGGAATATTGTAGGTGAGACAATTGGTTTCTCGAATACCGTTGACAAACTACAACCAACCCCAGTGTATCCTACCGCATAGTGTTTCAGAGCCTCATTTAAAACTAGTTTTTCACTGACAGGACTTAACTCTGGCCATTTAGATATTTGATCGAAATCTCCTACGATACAAATTATTAGCTACTTATATTAGGAGTAGTGTTCTCCACGAATGAAAGCAATTTAAATTAAAAAATTTATTAAAACAAGTTTATGTAATAGAGGACGACCCAGTATACGTTAAAGATTAACCCTAAAGAGATTCAATTTTGGCACTTGTACACGTGTACTAATTGTAAAGAAATCAAGTTACAACAGTCTTTCAATAAAACGAGACTGAAGCTAGCTATCTTGACAAAATGTAAACGGCCAGCACAGCCCTACATCTGCCACGATTTTTGATAGCAGTTGACAGTAAATAATGCCATTTAAAGCATGACACTAATGTGACACTAAAGTCAACAGAATCATTTCAGATTAACTTTACTCGTATTATTAACACTGTATCTTGGTGAACCGCTATTAAACACGCCGCTATTACCATAATCTAACATTAGTCTTAACACAGCTCGCTATACAAATATGAATGAGAATGCACAGATACAGCAACTTTAACAGCAGCAAAAACGTTAAATTAAATAACTTACACAAGCCCCTAGAACCAGTCGTCGTGAACATACCGCTGATAAATATTTTTTTTAAAATTAAAATAAATGCAGCTTACAGTGTTTTTGGGAACAAATTTTCTATGAAATAGGAATAAAACTTGAAATAAAAGTTAAACAAACAAAAAACCCATAAGAGTGAAGAGGGGAAAGGGTATAAACGACGGGCACCGCGGAGGCCCAAAAACACATTAGCGTACAACTTGAGCCGAAGAGCGACGTTTTTTGCGCAAGGGAAATTAATATTAAATAAGGCATTGGAATTTTTTATTCTGCGGCCATACGGCACACTCTTAGGGAAGTTTTTGATTTAGAACTAAAGCTTTGTCAATGAATACACGTTTTGTAACTTTTGTATTGTACTACATATTTCATTAATTACCAAAAACAAGTAGCACATTATCTTATTTCTTTATATGCATTATCTTCGAAAATTGGTGGTATCCGTTTAAAAATCCACCAAACCATTTGTTACTTAAATAAATGCCCAGAAAGATTATCAAGTTCTTCAATAAACCTCGAAGTTTGAAAAGTACCAAATTGTTCTAGTGTCTATAAGCAAATAACAGCCATATGAACGAACAGATTGATTTCTTTTGTAATACGTGTACACGCCCACAAGATGGAAGCATAGTATAGCAGTTTAAATTATTGTTTTAATCATCGGTCACTCCAGTGACGCTGGTCTGCTCTTTTTTGTCCTTTTTTTTGTTTGGTACATTCCCGATCGTGTATTTTTCTTTTAACGTCTTGTAATGTACTGCATTGATGTTTGTAACGTGTGTCGACTGTTACTATCCATACATTTGTAACTCTCATGCAAATAATAATAATGAGAAAAATAATTAAATAATATTTAAAAACTTCACCTTGAGAAGAAGTTAGCAGAAAAAACAAAAAAACAAAAAAACAGTTACTAATTAGTTAAAAGGACAGGGAGTGGAGAAAATAATGTCGCCTATCAAGTTAAGGGACTGCAAATAAAATGGTAAAGATAAGCAATGGACATTTTAAAAGATGATATGTTTTTTAACTTATTTTACTTGATACTCATATTTTGTATTTGTGTGTAATTCAAAGAACTTGGAAATATGCAAAATTGTAACAATGTTGAAAAAAAGCATTTTCAGTAGCAGCAGGTGTTTTCTTGGAGGAAAAAAAGGGGTTTTCAAAATGCTGGTAGTTATAAAGCAATTATAAATTGGATTGTTTTCACTCTACAATCTGCTTGTGACAAGGCAAAAATCAGCTGCTGGCTTAGGATAAAGGTTTGGTAATTAGTAGTATTTTTGAAATTGTTAATTAAATGTTTGTGAGCAGTAATTTTTGCAGGTACACTACATGGCCAAAAGTATGTGGACACCTGCTTGTTAAACATCTCATTCCAAAATCATGGGCATTAATATGGAGTCGGTCCTCCGTTTGCTGCTCTGTGCGGACCAGTCAATCTCAATAAACCATTCCTGTGTAGACCTCGCTTTGTGCACTGGTGTATTGTCATGCTGATACAAGAAAGGACCTTTCCCAAACTGTTGCAACAAAATTGGAAGCAAAGAATCATCTAGAATGTCATTGCATACTGTAGTGTTAAGATTTCCCTTTACCGAAACTAAGGGGCCTAGGCTGGACCATGAAAAACAGCCCCAGACCATTATTCCTCCTACACCAAACTTAACAGTTGGCACTATGCATTCAGCCAGGTAGCGTTTGTCTATAGAGAATGCATGGCTATGTGCTCGATTTTATATCACTACACCACCTACAAAATGCATAACCTGCAGATGACAGTACACACATCCTTATTACATTTGTTCAACCTACATAATTGGTGTCAGTATTACTTTAGGTGTAGGTGAAAGGGCAATATGCATTTACAACCGTATGGCCTTATATAAGGCCATATAAACTGTATGGCCTTGTTTAAATTGTTTGTAATCTGATTATTCATAGTTTGAACTCAACATGTACTGCTCCAAATATTATAGTAAGGATGTACATTTAACTAGCTAATTCGTGTACCCACACAGCGAGATGAATGAGCATATGTGAAAGTGATACCAGAGTTACACCATCAAAGGGGTTGATAAAAAAAAAAAAAAAACCCAAAGGGTTGCATCATTCACCATGTCATTCCTGCATGTGTTTTCACTTAAAATGAGAATTTCCAGTATGGTCGATCTATTTGGGCAAAAGCTGAATTGATTTTCTTTCAGATGGTTACCCATTTCAAGGGATTGAGTTAATTTATTGGTGGGTATTTGTTCCAGTATTTTGGATACAACAAGGAGAATTCTTATATTGTAGGCCTGGTGAGATTGTAATCATATCAAACAATCAGATCACTAATCCAGTAGGTTAAATCCATCTTCCTGATCTGTTTGATCTTTTTTCGCAAGTTACGCAGGATTTGTTCAGTGAGCAATTGCATTGAAGGAGTTGATCTCGCTGAATTACAAATGTTCTTTAATGCCGGTAAAACAGTTTTGTTATGTTGGCTCTTTCCCAATATCCAAATAATGCTTTAACTATCCACATCATTTACCATTAGGAGATGGGTACAGAGAGCTAAGCGTTTTATTCAATGCATATGTAGAAACCAACAGAAACAGAGCAGCTCCAATGGCGCATGCCATTAAAACAATTACATTTTCAGTTCGGCTGTGCAAGATATGATGCATTGTGGGCCGGCTTCTTTCCTGCTCTTTTTGAATCTTCCTAAGAAGTGCTTTCATTGCGTAGGCATTAATGAAAACAAGATTGTCTTTCATTCGAGCTGATTTAAAAGCTTGACAACCAGATGCTGCTCTCTCAGGGTATAAAAAAAGTCAGCTTTAAACAAAGCTAAGAGAAAATACCTTTCCCCCCCACCCCCGTGCCGCTTGTGCTGAAAACAAACCAGCCTTCATGTACAATGACCATCTGTTTGTTATTTGATATGTGTGAATACATGTTGTAATGACTTTGTTTGTGAATCACTCGCTGCAATGGAAAACATAAGGGCCCTCCAAGAGCTGCAGTTTTCAAAGCTAATCATATAATTGAACACAATAGTCAATGACAAATGGAGATGCATAAAGGCGGCCAGCTGTGAAGTGAATATGTAATCATTGTAAAATCATAAACTTTTCCATATTTGAGGACAGCTTAATAGAGTTTGCTTGTCAGCACACTATCAAGTAATGATCAGAGATGCTATAATCATGTTTATTTTTTAAATTATTTGCTTTTTTTTAACTTCCTACAGGCCTTGAATAAAATCTTGTGTAATTCCTAACATTATATTCCTCATACTAACTCCAATTTGTTTCTCTTCACTGTTATAAAAAATAGTATGTATTGTAAACTTTGTTTAAATTTGTGTGAATTATGAATTTGAATGTCCAACACACAATGAACAGAATGCCCATAGACATCTATGTATAAATAACCATAAAACATATTTTATCCCAATAGAATAATTACCATAATTTTGAGACCAAATAGTAAAAGTAACTTTATCTAAATGACTGAAATGACCATTGCCATAAAAATCATTTCTATACAATTAGTGTATTATAGTAATTTATTATCTAAAGACTGAATTGATTAAATTAAGGGCCATATTCCAGTTAAAATATAAAAACTGTGGAGCATTGGTATTAATACAAAAGGTATTAGGGTTTGCTTACCAGCAAAGGTTTGTGAAAACTATTCTGAATATTTTTCCACAGGTCTTCAAATCTTTAACGTATTGTGTAAGTGTTGCCGTGCTGCTTTCAATAGGGTGAAAGAAAGCAACAAAAAAACAACAACTCCTCGTAATTCCATAGTGCTCCAATTCTACTTTTAGCCAACTAGGGTTTTCTGGGTTAGCAGAAAGCTGGCTACAAGATGCTTTTTATTCAAAATGTTTCACGCACATCCCTCCAGGCATTAAGTACAATAAAGGAAGGAAAGTGACTTTTCACCTACACGATTATTTTTTAACACAGAAAAGTCAACGATATGATCAGGGTGTTAAAATTGTACATTTCAAATGGACATTTTCTGACTATGACATTTATTTTACAAATTGGTCATCTGTCAGATAATGAACTGAAAAAGCAGGTGACCAAATATTTTAAGAAATAAATACTTTATAATAAAATGTATCACTGTTTCTCAAGATACAAATTACCTAAATTATGAGAGCATGGGAGCTGCTTTTAACTTTATTTGTACACTATATATCTATATAACTATATGTTATTTCACAAAATGAAAAAAACAAACTAAAATCAGATAATGTTGAGGCCAGTTTTCAATAAACAACTTAGTGAAACAGAACAAATTACAAAAACAAAAAACAGCATGCACAGGTGTACAGAGTCAGGATTTGAAAGCACTTTTTTTTTAGAGAAATGGGAGAAAAATTGTGAAAAACAGTGTACAGCTCAATGTACAAAAACACTGTCAGACCAACTGAAAACTATCACAAAAGTCACCATCCATAACAACTGTGTGACGTAACTTAAATGGAAAACCATCAGATTAATTTATTGTATTCACAGAATAATGCGAAATGTCATAAGCAGACTTCAATGACCGTAACCACAATTCAGTGAGGATTCCCAGGTGCAACACATCTGAAAAAAAATCTGAAATCTGAAGAAGTATGTTTAAGTTATCAATTTTACCACCCTTATTAGTCACCATATTAATCTCGATATTAGGATCTCCTCAGAAAGCTTTGTGTCAAAAGTATTGCTGTAAACATGATACTATCTTCTCTTCTGGATCTACTTCAAACCAGTACCCCGAGACAGAGTTAAATGTAAGCATAATATTTATAAACAGAAAGCTGCAATTTTAAATTTTATACTTCAGCTGAAGGGTGACAAAAAAATTCAGGATCTGTAAGTTTCAATAAGTCCTTTGTAGCTCAGCTTAGTTCAGATCAAAATAAACCATATTGACTTATTTTACACTTCATGTTTTCCAGTGGAGTTCTAATGAATCCAAATCATTCAAGGGAGTTGAAGATAAAACGTCTCATTTTACCTTGTAGTTAAAAAAAAGAAAACGGCATTAAATAGTTATATAAAGTGTGTGTTTCCAAACGTTTGATTTTGTCCCAACCTAAATGTTTCAAAGGACCTCAATTGTTCAGTTCAGATAGCCATATATTCAATATTTTAATCTTTTTATGACTAGGCTTAATCCAAAATAAAGCATTTACGTGAGAAGAATTAACTCTAATTGATAACCCAGTTAGGAATGTAGAACTCAAGGAAATGTATTGCTTTGATTACTGCTGCTGCTTTTTTAGCAGATTCTGCTGTTGCTGATTCACACAGAGAGCATTGCAGTGCCATTAGTGAACATAAATAATGCAGAGTTTTTTTCTCCTCCAACTCTACTCAGCTAAGTGCCTTAAAATCTTGGGTTCCTCTTGTCGGGTCTTCAATAGATTAGTAGAAGATTTATTTTAATCCAGTAAAGTACAATGTTCCAAACATAATTCAGAGTGGACAGATTGTTACACACAACGTACCTCTGAATGCTTTAAGTATACCTGGAGGTGGCTGGGGCTAAGATAGTGATTGTGTTGGGTTTCTCTTGCCTTTTCACACAAACCACTGTAATACAGTGTTGAGCAACGGATACCTGACAAAGATGGTTAAATTTTTTTTGTGATTTAAAAGGAAGGAGTCTGAAACAGGATTACATTAAGTTTGAAAAGCTTACTTCTAAAGTAAGTAAAGTAAAAAATAAAAAATAAAAATCTTACTATCATTTTAATCCAGAATTTTTTATTTTAACTGGGGCATTTAATGTTCCTGTAATTGACCCCAGATAGTGACAGGAAGCTTGGTCTTTAAAGGAAGTACCTGAAGAGTGTGATGTTGAAATCAGATCTTCTAAATCTGAATCTCTGTGCTGAGCGTAAATCATAGTTCAACATTCTGGGATACCTTAACCAAAAATTCTATTATTTTAGTTGTTGGAACTCATGGTTCATTGAAGTTTGCAGAAAACAGGTTGTTTCCGCTATCTCTAACTTGTTCATCACTGAGTCTAAACTTATGTTGTCATAACAGATAAATTAAAAACAAATGATATCTGAATTAATACCTCGACTGATTGGAGATTATTTGTACACATAATTCGGTGTACTGTGGGAATGGACGAAGCCAGGTCGTGCGTTAATCGTTGTGCTCTATATGTTTTAATCTCAGACATGGCTTTATATGCATAACATGACTATGATTCCTTGCTAGCCTGTCACAGCACTGACATATGTAAGAAGTTTGGATCACTTCTGGTGGCAAATCGGATCACATGACTCACTCAAAAGAATGAGTTTAAACGAACATATGGTTTGTGCACTGTAGATCCATAAGAGGGAGAAGATTGGAAGTGAGCTAGCAGGACACAGTTTGTACCGGAAGCAGCAATCGAAAGACCTGACTCACTAATTCCGAGACGTCTTCCCTTTCCACTTTCCCTTGGCAGTGGGAGCTAGGTTGGTCTTGTCAACAGGGCCGGAGAAGGACAGCAGCTATACTGTGTCAGAGATTCACTGCCTGAAGACGATCTTCCTTCGCTCAGTCAAAGCTAATGCTGCATTCTCTGAGTGAGTGGGCTGTGCACAGTCTGGCTGAAGAAAAAGTCATTTGGATGACCATGGTGACTATGTCCAAATGATGATTTTATTTTGTTGGTGACCGTGCAGACATTCTATAACTTATATAAGTTATTGAGCTGTGGAGATTACATCGTATGAATTAAAACTATTACAACAAAAACATGCACTCAAGGAAGAAAAAAATACAATATTAAAATTGTTTGACTGCACAGCATAAGCGATGTAATAAATCAGTTAGAATAAAAAAATAAACCTGTTTATAACACGGCTATTATGACCATCAGTACATAAAAAAATAATCACATGTAGTTGATCGAGGGTAGTTAATAGTTATGGCGTGAGGTTGTGTTGAAATAGATTAGTTTTTAGTTTCCTCTTGAAGGTGAAAGATTCTAATAGCATAACTGTAGCAGGCAGGTTATTCCACCATATGGGCGTGAGTGATGAGAGGAATTGGGCAGCCATGCCAATTTCATGAGTTTCAAAAACAAAAATGTAAGCAGTTTTTTTCCATAAGATAAAGTACTGTTTTCTTTTTTTCTATTTTTAATCCAATATGAATTGGAGTCTATTAATTTATGTATGAGGTCAACAGTCAAAGGTGAGTTGTTCTAAAGCGTTACATTGGACACATTGGCATTTGTATTTAGAGAGTAATCAATGCCACAATCGAATGGTTTTAGTTTTTTATATTATAATGAGACATATAAAATTCCATAACATATAAAAAATAAAACAAAAATACAGTTTGAATAGACGACACAATGCAGGAACTCTGCATAACGCATTGTCCACAAACCCAACATGCGTAGTTTAACATTTTACTATTAAACAAGCGGGCTTTTAGCAACTTCATATTCTTCACTCTCCATTTGAGGCTGCTTTATTTTCAGCTGAAAAATTATACTACTGGAGAGCAAGCAAAAAGTGAACGTGCTGTTTTCTCTTTGATTATGTTTCCTTTTAACAAATGCCAAATTCTGTTTTGCCTCAAGTACACTCCACTCAATTGCCATTTTTTTCTCTCCAAACATTGTCTTCCATCTAAATTTCACTGTAGCAGATTATCCCCAACCCTGGTTGTTTGGAAGGTCAAAAACACGGTCGGAAAACAGGGAGAGCCTCCTTGGAAAGAAAATAAATTCTGTCAAATTCTGTCTCTGTCTGAGAATTGATTTCTCTGTCACATTAGTTTGTATATTTCTGCGCCAGGGTAATACAGAATTCAAGATTTTAGCGTTGTCCTGTTTCTGTTTATGTTCTCCATTAAAAGAGCTGTAAAGGCAAATGAACAGATGGCTGCTGGCCTACTCTGTCCTGCATCTTCTCACAACTGCCACACATCCTTTATGTCCATTAATCTTCCATACAATTCCAGTAGCACAACTATATTAAACAGCTCCGGAGAGAATGTAACAAGCCAGTGCAGCTGTCAGGAAATAAAGAGTAAACCATCACAGAGACAAGCCTTTCCTTTCTAAATTCTTCTGTAAAACAGCAAGAGAAAAAATTTGGCCTTGAACCTGGAGCCCATAAAAGCGTTACCCAAAGTAAGCAGACAATAAAGGCTCATTAAAGGGTAGCTGAAATGCAGAGTGAAGAGTAACTTTTTTGGAAGAGTTTTAAGACTCATCCATTTCAAATTATGATTTGTGATTTTAACAGGAATACTGTGCCCCCCCGTCTCGCTTATTTAAAACTGGCACGGATAAATATTTGATTAGTTGCAGAGAGTTTACAGTTTGTGATTACTAAATATATTTTTTTGCACGGGGGGATCCTTTATTTGTTTGTCTAACCAAATTGTGTATCTGGAGGTGAGATACATACTTGTGTAGCTTCCTTTTGGGCCCTGGTATCTGACATAGTGAACATCTGCAATTCTTAGCCTGATTGGAAGGAACCTAAACCCAAGCTGGAATTAATCAAAATCTCCCATCAGTTCCAAAAGACCATCTGGAAAATAGTAGACATCCAGATGTAAAAAGAATTAACATTTCAACGTTTACGACACATCCAGTGTCAAAATACACAGAATATTTGGTGTATTAGCAAAATCAGCCGAAGAATATTTACTTATGTGTCAACTATAGATGAAGTTAAAATATATTGGTAAAAATCTCATACTGACAAGTGGGATCCATGAATATGATTTGTATTTTCGGAGCAATCAACACAGATTTCGAATCAGAGAAAATATTTAACATTTAAAATCTGAACAATTTCTACATACCAATTCTCATGTAATCACTAGCAGTCTTTGTTTTACTTAATAACACTTAATTCAATAAAAAGAGGCACTGAAACCATTTGTGTCAGAAGCTATTTTGTCTCGATGCAATTCAATGTGTTCCAAAATTTTAACAAGTGTTTTCATGCAGCAGAAATAAGAAACCTGCAGGCCCATTCGGTGACCTGCGTGGAATCACCTTGGAGGTCGTACCTGATGTGATTTCTCAGAATACCCATGCTGTGCTAAAAATCTGCTGTCTGAGACGGCAGTGGAGGAAACACATTAAGGAGTGGGGCCCCTGTGAATTTATGAGGAGTGCATTGCCATGACAAATATTTCAGGAACGCCGCTCTATTTGGCCCTCTCTGCTGTGTGTCCATAGCAATCGGCAGCTAAATTGAAAAATCAATTCCAATTTAAATTATTGGAATAAAGAACTCCAGCAGCAGAGATAAAAAGGCGTTCTTCTCCTAGATCCCCTTTAATTGGAAAGTCATTTCTTCGGGGTATTCTAATGGTTTTGAAAGAAGATTGCAAAATACAGTTGATGAGCTGGGGGAAGGTTAATAGCTTATGTGCTTTTTTTCTCTACGGCAACCTCTCTCCCCTTCCTTATGACAGAACCACCAAATGAAGAAAAATCCCAGGATCCACCAGCACATTCATCGCCATGGACACAGGGTATTCCCATTTGTTTCATTGTGCATGAGCAGTCATCTTTTCTTATCCAAATTTGGGACAAACTAATAACTCAACTGTTCAAAGTATATCCTAATTGAGTATAATGTGCTCATGTTAGCGGACAGAAATGAAAATCTGATGAATGTACAGTCTAATGCTGGTGTTTCAGAGTTTGTTTAAAAGTTACTTTACCAAATGCTTGAAACCAAACTCTCTCTTTATTGCATTTGTGTTGTTTGTGTCCAGGTCGTGGGGTGCTGGATTGCAAGGAGAATCTATAAGTAGAATCTAAGATTATAATAACAAGTGAAACTCAAGGGGAAAAGTTGAGGAGCCTGCTTATAAGGTTTCTCGTTGATAAGGTTTCTGGTTTAATAAACTAGCAATTCACTTAATTAATTGTGAAATTGTTTTCATTTAATAAATATATCCCATAGGTTGTGATTATCAATGTTCATGGAGAAACCTTGCAATGCTATATCTGCATAGAATTTATATGGTTTAAGATCAAAATGTAATGTTTGACAAATATGTTTGATGGGAATTGATGGAGGTTTAGAATATACAGAGGCCACATTGTTGCAACAAGAGTCAGACAACTGCATGTGGTAAAATACTATGGTTTTCTAGGTTTTGCTTCTGAAAAGTGTTCTTGTAAATGTTCAGAAGTCTTAGGTTGGTTTCTAGTTAGCCAGCTAACTCTGTATGTTTTATTTTTCTTGTCCAGTACTTCACAAGTTTTCTCCTGACAGTTTACAATATCACGAAAGAGGAACAAATTATGTTGCCATTGTGAGGCTACCCTTTGTCTATTGTTTGTTGTTCTCTGCTTTAGTTACAACAGAACTGTACCAAACAACTGTATTCAAATTCAAGAATTCAGCTGTATTCAAGGTTTTCTCTATTAGGTTAATTGTTCTTTTCATGAGATACAGGGCCTAATTGGTTGTTGTTTATATAAATGGTGTGGCATGATCAGAGGAGTGCAGAGGAAACGGATGTGCCTTCTAGCACTTCATTCCACCGAAGGCCACAAAACTGATTGGGTCACCTGGCCAATTAGATTTTATTGGTCGGGTGAAAGAATAAAATCAGGAAGCCAAGCGCTTCCTGAGGAAGAGAAGAAATATCTGTGCCATGTGGCGTTTGGAGAAAAAACAATTGCTTTGTACTTGGTTCCTCTGTTTGTTTGATCCTCGGCTTGAAGGAAAAGTTATGTTTATGCTCACAGAGCTTATTTATTTTGTTGCATTTAATAAAATTTCTTTGTTGTCATCTCACTCTTGCCCCTTATACGTCTGTTGCCTGAGAGTTACCCTTCTGCAGGGCCATGCTTGGTGTCCATCCCCTGCCAAGGCTCAATGGAGATAACTTGTAGCCTGGTGTAGTACATATTTACACTGTATGATACTATTATAGGCAGAACTGTCACCTCTCTCAAAGTAATTTGATTATCATTTGAAATGTTAGTATGTTAACAATGAGGAGGATAGAAGTGCACTCCAGTGCCTTACACATGCAATTTATAATTTACACAACGCATGGTATACACACAGCTATGGAGTTCAGATACCCTAGAGAGCAACTGCTTCTGTGTAGATACCTGATATCTGCTTGTGTATTGCAGTCATTACGTAGCCGCGGCATTGGAATATGTCAAGCAATTTAACTTGCACACCAGATTTTCCTATAATTACTGACATAATAATATAACGTGGGGCGTGGCTGTGGTAGGAGGAGCCAAGGTAAGAGATTGCTGTTCGTTGTCATGGTTTTCAGTCCTGTGCACCTGTATAGAGGTAATAAAAAGGGGGTCTAACCATGGGGGAGGATATAACCTGCAAAATTAACCGGCAAGAGGGAATCCACACTGATATTTATTTTAATTTTCTTGTTTGTTGGTCTGTACTGTATCGAATTGAGACCTAGTACTGCCAAGGGCTGAATAAATACCCATAGGCTGATGTGTTGTGTTATTAGCCCCCCCCGCTGCATAGATATGGCCTAAGTTCCTCTCCTAGAAAATACAAGTCCAGGATTTGAACTTGACTGCTATTCACACTAAAACAAGCAATAGTTGATTAATTGAAATTCTCATCCCAAAAACATTACATACTATTATTGTTATGGATTATTACAGATCCTGCAAACCCTAAGAAAGTACGTGGAATGACAGTGACATGTTTCTCTGTCTTTGCCCGGAAACGGGAGTGAAAAAGTAAACAAGCCTGGTCTCTGAAGAATTCCGTTTGGCTTCATTTCCTGTGAAGAAACTAGAAGTTAAAAGGTGGCCCCTGTACAAATGAAACTCAATTTCACGGCACATTATCCCTCCCTGTTCTCTTCCCTGGCTTTCATTTTCATCAGGACCACAGACAAGCATAAATTAATAATTACGGCAGAATGTCTAAATGCAGGCCATACAGCTGCAGCCTTTCATTGTCCTCTGTGGCCTTCCATGTTCATGCTTGCAAAATGTTAATTTAGATAATGTGGCCTGGCCTTTGTCAGGTGATTCTGTTTCCCAGTTTCGCTAATACATAATGTTCTGTTCTGATTAGATGACATTAACTTTATCTTTTCCTCTATCAAACTACACCATTTTCTTAAGCCAAAGCTCAAAGCTGTTATGATGAGTCACATAAAATTGTGTATTTATCCAAATACATTTCCTTTATTCTTAATTATTAATGTTTGATTTCAATCATGTCCAGTGCCTGTGGTTAGATAAACAGACCTTTGCAAAAATATTACTGTTATTGTTTTATGAAATAGGTATCTTTTATAAAATGCATGTGGTTCTCATAAAACGTGTTCAATCCTGTGATCATACACTTCATTCAGGTGGTGCATCACAATGATTTTACTCTAAGATCACCAGCATCATCAATGGTATATGTTTTTCCTCACAAAATGAGATTACCACATCATAGTTAGCTATATAGCTAAACAATAGGGCATTTATCAATCTCAAACGCAACATAAATTTGACTTCCATAACTTCAGATGAGGATTCACTCGTCTGCATTCATGCTAACCGAGCCAAGCGAGCATAAAATGATGTCTGAGATGATGCCACAACATAATCGCTAACTTCTGAAATGAAAGCATGTTGTTTGCCATCAAAGCACACACAAGTGATGTATTCAACACAGCCATTGTATTCAAATAAGTCCATTTGCATTTAATCTGCACAAAATACATCATGGGTAACTAATGCACATTTGAAATTTTTGTCTTTGTGCATTTTAGTTATATTAAGGTTGAAATTAATTTTTAACGAAATGCGCACCGATATGAGATATTTTGCTGCAGGGCCCTTAATTCAACAGCTGGAGCATAGCAATGCACTAAAAAGGGAAATAGAACAAGCAATAAGTGAGGTTTCAAACTCATCCAAGATGAGACAATTTGAATTGTAAACATTGGGCACTTCAGAGTTATTTATACCCTTTTATTTTACACACTTCAGTCACCGAGACGAAAATATGGCGTAGTAACTTTGGAGCAAAACCACAATTTTGATGTCACTATTGCTTTCACCACTGCAGTTAAATATAATGTCTCACATGGGTAGCAGAGATATATTTTATACATGAAAAACACTGGACTTGATAATGTGAAGTTGGATACACTATACTTCATTGCCTATTTAAATGTATTTTTCTTCAAGGTTGATTGAAACTTTAACCTCATTTACAATAAAGAATAAAAGCTTGAAATGTGCCAGACCTTGAATTTTTACAACGCTGTGTTGAATTATGCAGTGATCAGTCAATTATTCATCCTCTACAGTCTGTGATGGCCATGCTTTAAAAAGCATGCAAAATGGGACCACAGAAAGCAATGCTGTGTCAACACATTTCAGGATTGCTTACAAGAGAAATTTGTCTTTCAATGTCGATTTCACTTTACTCCTTACAAGTTTGGGACAAAGTACCTGTTTCCAATCAATTGCATGATCCATACATAACCCTCTGCCACATTTGGCTTTGAGTTCAATAATGTTGACATTTCAACATGAATCTAAAAAAAAGAAGAAAAGGCTGTTCTCGTTCTTGTTTGGACAACTTTATAATTACACTGAGCCATTGGGAAGGAGCAAATGACAGAACAAATGATTACTTTGGGAAAACTTATTTCTTTTTTAAAGTGTGAATTTGAAATATTCTGGCAAATTGTGAAACCAGCGAATGTATTAAAATATGTGCCGCTCTACTACAAAAGTAATTAAGCAACACATCTGCTATATGTAGGGGTCTATTCAATTTGTGATTTGGCGAAATCACAGGATTGTCTGCAAAATAAACCTTCCAAGCATGATTTAAACTAAAATTACTGATCAAAACGAACTACTTCTTAATATGGCCAAGAAATGGTAAAATTATATTATTAACTTACCTGAATGAGTATCCCTTTACCTTTTATGACGTAATATTTCAGTCTGTTTGAAATCAGTTTGGTTGAACTCATACAGGAACATACAGAAGACGGTAAAGAACCTCTTGTAAGCATTAGAGACATATGATGTCAGAGCAACTGACGCTGGATGGATGCTTCATGCTGAAGTTCAAACCATTTTATGGTTCCCATTTAATTAACAAAAGCATACATTCCTGTATTTCTGAGCTTTGGGGGTAATACTAAATATAGCATAACATTAATCTCTATATTGTATGAATACAGTGATGAAATATTAGTGAATGTTACTATTATATTGTTACTTATATAATATTGTTGATGAAACGTTTCACTTTGACGAGTTTCTGCCTTCTAAACCTGGCAGTTTCACAGCTGAAATTTGATTAACAGGTGTCCATTATGTGAATGGTTTTTGTGGCTGTTTTCTTTTAAAATGTTTTTATTTGATTTATTCCTACATAAAGCACCACCATGAATATTTTTGGTGGGTTTTTATTTATTTATTAGAAACACAACACAAAAAAGAATACGCTATAGATTCATAAATTTTGAGAATGTATAAATCAAAAAAGATGATAGCGGTTTATTTGGCGAACGACAATAGAAAACATGGTTATTTAACAAAAAAAGTGGTTCATATATTCAAAAGTGGTTTGGATTAAAATTTGGTATACAACTGACTACCATCATTTCCATTCATCCCTCAGATTTAAAACATAATGTGTCCACTGAATAATAATACACTGGTACAATATAATGAAAAAACCCTATATTTGATAAATAAGTTACCGGGCAATACTTATAATTCCTTTACTTTATACTAAAATGACCACTTACTGCAGATAAATAAAAAAGATGGGTAAATTTTATGGATCCCATGGAAAATTACTAATCAATTTAATATCTTTACGAAAAAAAAGAATAAGAAAAAACATGTTACTGTTTTAAATGGATGTGAAGCATAATGCTTTCTATAGTATATTGCAAGTATATTATATTGATCTGATGTTTGTCAACCCTTCAGTTTTTGTGCCGACATTTTTTACCAGACCCATAAACATATTTAAGACCTTGAGAAAAATTCAATGGACTAAAGTAAGAAATTAACCATTGTTGAACTGCTCTTTAGCTCAACTTCTTGGAGATAAAATGAATCTTGATGAAGGACCGGATTCACGCATTCAATTATATGATCCGTTTTTCTGAATAATAATTGTATTTTATCAGGTTAATGCACGTTCATGTGTATGAATGTAGTTAACCTTACTGTTTAACTAGGTGTTCAAGCAAATGCATTCAACTATTCAAATATGTTGTTGCATCAGATACACAAATTCCTAGATAAGATAAATTGAGCTTTTGACAGGTCTGTCAATGTGGTATACCCTCCTTATTCAAACTCCCTCCGTAAACTACAGCAGATCCTGTCATCTAATTAAAAGGTATTTTCTACCTGAATAAGGCTGCCTGACAAATTTTACCTTAAGATTTATTTCAGCGTATTATCACTGTAATGAATCATCAAAAAAAGTATTTCTGCCAAATTACTCATTTATTTGATATAGAGAAAGGGGAATTTTGTGCCAAATGAGTACGGAAAACATGAAAGCCTCATTGAAAACCTTCTGGTAAATATTATCATAACTGCCAAAAGCCATTGTTGGCATAGTTTCTTCTGTTCAAGTCCAGAATTGAAAAAAGTTAAAATCCTGTTATTATTGTGACGATTGCCATGTGGACCGTGTCTGTTCCAAAAAAAGACAAAAAATGTTGGTTGATTATCATAACCATGGTTTTAGAAATACAAACCATCCCTAATGGATTGTTGCCCTTTAAGAATCGATAATTCTGAGCAGTAAGGCCAAATCTCGCGAGAGCAGGTCGGACATGGTAGCTCCCTGAAGTACAGTGACCATGATGCCTGATTTTGTCGGCCGATACGTGCAATGGAATAGCTATTGAACCTTTTTAGGTTGATATAGCTTGGTGACTTGATATGTCATCTTCACCATCTCTGTGAGCCTCTGTTTAGACAAAGTTTGACCATGCAAATGAAAATTGTAATGGCCAATTCTCTCCATGTAATATGCTCAGTGCTCTCATTGAACATAGCATGCGAAGGAGATGCTCTCTGTAAGTCTGGAAAAGCGGGGAACAGAAAGCGGGGGACACAGACATTGCACCTCACTTACCTGCTTGGCCGAAGTTACTGCCAACAAAAGCCTCAGCCCTGCTGAGTACATGAGTTCAAAGGAATGTTTTATCAAGGCTTGAAGCATTTCAAATTTTGCCTCTACAGGGGAACATTGCACTTCCTCAGTCGCCTGAGCCCTACCCTTCTGCAAGGTGTCAATTACCCATTCAGAAAGAACCAAACGGCCTAGCTGGAACCTTTCAGGGGCTAAACCCTCAGCTCAGCTGCAGGCTGGACATGTTGGGGTGTCAGAGACTGGGTAGTTCCAATGGCAGGCGTTGCATCAGAGTTGCTAACTAAGTTCCCCTGGCCCATTTCTACCAAGTCTTCACCAGGATTTCTCCTGGAGACTCGACATGGATAAGTCATCCATTTGATTCAGAACGCTGCTGCCCTCAGATTGGCCAGAATCCCGTCCATGCTCTTCGTGAAAGCATGGAGCTAGAGAGCGGTAAAGAGAGCTAGAGAGAACATCCATTTTTTTGCCTTGCCCTTGGAAGGCAAACCAGTGGGGACGTGAAAATAAGCATCCTGTAAATCCGCCAACTATTCACCTGATAGACTGTAACAGCTGGCTCAGAGTCAATCTTGAACTGACTGCGGCTCAGGTAAATGTTGACCTGCCTGACATTGAAAATTAGTCTGAGACCGCATTCCTGCTAGAAAGTACTTTTAATAGAACCTCCTGATCCTGTCGAAGGGCAGAACCATATGAACAGCGGACTTGCATAATAAAGTCTCGAGGCCTAGAGAATGGCTGGCCTGAGAATCTGAAACTTGTATTGGAACAACGCCTTGGAGCGGGGGCAGACTGTGGTGAACTGGAAGGAATAACTGTATCGAAATGTTGCCCAGTATTCCAGATGGTCCAGAGAAAAAATACCCAGGGCCTGTGGCCGCAACGTTCTAGGGCTGCTGCTTTTCCTTGAGTGGAGCTATCACGTGCCGGTACCAGGAAGAAAAGCACTAAAAACATCCATCTTTCCCCTGGCTGGAAAATCCAGAGGACTGGGGTGGTGTCTGGGGCTGACGCAGAGGGCAACATTGTAGTGTGTTAAATGGCCTTCTTGGCCATTGCTTTCACACCACCTGCTGCTTAGGTGCTAAGTCTGCAAACACCTTCATCAATATTCACCTTGGCACCATAAAGGATCATCCACCACTGGGGCAAATGTATGGCCCAAGATGATAGGCACATCCAGGAGGGCCGTCTTGTTACTATCCGACAGCCTGGCCTGCGAGAGCCCCAGTTGACGGTGGGCAGCCACCTAGGCAGGCAATTCCCTTCCCGTCACCTGGTTGATGAACTTTTTTGGAGCCCTCCCTGCTGATTGGGGCTAAGCCCACCTACAACCAAAGCCAAAAACCAGGCATGGTATGCTACTTGGACAATATAATAATTTCTAGATAGGCTAGGAAAACGCCACCTGAATTAGCCTGCTTCAGGATGTTCTCCAGTGAGACATAATCTCTGCACTGTTCGTCATGCAACCTGGCTTAAAAATAAGCAGGTGGGGTGCAGGTGTTGGTGGGAGGCATTGGTTCAGGCTGAATAAACAACACCTGAGGAGCTGAGGCAGCAGGTGCTAGGTCTAAACTTTTTTTCAGGGTAGCCATGGAGGCCTGCTGCCTTGCAAATGGATTGCACATCTTGACCCACCCATCCATAACTGGGAACAGAGATCTGTGCGTCCTCCTTCTCTGCTTGGGCAATGCTCCTTGAGCTTACTTCTCTCTGTTCCCAGGTATGGACCGGTGGGACATGATATGCAATGTTTATTCCTGAGGATGTTCCTAAATGCCCTATGGTATTCTCTGGAGCGTCTACCAGAGCGTCCCCTGGCACACTATCAGGAATGATCGTCCTTCACCTGGGAATAGGAGCAGCCTCAAGGGACGCCACTCTGTGATTGCCACTCCGCTGAAGCTAAGGAATCAGAAGCCAAGGACTGGTTGATCAGCGCCCTGTACTGAAATTTTTGAGCAGTACTTGTAAAAGGAAGGATGTTGTAAAGACCGATCCGTGTGCTCCTGCTTTGAAATGTCGAAGCTACATCAAAAAATATTGATTGTCACGAGGTTGGGGTCAATGCTTACGTCGACTTCAAATTCAAAGTTGACATTGTGTCTAACCTTATTAAGGATATCCAGTAAAGATCAGTTGTGCAAATACCAAATGCCACAAGCAATGCAGGTACGGAAGCCAAAAGCTTGTTTAAACAGACAGGCTATCTTATAGGAGCTGTGTCAGAACCCTGCGCACAGCAAAATCATTGACTTCAGTGATCACTGACTTTTCCTGTGTAAAAAAGCACACAGAAAAATGCAATTTGCGATAACTGCGATAACTAAAAACAGTTTAGTTAAACCAATATTTAACCGCTAGATTTAGTAGCTAAAAATATGCCCGCGTACTGTTGTAAGACCAGGGACATAAAAAACACGCTCTTGTGAGATTTTGCATAACTGCTCAGAATTCTGGGTTCAGGGAAATAACGCATTAGCGATGGTTCACATATCATATTTTAAAAGGGATTCAACAATGGCCTAAGCAAATGCAATAAAGAGGTTGCTCTTTGTCTTATAGCACCAAACAAATTGACTTTGTCATTAAATAACACAAACAGTACTTATTTCCTCAATCCAAAGATCTCTTTATTTCCACATTATTTTATACCTCCATTATCATGGAGGTGTGTCATAATGCGTGTTATTTTTCTAAATGCTAAATGCAAGGGTTTTTGGTTTTCAGCGTGTGTTTTTTGTTTTTTTGTTTTGAATTTATTCTGTTTTATTTCTGTTTTTAAGTTTTAAGCCATCTTTGTTATGATTAATTTAATTAAAAAATGTAATTAAAAATTTTGCCTCGCCTAACTGAGTTTGTGACGTAAGACCTAGACCTTATTAAACCATTTTGATGGTCAATTCCAGCCCATGTCATTCACCGAATGTGATTAAAGAGCACAGCAGTGGCGCAAAATTGGCGCCTCTGTGCTAAATTCAATGGCTCAGCTATTTTTGTCACCACCAAAACTGTAATTTTTTTAATAGAACACTAACTTCAAGCTTGTTTTATTAATAATAGTTTTGCAGGTTTGAGCTATAAGTTTTGATGTCACCAATTTTTCTAAAACTGGAATATCTTGGAATTACAACCAGACCAAATCAAACCCCTGTTGCGTGCTTGATGGTAAAATTTGTTTCTACCACCTCACATTTTATTCATCCCAGTACCAAATCTACATTTTTCTCAGTCCGCAACAGGGGCAGGTAAAGCTCTTACATTTTGTTTTAAAACAAATGTAAGAGGGCACAAGACAGTAGCTGTTGACCAATTGCAGCCTACGTTCCTGACAGTTAAACAGGACCCAGAAACAGGCATGTCTGCATGCAAAATTAGCAGAGGGTAATGAATAATCCCAGGAAACTCTTAGCGACCTCATGGTGCATGGCTGTGATTTGGTCTGGCCCTTGATATGAAACACATTGTGCTACACATAAAATAATTTATTTACAATTAAAAGATTTACGTATGATTCTCATTAACACACATTTATTATGGGGTAACACTAAGGTATATAAAACACGCATACACGCAGGCACACACAGGCATTGACTCACAAAAATAAAAAATAGCAAAATGAAAATAATAAAATAAAACAAAACTTATAAGAAACTTTTTTCCTCCAAATTCTCATACATTTTTCCTGTGCTATGATACATAGTGTAGGGGAACAATATGCTCATTAATCTTGCTAATATGTATACCTGAATGTAATGTTATAGATGGTACATATAAACTTGTATAAATCATATAATAAAGTGATGGTAACCAATATTACATTGAGTTAAATGGTTACATTTTACTTCAAATCACAAGTAAGCTTAAATTTAAACCTAGGTACAAAGACAAAAATAAAAGTGATAATTGTCATACCTATAAAAATAGCTGCCTGTTTTCTTACAAGTGTCAGACCTGTCAAGCATATCCTTAGAAATGACTTAAATAATATTATTTATAAATAAGTAATACAATTTTTAATCACATAATATTGAATATATTACATCATAAGAGGCATGACTGTCAAAGAGGGGCTTCCATGGGTTAAATTCTGGAAAAATCTATAGAACATACAAAGAACCAATGAAACATTATTTTCAGGTAAAGTGTTTTAGAACACCATCTGAAAAGCATTTAAAATCTCGGTGATGGGATGTTGGCTAAATGCCATGTCAGTAAGAAATTGTCATTTGCATACACTGCATATTATGGAATAATAACTTAATTATTATGGAACAACTTAATTGTTTATTTGTTACAATGATTAAAACAAACAAAAGCCAAAACACTTTGGCTAGTACTAGGGCAGTTCCATTTGACTAACATGGTGAAATGATAGAAACGTACCTGTTTAAAAGCAAAATGTATGCATTTTAAACCTGATTCAGGCTTTCAGGATTCCAGGGACACTTTTTCAGGTTTGAAATTCAGTTAAAGGTGCATCATACAGCTAGTTTTCTATTAGTCTTCCAAATGCTTACTGGGAAATTAATTCACTTTATATTATTTGCCATTGCAAGTTTTAATTAGTTTGAAGGCATTTCAGCAACTTCTCACACATCCTAACTGTGTGTTATACAAGTTAACAGAATTTTATTGTTTTAAATATATA
>JAOVYW010000001.1:9986030-10006892 GCA_025775045.1 Hiodon tergisus
TTAGACCTCACAACATGAGCTTTGTTGGTGGAGTGATAGTAACAGATTTCAATAAATAACTGAATATATATTTTGTTGCAAGCACAAAATAATTCTGTTTTATGTGGAATTATATTTAATACGTCAGCATTCCTCACAGGTGTGGCCACAAAATGGGAGGGGGGGGGGGTATATATACTGTAACGGAGGAACAGCAGATCTTTCTGCAAAATTTGGATTTTAAATTTGTGCCAGCAAATTGAAAATAACTGGGTCCATGTTCCTTTTAATATCGTCAATGTAATCTTAATTTATATTAATTTTCCCCATTCAGCTCTTCAGACAGCACGTTTTCTTTGACCTAAACATTTCAGTGCATATATATATTTGTGTTATGTGTACAGTTGAAATTGTATATCTGAACATGCAATGCTGTGCCACTACCTGATCTAAACATTTTACCTTACAGTTTAATTACGTTTCTGCATACTTTTATACATTCCACTGATCATACTACAATTTAAAAAATGTATGCAATCATTTTTAATGTTTAAAAAAATATATATTTAAAGATGGAGCAGAAAACAAATCTATTTTCAGAATTAGCCTAGGCCCACACATAATGGAGGTCATTAACGGGATGATCCAGCATTCGTAATTTTCTTTGGATTTTCCGACTCTAAACAGGTCTCGTCTTGCAAAGAGGTTAAAGCATCTAAGAGTATCTTTTTAATGATTTGCAGCTTGGGTAAACTGTCGTTGATGTTCAAATGAAAACATCACTGTGCCACGCGTCCGTCTCGAATACACGCACGGGAGAGGTCCGGGCACACCCATCAGCACCGGCTGAGGATCAGGCTAATTACAAACAGTATTTAACGACCTGTGATCCCTCAGTAGGTGCTGGAGTTGGTAGAGGAGCCGGGCGAGGTGGGCGTGCCCGGACCTCTCCCGTGCGTATTTGAGACGGACGCGTGGCACAGGCAGTGATACAGTTTATTGTTTTAGCAATTTTGGTTATTAAATCTGTAAAATCCCATAGGCAGGGCTACTGTTAAAAGTTAAGAGTACTGCAGAAAATAAAATAAAACAATAAATGCTTCACACTTAATACTAATCAGTCAAAACTTACTTTTTATGTTAACGTCATCATTTCATGGTGTGAGGCAAAAGGTTTTTTTCTTTTTCAAATTTTACTGGAGCTGACTGCTGACTGTGGTTTTAATTATTTATTTTTGTGAATCTTAAATGGATTCCTCCTAATCCACATTGACTAAGGTCAGCCAGTGTAACCCAGATTAACCTGGTTTGAAACATCACTGTGAAAGAGATTTCAACTTCTAACCACATTCTTTGAACACTATGAAACTACTGCAGGCATTTAGGCAAATGAGTAAATTAACAAAGACACTTTTGAAAAATTGTCTTATTAAATTATATTTGATTAATTATATGTAGCGAATACACAAACCATGGTAATATTAAGTTTCATTTTGTGACTTTTTCGCAAAGATAATAAATCATTCATATTAATATTATAAAATGTACTTATAATTATACATTTGATTCTGACTAGCTATTCATTCACAGCCAGAGAATAATGCTAATTTTTATAACTGCAAGCTACAGTATTTGTTATCAGAGCAGGCGGTATTAATTGTCTAATTAAATCTATGATAAGTGTATTTATTATGCAATTGTATTTTTTTTAAATGTTAAATGTATTTTATGGCATCTTTGTCTTACACTACCAAGTCCTATTAAAATGGATTTGTATTCATGAGTATTAATCTAGTAATGTACAGAGTTCAGTTGGGGTTTTGTTTTTGTGTTATCTTCCAACACTCATGCGTCATGTTTTTCTACAATGCTGGTTTGGTGGAGAGCTGGTGAGTTTGAAGAGAAGGACTTCCCTCACTTCACCCCCCTCGTGGGTGGGCGGGTACCTCTGTTTTTCTGCTCCACGGCCAGCTGCTTCTCCAGGGCCTCTCTCAGCTCCCTCTCCCGAAACAACTCCATCTTCAGTTCTGTCTTCTCCAGCTGCACCTGCTTCTCCTGGGCTCTGGCGTTGTCGATGGCCACCTTCAAGAGGCCCTACAGACATTTTTTTAAATGGACGTGCGGCCGTGGAGCAAGGCTTACAAGCAACTAACGTATTGTCGACCCACTAGGCATAGGAATCCGCTACTGTAATTCAGTACACTGTTGACTGGATATGTTTGCAGGGTTTGCTTCTCAAAAAACAAAGCAAAAGGAACAATATAATCATAAATTAATATTTTATATCAATATTATATGCCTATAAACATTTCAAACAACCATCAAAACCAAATAGCAATTAAACCAATATTTTCATTGAGTAAATCAGATCGTTCAATGGCCTTCTCACAGAGACTGGCTATGCCTGTGACCCATCTATGGTCTTTCTGAAGGATCTCCTTATGAAACTATTGGTAGTAAAATCCTCCAATTAGATTTTGATTTTGGAGTAGGATTGCTGCACTAGGGGTCTGGAGAAGGGGTAAGGTATATCTCGATATAAACCTATAAACCTATAAACCAGAATTGCTTCAATAAATTATTCAGCTTTATAAGTGGATCAATGTAGCAATTTAAAAACTGTGTAAGTCGCTTTGGCTAAAAAGAATTCTGTATCATCATATGAGGCATTTAGAATTAGGCATATGCAGCAATGATTAAAACCGAGAAGGAAAAAGTGTACCCATCGAAAGAATGGTGAATAACCTAATCAAAAATAATATTCAAAATACTAGGTATTAATTTAGTCACAGAGAAAGGTACTAGTTGTCAGCAGTTCTTACAGAACAACTTTACAGAACTTTGGCTTGTGAGTAAAAAAAAAACACTAGTGCAGAAACTTGAGTTAAGGGGAGTGAATTACAGAAAAAGCCTGCTTTCTGAAGCAAAACTGCATGACATTAATTCATTTTTCACATTTAATTTCAACAGCAATATCTCTCTTATTGTGTCACATTGAATGTAAAGCTTGACCCATCAGCTAATGACAAATTAGCCTTTTTAAAGGAAATAATACAAATAATAGCAATAGAAATACATTTTGTACTATTAAACGGGAAGTGCTTAAGTGTGCTTTATTCAAGTTAATTTTTAAGAAATATTTGCATAATTGCAGACAAGCTGTGCTGTGACTATATCAAAACAATTATTCCCTACACACATGCAATTAAACCAAATGAAATGGGCTATATCTTATTAATTGTTCATTTTCTTGACCCCAATTTAAATAAAGTTGCCTTATCTCAATTTTCTGCTTGGCTTGCTTCTGTTGACTTGTGCTTGAACATTCCATCAAAAATGCACACAGAGATCATTGTAAAAGATGACTTATTCTATGATAGTCATAAGGGGGAGCACTTTAGGGCCACACGCCCACTCAATAAAACGAGATCACAACTCAGGTTTGGAAAAGACCCAGGGGCAGGGTATACTCCGACCCAATGACCAACGTCTTGGTCAATCCGAAGCACAACTTTTTTATTTATACATTTTATTTAGCTGTTTCATTTGACGTTTGACTCGTTGTTCGAAAAATCTATCATAGCCGTGTCATTGGCTCATCAACGATCAAACATTTTGCACAGATTTTGCATTTTGCAGGAGTTTGTTGCCAGTTGCATTTGACTAGCCTGGTTAAATTCATGTTTGGTGCTTCGTATATGTTTGCAAGGTAACAAAATCACCATTTATCACCATTTATCACCATTTATCCCGGGATTGTGGCCGTGATGCCGTGATGATGGTTTAAAAAACATCATCATAATATCATAACAGAACACTGGCTAATGCATTACTCACGGATAATGTCTATTTTTGGCTAGTTTGAACGAGTCTCAAAGCGGATATATAATTTAGAGTGATGCATTGTACGAGAGACATAAATATGAATTGACGTAAAAATCTACCTGTATATTTGTCAGCAGCGTCTCTATTGATGACAGCCCATCAGGAAAGAGGAAAGGTGAGGGAAATCCTGGAGGTAAAGTCTGGCCAGCCAGTGACAACCTCTCATAGCTGTCTCTAGCTGTTGGAGTGCACAGTGGAGTCTCGTCTATGCAAACAGACAATTATAACACCAAGTTTTAGTCACAGTAATTAAATGATCATGATTACGTCTATCTATAAATATCTAAAACATTACTTTAGGGTGCCTACAGTAATAATCCTCATAATTTTCCAGTCATCAGCAAACTTCATAGAACTGCTTTGTTTTTGTAGAAAACTAACATAATTTAACAGCAAATATGATAAAATAATAAGATTACACACACGCACACACACACACACACACACACACACACACAAACACACTCACATATAAATTCTAAGAGATGCCTCAGTTAAAACAATGTATGGCAATATTAGGTTGTGTTTATACACCATTGTACACCATTGGATGTTTTTTCCCCCGTGTACAATCGGCTGGAAATGATTGATAGCTCCCCTTTTCCATTTCTAAATAAAGCCTGATTATTGATGCTACGTGTAGCTTTCAGTACTGGTTGAGAGCATCCAATTACATTGAAACAATCAGCTCATTTGTTAAGAAAAAAAAATCTTGTTTAATGCAACATTTAGATATTTATTAACTTTCTTTCCCCCCTAAGAACCCAGGGCACATCAATGTTTAGCGCTTTTGTGCACCCCACCCCATCCATATGGCATGTTTGTTTTCAGAATTCTAACCAGACGCATATGGCAGCCTGACACAAACAGAGGTCCTGGCCCTTCAACAAAGGCCATATGGCACAGAGCAGCGAGCCCTCATTTACCTTGTATCAATATTGCAACCACTCCCTCGGGACAGTGGCTAAACCATTTTGGGCAAGTGCATTTAATCCCTAGAAAAAGGCTGGCCTGAAAAATCAATGTGGTCGAGACGGCCCTCGCGCAGGCTGCGAGATTAACTCTGACTTCTTTTTGACCGAGGGGCTGAACGCCGGCGTCGGATTTCTCTCACAGGTTACATAGCGCTAGGTATGATGTGTTATTCAAAACAAGCTCAATATATTTTTTTATTGCGAAGTAGGCTTAACATTACCGTTGAAAGAAGGGTAACACAAACTACAATTGCTAATGTGAAACCAACAGCACATGGCTAGGGTATTCTTGAGTAATAGCTTTGCTGTTGATATTCTATACCTGTCAGGGAAATTTATTTAGATAATGACAGAAATATATGCTTTGTACTTTGCGCAATTTGAAATGGTGTTTTGATATTATACGGATCCATTTATTGTATATTGAGATTTTATTTTTCATAATTCTGCTGTATATCACGTACATTCAACCTGAGTATTGTTCTCCTTTGTTTAGAGACGTGCTATATTCCCATGATTTAATCTGCGGCACATCAGGTCTCACAGCAGAACTCAATTTTAACAACTTGTATTGCTAATAAACCAGCCTAAAAATGATTAACGCACACTTAACTGATAGAAAAATATTGTCAGGATAATAAATTCCTTAATTCCAAATGCTTTTTTTTCTTCAACACTTTAAGCACAAAGTTAATACAGTACATTAATAGATAATATTAGTTAACGAATACTGAGCCCTTTCAGTTTATATATATCTGCGGACTGCACATATTCTAATAATGTAAAAAAAAAAAAGCATTACTTAGCTCTGAAATATGAGATAAAAGGAAATAAATCAATAACTGGAGTTATGGTAAAACCCCAGAATGGTGTTTTGGGTTCTTCTAAACCCATTCCTTATATAAATGGCAACACATCATTGATGCTTTACGATATATTTTCCACTCCTGTGGGCCCGTGATATCAGCTCTGGTTGTTGATGTCACAGACGTGGATTCGGTTCTTACAATCTCATGGCAGCGCGCTTGAGTCCTGAGTGCTCACTGTTATCCAACCCTGGGTAACGCGCTCTGACTCTTTAATAACATCCCCTTGTCCACAGAGACTAAATCCCATTATGCTTTTCCAGGGCTCGGTGAAGGGTTAAACAAAATCATAAAGAATACAAATTGCACATTCACCATTTAACAGATGTCACCCCAGTTCAAGATTTAGAATTCCAAACAGTCAGAGCTCAACCTCAAAGGTCCAATTCCTTTGTGAACCCATTGGCGCTTGTCAAATTTGTGATGACATCATATTCCATCCATCAGTTCAGCAAGGGCAGCACAAGCCATCTGCTGCCCGGGTTATCATAACTCCACACACACATTTACAGGGAAACAGTGCGGGCTGACATTATCTTCACGCTGCCATACAGCATTGTCACTTAAGAAAGAAATAAAATGCATTTCTGAAGGCCATTTTGTCAAATACAAACTGATAAATCTCAATGGTGGAAGAAAAAAAAGGAAACACATCAGACAAAAAAAAAAAAAAAACCCTGAAATACATCTACATATTTTATGTTATGACGTGAATGCGTGTGAAAGACAACTAAATAAAAAGTTCCTCTATGCAAATGTGGCTGATGTTTTTGATAAATTATGCGCGTTGTCTGGCGTGAGTGGACGTAAAACCAAAGGACACAATTTTGTTCCAAATGCAAACTAGAAAAACAACCATTTGAATGATGAACGCATTTCATTCAAAATTAATTAAACATTTCAAGGGTAATGGTTCTTTTCTTTTCTTTTTTAGGTCATTTAAAAAAAAAATATTTACTATCTTTCTTTCTTCTTGGGTCCATAAAATCCAGAGTTACACAGGCATTTCTATGACTTAAAAAAAAAAGTTTATTGTAAAATTTAACTGTACACCTTCTATCTATAACCTACTCGCATGCAGTATTTATGTCTGTCTATACAGTAATCTAAATTATACACAAATAAGAGACAAGCTGAGCAGCCCCACTCCCCCATCAATATTCACTAATGGTTGCCAAGTCATGGTAACAGCTGGTCTAACATTAATTAGTTTAAAGTATTTATTTCATCCACCTACTGAGCAGATTGAGCAAAAACATTAGAGATAATATCCAGCATCTGTAAATGCCCTGGAAACAAGATCTAACCAACAGTTGAATATTAGGCATCCGCTTTCAGAGCGGTTTGATTTAGACACTTTAGAAAGAGGGACTGATACGTAGCAAGGACCTTGGGGGAAGAAAACTTTGTATTTTAAAATGTAGTGGACTCAAAATTATGATTAAAAACATGTATTTTTCTATGTTTAAATTTTGCCTGTCGATTGGGATCGTAACCTTATAATCAAATAAAAATGATAATTGTTCCTCCATTTTATCCATATCAAAATCGAGTCATAATCCAATTAAAGTTCAAATCTGCCAAATTGCAGGTATTGAAACATGGATCATTAATTAAATTACTGATCATTAACTTATTCATTAGCAACCTTGGATGGAGAGAAAAAGATTAACAGAATAAACTAGATGTTTATATGTTGCTTAACTCCATATGTTGACACTTGACATTGACACTTGGTTAATAACTGAATCAAAACTGATCACTGTAAATCTGGAGGGAAGAAGCATGGAGTAGATTTGTGTAAATTACAGATTTCTGAAATTAGTGGTTTTGATTGCAAACACCCAACCGCTTGCTACAAAATGGTGCAGCTCTCTCCTAATGTAAATTGCTTGGAGAGTCTTCAGCAATGTTATGTAAATGAAAATAAAAAAACATTTAAACATTTTAATTACTGCCTCTTGAATAAGCCAAGAAAACTCTGGCTTTTGTCATAAACAAAATAATTTGATTGCAACTTGCTTACAAAACACAAATCTTACAGACAGGTGTTACCGTGCAAAAACACCTGTCTAAAGATTTTGTCTTCGGATAGACGTTACGTATTTATTAACATTCTGTCCTTTATCATATGCTCACATTAATCATAAATCAAATGTTTAACAAACAACAGCTGTAGACTCAGCAGACCTCCATTCTAAACACGTTGTTGGATCACAATACATATTTATGAACTGCATACATGGTAAGTTATAGTAAGGTGACCTGAAGTTGGAAATTAATTCCAATGCCCATTTTTAATACTGTTTAATTTAGACAATAGATTGTCCGTTCAATGGGCTCTCATTATTGGCGTGTAGTTTGTTGTTGAATTTTCACCACTGGTCTAGAATCATTGACATTAGCTTAATTATAGCAAGTGATGGAATCAGTAGATCTGAATGCCCTGTTTCCAGGAATTTTTTCTCCACTGAGGCTGCCAACAACAGATGTGACAGCCTCTTGTGCAACACTGAGAAATACTTATGAAATCCTTTCAGGTCACCTGTGTCACAAACAACATTTCACGCACAACTGTTTTACTGGATAATAGGAGCCACAAATAAAAATGGGACGCTGTAAATACAATGTGCGCTGAATGAAATGCCATAATTTTAAAATAAGCTCCCCCCTCCTCAAGCCCGTATTGCAGCAGTCCTTGACAGTATACCAGGAGTGATAAATCATTTTTCCAGTTAATTTTCTCTGTCCTTATTATGTGTTGTGCTCCTAAAACAGGGGCTTAGGAATTGACTTGACAAGCTATGGATGGAAAACAATATCATGCGGATGGATCTGGGCTCATCTCCAATTTACATATTATTAGATTTGTACTGAATAGCATTTTTGGCCCTGAAAAACTAAGTGCTAACTTCAGTAAAAAAAATGTCTCAAAAACATCAAGAACATCCGCAAAATTTGACACAACAAGACAATATTGTGTGAGAAAGAAAGAAAAAAAAAACTTAAAAAAATTTACCTACAGGCAACCCTAAAGTTTAGCAAAAATAAAACAAAAATGTAAAAACAAATTCTGTAAAAAATCGCTGTAATTGACCTTGGGAGCTCATAATATACCATATGTTTCTAGTTCTTGCGCTCGAATCAAAGTCCCAGAGGACCTTTCAACTGATTCCTCGTTTGAAGGCATATGAGCTGTAGGATAGAGGTGCCTCCTGTAGTTCTTTATCATAAAATCAGCCCCCTTGACAGAAAGGAATTTTAAAAAAACCCAGAAAAACAGGGCACTATTCAGCTGGGTAGTCATTGTGATATATTGACAGGTGAAGCCTGTGTCCTTGCAAAGTTGTGTTCCTCTCAGCAGGAGAATTGAACGTTAAAACCTGGAAGATGTCAGTTTTGCTCTCTGCAAAGTGGGGCAGTGCTTCCAGTAGACAAATTTAATTTGACCTGCCACTGTCGCTGAAGAGGCTGCTTCCTTCAGATACTGAGGTCATGACCTCTCAGTGTGGCAATAGAAGGCTGCATCACACGACACATATTTGTTCTTATTAATAGGAGTCATAATGTTTGAATGAAGGTCTAATGGTCTCCATGTCAAATTGCTCCGAGCAATATTTCCTTATCTGCCTTGTGACTATTTTGTATTTTATTTTTGTTTAATTTAGTTCTAATACTGTGTCTGGAACCTGGACATATAAGATTACACTTCTGGTGGAATCATGCAACAATATGATTCATACTGTAAAAGTAAGGTAATTTCAGTTCTTCCTTGAATGGGCACCATCGCATGTTTTGGCCATAAAATAATTCTGTGTGAGAAACAGCAACACAGATAGAAAGAGGATTCAGTTCCTTTTAAACAAACAAGTACAGATCTGCTTTTAAGTAGTGTTTTATCAAATAAAAATCAAATCGTAATGAAAAAAAAATGTGTGACCAAATTATAAAAGAGGGATGAACTATGAAAGGCGTGTACCTTTTCACAGTATGATGTAAAACCTCCCACAAATTAACCTTTAAAACGTATAGTATGAAAGACATAAACAAATACATTGTCAGGTCGGGACAAATGAAAATCAAGTCAATGTCTTATTCCTCCTGAGACACAAAGTCAAATGGTTAAGCAGATTTACCCCGGATCGCATTTGGCTTCAAGTCCCTTATCACTGTGAAAACCATTGCTGTTATTTTTTTCTCCCTTCCCTAATGTTCCTTACATTTAGAGATTAAATCACTTGCTGCACAAACCCATTTGAACGATGAGAGAAGGTGACATGGATAATCAGCATAGTCCCTGGTCTGAGTTTCCCGGACGTGTTCAAAAACGTTGCAGTGCAAAAGCATAAAATTAGCATCAGGACCTTAAAAGCTGACATTTAGCGTGACTTTTTGCAGAGTGACACCCCCATATTTTCTAGTAGGGTATCATTAAATTTCAACTGCCCCGTGGCAGGGCCTTCCCATTAATAACCAGTTCAGGGTGTCACGGTACTCTCCCCTTTGAAATACTGTAATGAGACCCCTTTTCCAGTAATAAATTGAGACATATTCTCAATACCAGAGGTACATAGCCTGCTAACGGTCAAAGCAAAGAATAAAAATAACGTTATATTCTGCAAAATATTCATACAAAATATCCCTTGTGGTATTAATACCAGTGGAGTTTTCTTAAGACAAAATTACTTTATTATAATTTTTTATAATTGTATTACTGAAGCCAGCAGGACAAAATTAACTAAGAAACGCAAAAGCATAAAAAGAAAAAGAAAGAAAATCATTTGTACTGCATATTTTTCGTATAGTACTAATCTAAATCTGAAGCACATTGTTATAATAGTGTTTTGCATCAAATAGCTACAAAACTTCATCAAATCATGCAATCGGTGAACTGTAGCTCTGTGGAGTACAGAACCGAATCCCTACTGTCGCTTGCACCGTGCGCCATAATTATCGTCTCCTCAATTTCCCATTTCACTTAAATACAGCTGTGGAAATGTATTCTTTTTCCATTGTGTATAATGGTTAAATCAAAGCAAGCAATAATCCATTGCAAGACTCGATGCACTAAGGCACACTACAGCACTGCATTGGGCGATCACATTAATGTCATTGGACAACATTGCAACCCAATAGGGAAAATAGATGCTGCTTTGCTCTGTCGACTACTGCCACTGGCACCAGTCCAAGGTCTGTGAGCGGCTTTTGGAAAAATGGGACGCAAGACAAAACAGAAATGGAAATGTAAACTTTAAAGAAGGCGATCTTAGGAGCCGCAGCTGATACCCACATTACAGCAAATGGATGTAAATCCATTCACGCCTTGTTCACAGTTATATAAATACTTAAGGGTTTTTAACCAGCCAATATGTTAAATGTGTGGAAATCTGTTTTGATAACATTATTCATAACACTAGCTTTGCGCTGCTTGAATTAATAACACTCCATTTACAGATGGAGGGAAGCTGGCATGATTTTTCCAGTTAAAGAGATTAATTTTTAAACACCTAATTGACAGGACAGGGTTAGGAAGGATAAGCAACAGATTCTCTATGCTGCTGCAAAGTCAAGGTGACTGGAATACACACTAAAGCTTTCAGGCACTAGACTGAAGCTATTAAGGCTGGAGAGATAGTCCTCAAGCACTTTTTCCCTCTATCTTTATTCTTTTTTTATTAGGCATGATTTACCTCACAGTCAAGGATATAAAGGAGTAAGTATCGCACTAAAATTAAAGTGTAGTGAAAATTTAAAGGTTTCACTCACAGTGTCCTCAGATCAGCTACCAATTTGCGTCACGATAAAAATTGTGTTAATTAATGTTTAAAAAATAAATAAAATAAAACGTGGATGGCAGGTAGTTTAGCATATGCTACCAGTGTTTTGGCCCCGGTGTGTTAGTGCTATTAACACACGTAAATTTATTTTTCAACCACTGATAATTCAGCTCCTTAAACATAACATTTGTAAGGAAAAAAAAACAACGAAACACCTACAAATGGGCACAGGGTCAACCTTATCAGACATCCTACTGGGCAAATTGCCATTTTATGTACTATTGCACATTTTGAATCCCAAATTAACTCCATAGGGCCTCTTTTATTGCGGAATTTCTCTGTCAAGGCATGCAGTGAAATACGTTTCTAACAATATGCACAAGGACAGGGTCAGATGTTCAAAATTGTTCTTGAATTAATTTTAAGAACTAATTAGTCTTAAAATGATAATTCATTGATTTAATAAGACTACTGTTGTTAATGTAAAACTAAGACCTTTCAGATGGCAACGAACAGGTTTAAACTGAGGGAAAGAGAAGAAAAGGTTGATATTAGGATATTAGTGATTTGGAAATGAATAGCCGATAACGTTCCGAGTATAAAACCGGACCTTACACAGAACTTAACAGCGTTAAGCTACTAAAGCTACTGTGTAGTCATCGAACACCCAAATTTCCCAAAAACGCTGGCATGAGGCATGGATTTGATTTCTGATACACAGGACCATTTCACCTTCACCAAAGATTGGTGATACATAATAAAATGTACCTCTCCGCTCACCAGATACACTTAGCTGCCCACAGCACATTTATCCCCCTTTCTGAGCCTCACATCTTGGCAGGAGAAATCACTCTGTCAGATTCAAGGCATTTCAAAGATTAAAAAGAATCCCTGTCTTTTAAACATTCCTAAAAGCATCCTTTTTTTGTAAAATGTGATTAGCAGCCAGCGGTGTGTCATGCACTGGAACCTTCACTAAGGAAAACAAATCTCCAAATGATCTGAGCGTTCTGAAGTCTGGATGATAGAGCATTATTCAGCAGCATGTATTGCATGTTTTCTTTAGATTAGAAGAAGCGTAAATCAAATGATTATTTTCTTTGCTTTAATTCAAACAAGAGCTACATTTTGATTATCTACAGTCAAGGGCAGACTTTTCCTACCTCAAAGCTAATGAACTAGTTTGTTTTTGTGGCCTATAAAAGTTAAGCAGTCAGCATTAGTGTTTTAATCAAACAAAAGTGCATGAAAGTTCATCAACCAAGCCCCAGTGAATGCTCAAGCCTCCTGATTAAGGTAGCTTTGCATTTGGTTACACAATACCGTACCTAGGGAATCTTTTCAACATAAAATTGCTAAACTGCATGTAAAAACCTTAGATAAAATAGACAAAAGAATATAAGCTATGATTGTATGTAGCCAAAGAACATATAATTCTTGACATAGCACCGAAAATAGAATTTGACGTGCAAAACAAAAAACAAAGAAAAAACCAAACAAGCAAACCAATCAATGTGTAACACATTAGAATGGTTTCTAAAATGGGATCAGAAAATAATTATATGAATACGAAAACTTGGAGTACCGTAGAGAGTAAAAAAAATACAGTACTCTGACCTACAACTTCTCAAAATGGCATAGAGATGTTCCAATAACTCTTGGCAGAATATATAAGCCATTTTGTTTTTCGTAAATCAGAAAAAAGCAAAAGAATCCTGGGACACATTTCTTTGGTTTGATCACATTTCCTTTCTCTCTGAATGTCAGAAATAAGCAAAGACAAGACAACCGCCTGAGAGCATCTTAGAGACATGAAATGCTAAGCTCCTGGAAAACCAATTCTACACTAATAGGTTTTGAGCAGCGGTGAAGAGCAGCTTAAGTTAATACAAGAGTAAACATTAAAGACATTAAACCACATTTTACTGCTATGGAGTTCTTAATAAATTCTCCGGAGACAATTATAAATATTTCAGTAGTGTAGACGTCTGTAAACTGTTTGCAGAACCTACAGTTCATGTGGTGGCATTTAGAAGGTAAGACTTTCAATTTTTTTGGCAGCACACCAAAGAAAGAACATCTTCAAGTTTGAAGTTGTGTGTGTGCTAAATAAAACGAAAAGCACGTTTACTGAAATAATTTGACAGTTGGAGACATTCGTATAGAACATATCTTTCACTGTTGGATAAGGGGGAGGAGCTGTTGAACGGTTGGTATTTTTGTGAGGTATGAAAATGTCAATTACCTGAAAAGCAAAAATACTGTAACATACATTTGTAACACAACAGTCTACAGTGCCAAATCCTTCGTGCAAATGTCTGGTAACTGCTTTACCATTCTGTAACCATTGAAATGTTGTAATATTTAAAATGTAATGAGCAACGCATTAATAATATTAAGGGATTAAGAAGCCGTGTGTCATTATACCTATCTGTTTATATCTGTATATATTTTGTTTATAAATGTAAAAACTAGTTAAATCGGTACAATACAATGTTGTCAATACAGTATTGGCAGTTTATTTTTTTATAGCTATTTCTTATTATGGAAAATACATTTTAAAATGTATTCAGTTTTATCAACTATCTTTACCTTTTTTTAATATCAAAATATATTTTTATTTAATATATTTTTATTTAGTTTATCAAGTAATTATACACAATGCTGCATTCATTTTAAACAATTACCTGCTGGTTCAATTAATAGAAGCTCATTAAAAGCTGCCCTCATGGACCTGAAGTTATTTAATTATTCAGGGATGTTCAATAAACGTGTAAAAAAGGGATTTACGTTTTAGCTCCTTGCTTTTCTAAGACACACGATTTATATGGATAAAAATTCTGATTCAGATCCTTCATACCTTTAAGCAACACACAAAGTCAGGAACACTTAAAGAGAACAGCATTAAATACTTCTTTTGTACCTACCTGTCCACCATTAATGCAGTGAACTCTTGTGAAAAGCATGCTTTATGAGTTGAGAAGTTAGATAGTAAGTTCTATTTTGGCAAGTTATAAAAGTTTTTTTTTTTTATTTGCTGCTAGTTAAGTAGTTGTTTAATTGCTGCACTTATATTTACAGTTTTTTTCCCCTGAATTTCGTCTTCCTTCTATGCCCTTTGTATCTAACTCTGAACATGGATGTTTGTAGTAATGATAAGTATAACAATAATGATGATAACATCTTTTGAGTATCACCTAAAATAACAAAACTAAAGACCAACCTGCAATGCACCATAGTGATACGACATTAGCTACCATCACTTACTTTGATCGAGAAAGAAAGATTAACAAAAACAATTCTCAGCTGGCCAAACACCTGATTCATAAGACAAAGTATGGTGTTATGGACTGTGTTTTGCAGATATATTAATGGTGCTAGAGATTGTACTGACATACTTTGCTCCGTACTGAAAGCAGAATGCATAAAAATAATTTAATGCTCTGTTGAGGCCATAAAGCTCAAACAAGTGGAGAAATATCATTAAACCATTGGAATGTAATATAATTTGTCTAAACAAACCGATCCGATGAGCAACCCTAATTAAAAACACTGCCATGAACAAAGCCAGCATTGATGGACCCTCTTTAACAATCCACCACATTTATTTTATTAATCCAATGCCTCATGTATCATATCATTACAGTTCAATATATATATCATTAATTTTATTCCCTTCACTTAAGGCTTTTATTGGGATTACTTTGGTTATTAGTTGGTCTAATGTATTGGTTACCTCAAGATCTCGCTTAACAATCTCTCTCATCTCGCTGCATAAACCTGTACGTGTTATTCAAATTGCCTCATTTATTATGATAGCTTCCTCATGTAAATTGTGCTGACTGCTCGCCCTTGCACAGTCCTCATTAGACTAATGAAAACCTTCAAACTAAAAAACTAAACAACCTGCCAAATAAAGGTCTGAGGTTATTATGAAAATTACAACTCTGGGAGCTAGGAGAAGCTCTGTTCATTAATTCATGCTCAGCAAATTGCTATCTAATTTAGTTGCACTCCTCTGCATTAATGGATTATTTTATAAAGATGCTTTCCACAGCCTGAGACCTTCAATGCACACGTTGGAGAGCACTGAATTCTTATCAATCTGAATGACATATTGTAACTACAGGATCCAAATAACAGTGGAAACAAACATGAGGCATAGGTCCATTTTGTTTAACTCATAATTTTAGGGTAACTAACAGCACTGTGTCAGAAGTGAAAACATCACTATTTATGTTTCTTTAGACACAGTCAAGCAGGAAATGAATGAAAGCTCAAACAGCACATATTATGGTGCCTCTTATTAATTTCGATGTTTCTTTCATGGCAAGGCACACACAAATTTTGAGCAAAAGCTGTTCTTCAGCTACAATGACAAAGTGCTATAAACGTGTTTTCTGTAAGAAAGGTTATGGAATGATGTCGAATGTTTATAACACAGTGTTCTTTATAACAGATACCAAGTTATATATATCAATTCCTTTTCCTTTTGTTATCATGTTGCATTTGTTTCATGCAATAGCTAATAATGCAAATGTTGATATGATCAAGAGTATGACTGCTCCTATTAAAATATCTGGCTACTGGGAACTACATAGAATGATGGTAAATAATTTCAGTTTCAGGGTATCATGGTTATGATAATAACCCAACGTTCCATTTCAAATCCAAAATATCTAGGTAACAACAACGGGTAAGTACACCATAGCTGTCATGAGGACAGCCACAGAGCTCTACGCAGCCTAAGTGGTACAAAGACAGCCTGCGCGTGCCCAGGCGTTGCACTAATCATTCAGTTGGCGATGGAGGGCTCAGCTCCAGAAGTCTACCTCAGCACTCTCGTTCCCAATCCAGGGCACTGTATATCCACACCATTCATCCGGTAGAATCTGGCGAATGTATGGGGGATCTACCAAACTGCTGCTTTGCAGGTGTCGACAATGATGTACCCTGTAACACTGCCAAACTGGCGTTGGGTGCCCTCTCGTGGAGTGGCCAGCGACCTTCTTAGGCAAAGGCAGCTTGCTGAGCTGATATGCCAGTTTACCATCTCATAGAGACATTGGGACAACCTCTACTTGGACAGAGCCTAGCCCTACAACTTAGTCCTGTCACAGGCGAACAACATAAGATTTCTGTTCTCTCTACATAGTGTGCTAGCGCTCTAACCGGGCATAGTGTAAGAAGGATGTGCTGCCTGTCAGACTGGAGAGGTGGCAGACAGAAAGCCTCCAACTCTACAGACTGGTTCACATGAAAATATGAAACTGTCTTTGAAAAGAAGGCAGGGTTAGGTCATAAGGTGACCTTCAAGAAGACTAAGAAATCTCAGACAATCTCAGGACACAGACAATAACTCACTAACCCGCACAGGGAAGGTGTTTGCCACTAAAAAAACTTGTCTTGAAGAAGAGCTTTGGCTCTGCTGGACACATTGACTCAAAGAAGGTTTTATCAAGACCTATAGCACGACTTTAAGGTCATGCATAGCCTGTAGTAGCACTGCTATAGAAGAGCCACACACCACTGTTGGAACAAAGCCCACACATAACCGTACTGGAAATGACTGGAAGCGGCTCTAGCATTCGAGAGGGTGTCAATACCCCTTTCCTAAAGGCACAGGTTTCCTAGCTGTGGTGCTAAAGCATGCCCTGTGTCTGACCGAGCAGCCTGACTCGTGACTGGGTAGTTCCCACGGAAGGTCACAAGAGTCTCAGGACTGTCAACACTGGAAGAACTTTGCCAGCACTACCCTGTCAGCCGACAGAGTAGAGGGCATACACTGGGAATCCAACCTCAGAGCTAGCCAGCTCTTATTGTTCACTCTCAGGCCTATCCTGGAGAGACGCTAAACGGCAAAGCGCAAAACCCATAGCTTTGCCCTCGGATAGAGTAGTTAAGGTGCTTTCTTTGCCCTGGTGCTATAGGGATATATGGAAATAGGGAAAATAGGCATCATGTAAGTCCACGGTTGAAAACTAATCATCTTGATGGGTGGACTGTCACAGTCACCTGATAGTCAGCATCTTGAACTGTTTCCAGCTCAAGTATATGTTGACTTGCCTCAGATCTAGGACCTGACCGAGGCCGCCATCCTGATTTGGAACCATTGGAAGTACTTTGAATAAAATCCCCCAAACCAGTCATAGGGCAGAACCTCGCGAACATCTCCCTTATGTAACAGAGCCTGAATTTTGAGGCCTTGAGTACTTCTGCAACCCATTACAGAACCCAATCTATGAACGGAGGTGGGAGTGATGAGTCACAGCGAATAACCAGCCCAAATTGTGGTGAGCACCTCCACTATTTCAGATGGTCCTGTGAAAACGGACCCTGGGCCTGTGGCATCAACATGTTGGGGCTGCTGCTTCTCCACGAGAGGAGTTAACGAGCGCTTATCCGACCCCAGACACCTCTGCAAGATGCTTGCAATTTCCCCCTTATAGAAAATCCAAGAGTCACAGCACATTCTGTCTGGGGACTAAGTCTTAGGTAAAGCCTTTTTGAACTTCCTAGCTTTCTTAGTGTGCCGCATAACGTCTTCCACCGCTGGACGTACTTAAGTAAGTAATTACTGAAAGAGGGATAACATACATTTGAAATAGAATTTCTCCTTTGCATCTTCCAGACAAAGTTTAACAATGGCTTATCGACTTGGAAAATAATTACTCTTAAATCAATGACAGATACAGAAACGGAATACGAAAATGACAATTAGATAATGTTTTAAGCAAGGCTAGTTTACATAATGACAGTTTTTTTCTAGTTTGTATTTTTAATTCATACAAAACTAAAATCAAACATGATGACTAATGCTGATTACAATTTTATATTCCTTTTTTGTACCTGGGTAATTTTCTTTGCATGTCACCATGTAGTTACATATAATCTATGTTGAAGAATACTTGTGTGATACAATATCAATCATAATTAAGATAATGGTGCTTAATATCTAGAACACTTAGGGTTGATTTATGGGTTGGCAGCACACCAATATGATTTAGAATAAGAAACAATGATAAAATCATTATAAATTTATCTTTTCAGATAGAATAAATAAGTGATATGAACATCTATCATGGAACAGTTTAGCAGTAATTATAGACTACACTGCGAAACATATCTGACCTTTTTCAGAGTGTATTCTTTTCGCTTCGTGCCCAATATCATGAGTGGCAAGGTCTCCTTCCTTTGGTCCCGGCAGTATGTTTGGAGACAGTCCCAGAAGAGCCTGGTTCATAGAGAGTCCATTCTGGTGCATGGCTTAGATCAGAAATATGTATAAATTAAATTATTTATCCTGATCATTGTTATTAAAAGGCCCTGTATTACCAATCATTGTATGATCAATTAAAATATTTGCTTTAAGATGTCAAATTGCATTGGAATCCCTTGCAGAATAAACCAAATATAAAGTTTATTTGTGCTTATGGAGAAGTTCAAGAAGGCAGCCGTCTTTACTCGCTTCTAAAACAAAGTAAAAAATATACAACAAGACTCTTTTTGATTTGTTAAACAATGACGGAACTCACGAATTCTGTCTGAAGAACTTTCTGTGCGGGCCGGAGAGCTGGACACACTGCTGCTTCGGTGAGAGGATGGGTGGCTTCCTGGTCTTCTCCCATCTTCCAACGATGGGGCAGGAGAAGGACTGTCAGGGACACGTTCCTGCCACCAAGTCAGAAAACAATTACCCATGCCCTAACAGTCTCCAGATGGCAAATATTAATCTCTAACCTAGTCAATAAATACATTTTCAAAGTTTTCTCCAACTAGGGACTAGGAAATTACTACCTGTAGTGAAAGATACTGGAGATATGTATCATGGAAGATGGCTTTGTTCCCAACTGGTGTGCTGTTGGACATGGACGAGTGTGCCTTGGAATAATAAATGTAATATAATTGATAAGAATGCATGTTGGCCATAATAAAATAATAATACTAGTAATAATAATAATAACGTGTGATGAGGGTGTGTCTAATGTTTTGGCATACACGGAGCAGCGGTGTGTCATGCCAGAATAATGTTGGGGAAAAACAGTGATTGTTTTGTTCTTAGTTTAAGATTACTCCTTGATAGATATTTTTAAAATGTGAGACAGGCGCAGGCACCACTTAACCACTTTAGTTCCTCACAGAACGATAATGTGTGGGATTCTGAAAGAAGTCCCATATGATTAATTAGGATCTGGACAGCTGAATCCAATAATCCTTTCCTGAATGAGATCCAAATGAACCTTATGGGACTGATACTATTGGTTTCAAACTTTGAATACTGAGATTAAAATTTTATTTTAATGATCGAGAGCTGTAGATCCTCATAAAGCTCAGGCAGTAGGCAGCTAAAAACTACTTATACATTGTGTTCCCATTGTGTTACTGTGAGTCAAATATTACATTAAAAAAATAAGCAAAACCGTACAGAAAAAACATATACAACATTGGAAATCGGTAAAACTAAAATCAGTCAGTATGACTTAAGTTTAATGTGTTCAAATGGTCAAATTTATGTGAAGAAACAATGTGATTTGGACTGAAAATTTTATGCACCATACCAATGAAAAATGGGGAAAAAAACAGTGGAAAATGACAAACGAGTATATTAAGAAAATTAATAACTTTAAATTTTATCAGCTATCAAAACAATAACTATCAGCACGTTTATGCTGTTAATATTACACATCTTAATCCAATAAAATTATCTACACATTTTTAAAGGTATAGGTATGAGATTTCAGCTCATATTTTATAGACTTCTACGTAATGCTAATTGTATCATTAAAACACCTCCACAGCCAAGCATGTGTTAAATTCACTGAATAAGTCCAATCATTTATTTTTTACCTTGATAACGGAGGTCACCATTCGCGATGGGACACTCTGGACATGAGCAGCAGCTGCCATGTTAGCAATGGTGCTGAGATGATTCATCTGACTCATCGCCATGGTGACTGATGCAGGAGGCAGGCTAACTGGAATCAGGGGGTGTGGCATCATCATGAATGGAAGTTCCAAACCTAAACAGAAGAAAGTTAATGGGCTTTAGCCGAAAGCCAAGTTTTTAGTTTTGCATTTCTTAAACCAATGTATTTCATTCAGTTTCAGGCTGAACTGTATTTAGACAATACAAACTAAATAAAAAGAAACAGACAACAGAACTTCATTCAGGGAAGCAGTTGTGTAATAATATAAATATTCTAAATATACTTCTGAGGTTTTGGAACTAAATATACTCAAAATGATTACTTCTGAAAATCTGAGCGGTCTGATAGCATCAGCAGATATGTTTCAATTAAAATCCGCAGATTAAAAATAAGACAAATATTAAAACCTTAACATAAAATGTACAAATATATATATATATATGTGTGTGTGTGT
>JAOVYW010000001.1:10028834-10039523 GCA_025775045.1 Hiodon tergisus
GCCCAGGGCCACGCCCAGGGCCACGCCCAGGGCCACGCCCAGGCTGGCCAAAAGGCAGCCTGTGGGGCCAGAAACACATTCTGGAATTCTTACCAACACCTTAGTGTGGTTTACTGGAGGAGAACCACACTCAGGTGTTGATGATTCAAATCATATTTTAAAAGGACGACTGCAGAAAAACTACTGACTGAAAAGTACTTTTGTTGGTAATATTTGGTAAATACCGGCTTTTGAGTGCTTGCTGGTTTTTACGGAAATCTTCTCACAGATGTTAAATTAAACACAAAATTAAACTATCGTGTTATACAAAAGCTACTCGTAAATGAGTTTTAAATCACTTTATACCTACTTGGAAAACGCGTCATGCACTCCTAAATACGCTGCTAAATCAGTGCTAGTTAGTGTATAATGACATCTTATGAGTTTGGGCCATAAAGAGAAACTGTGATCTATATTGTTATCAATACAACACCCACAATTAAGAAAATCAAACATAAAAACATGATCATGATTATCTGTGTTTTGCTGTATATCTGCTATGAAATGTTCAACAGCTCCTGGCTCTCCAGTCTGCAGAGGGTTAACGTCACGTCATCGTACACATCCATCATCCCGGTGTGCTATGGTCTAGGGATTCCTACAACATTTATAATGCTACATAACTGTGACCTTGAAAATTGGAGTAAACTCTCTTCAGAATTCACTGCACTGATCCAGACTTAAAATGCCAATTGAGTGTATGTCTCCAGTCACCCACTGCATACGTAATGCCTGCTTACTTTAAAATGTGAAAACAATCCGGGAATACTAAAGCAAAAAAAAATAAAAAAACATTTCAGCAAACATGAGTGATTTTTGTGTTGTTTTAATTTATAAAAGAATTCTACTTATTATTATAGTAGTATTTTTTTGCTGATTTTTTGCTATCAGTAATAACATGATTACATAATAATAACACAACTTATTTTATGTTATAAAAATGATATTGGGTTAATTGTTAAGGTCTAGCAATTATAGGGCTATAAAATGTATAATTACCAAAAAAAAAATGAAAAATTTATCATCTGTGAAAGGTTTAATGTAATTTATTAGATGTATCAAATTTACACCAAGTGACATTGTCTCTTCAAATTGTGTTGATCTCTTCACTCCTATCTTTGTTTCCAAAGGTCACTCAGTTCCACTCTTAAATTCAACCTGACAGAGACAAGTAAAAAGGGACAGCCAAATGAATGCATCATCGTAGAATCAAACATCTCCAAATTAATTTACCCAATTAATGAAAATTGCAGTCAAATGTTGATTAGGAATGACATGTTGACTGGTCAGTTTTTTTCTTCTTCAAGCTGTTCCTCTGTCAGTCTGAGGTAACCAAACGAGACAGCAATAAAAATGTTTGCATTACAGAGGTTTATGTACCATGTTATTCTCAGCTCAAATAATACTGCTAGAAAGCGCTGCCACTCAGAGATGATAGAAACTGATATGGATCATTACAGAAATAATGTTTAATCTATTCCCATATTGAAAGATATTTCTGCAGCTGCATGCATTTGTGTACATCAGTGGTTTGAGCAATCCTAATCATGCATATTCAATTTTATGCTGATGCTTAACTGCCGATGTAACCGGAATTAGAAAGAGCGATTCAACTTCATTAAAAATAAATGATTATCAAGTTATCTTTGAAATTCTATTAAAATTTGCAATGCAGTCCACTTATCTGTCACCTGCTTCCCACGAGCATAACACTCTAATAGAGCTACGCTGAAGACCTACACCCAGGGGACCTCCTGTCTCGGCACATTGAGGTTCTACCGTGGGTATGTCTATGCCGTGTCTTTTCCATCACCACTTTTTGTTTTATTTATCACAACACCGATATAATCGCGTGCTAAAACACACTTAAGAGAGACTACTATGCCAATGATAATATTTGTCATTCAGTTCATCCTGTTTTTACATCGTCCCATTACTCCTGAAGTGAAACCCACAATGCAACAATACTGTGCATACTCCCACAATAAACGCATGAAAAGCATGTCTTTGAAAAAAGCAAAAAACAAATATGAAACGTGATTGCTTGCCTAGAAATATTGGTCAGGATCTATCTGAAAGATTAGGTTACAGTTATTTTCCTTTTCATGCCTTATCAGTTTGAGTCGGCGATAAATTGTTTTTGCCATATGTTTAAAGAACAGCAATTGTGATATACAGGAGTAAACATAGGAACCGCGAGGACCGGCTTTGACAATAGACCACGCAGGACAGGGGAACACTTTACATGCGGGCCATTGGGCAACGTACAGCAGCAGTGCTGACAAAGGCAGGCCCTTGTTGCATTTGCCCTTCCACCGAGAGAAGTTTATTATTAGAAAGGACGTAAACACGCTAATTAAATCACAGCAGTCAGGCAGAGATGACAGCTGGTGCCGTGTGTGACCAAAAAGATCCCTATCAAAGAGCAGGAGGCAGTGTCTCCCTCCATTCGCATTCTGCAGGGGCTTATTTTAAGAAAGTCAGCGTTGAACCCAACGAGGAGTAATACATGACGGTTAATTGTGGAGGGTCCATACTGGATTCTCCTGTTGCGTTTGTAATGTCCACAACAGCTCTAATTTCCTTTCCACTGCTTTTAGTTTGGCTCCTCAAACACACTGCTGTGTGCAGCAGTACTGGATTTGTCAATACATGGTGTGTGGTAAAATTATGGTGTGCAGTAAAATCATGGTCAATCTACTACTGAGAAATGTGCTCCTCTTCAGTAACAAAATTCATTTTGAAAGATTTATGTACAGTACAGTGAGATGTGTTGGACACCAGCCTGACAAAATTAATATACTTTAAATTATTAATACCATCTCATAAACACAGTCATCTGTAAAACCGCAAAGTTGGAACCACTGATGAGAAGAAGGCATGGTTTTAACAAGTCAATACTGGCTTGAACATTCACGGCAGCTTAATCAATTAAACCACTACATTTGCAAACAGGAGCACGAATTACCACAGAAACAATTGATTTATCCCCCCTTCTTTTCCATTTCATGTGAACTAATCTTTTATTGGTTACCTCCTGCTAGCAGGCAATGAAAGTTTTCGGAGTTTGTTTTTGCCCTGACGTTTTTCGACCCCCACAATTTGAAATCTGCAAACAGTACACCAGCTTAACCAAAAAGGATTAACTCCCATATCCAACTGAGAACATAGATAATTCTCAGTAATTGGTAAAAAATGAAGATGAATGGGACAGCAAGATAAGGACCAATTAGCTCCTCCACGCTTACAGCTGCGGTCTCAATACAGAATCCTCTCTGGAGTCTTGGCCTGACAAAGCAGCCTGGTGGAATTAGTTGGATGACCCCATGAATAGTGCTATGTCTCCCCATCATCTCCCTCCTTTCCATTTTCATTTTTACCTCCGGAGCAGACACCTGTCATGGCTCCCGGTGTGAATCCTGTTCTCCCCTCCGAAGTCGCGGCGGCAGGGCTGAAGCAAGGTCAGCGTTCTTCAACTGCCTCGCAGAGGTAAACAACGGTTACACACGGCCCTAAAGTTTTTGTCAATCGTTTCATTATAGGGCATCATCTGCTTGATGATACATGCAATTCCCACATCTAATTACGGAGAGGATTTGAGGTCCATTAGCGTTGTCGTGGCGAGGAATCAGATGTGAAACTGCACACAATGGCATAAAAAAAGAGACATTTTCTTCCCCTCTTTTTCTCTCCCACTCTCCGCTCAAGGTCTTCAATACTTGCTTGCCCCTTTGAAAAACAATCCCTTCCCTTGAAATAGAAGGTGTTTTTAGGTATAGGTATTTGACGTTATTTTTCTGTTGATAATAAGGGTTCTAGTTCAGGTCAATTCAGAGGATCACAGTTTATCTCCTGACGCAGACCAGGAAGTCAAAAAAATGTTTTGTTTACTTTGTGGTCAGGGATTACAGTTTTTCCTTTAAGTCTATGGATCTTCCAAGAGAATACGTTCAGGAGATTCACCCCTTTCTCGAAAAAAACAAATAATAACCAAATAAATAGTATATTGTTTTTATCTCACACACTATCTCTGTTCATTAATCAGGAAATTTAGCTGCTTGTTTTTTTTCTGTGTGTGTTTTCTCAAAAGAATAATAGTGACGCAAACAGGAAAGGGTAATTTTGTTGTCAAAATAAAGCGATCGAAAACATTGAGCCTTTACATCTGCACAATGATGTAACGTGATCCAAGCCCAGCACAGAATGTCCTTCAACATGAAGCTTCTGTATCTTCACAAAGCTGCTGGATAAACACAATACATCCGTCCAAACAAGTTTCTGTTTTTTTAATTTATTTTATTTGGTGGCAACAAGACAGTCTTATGCATTATGTATAAGGTCTACCGAATTCTCTCCTCTATCTAACTACTAATGTACACGAAAACACAGAAACAGATTAGTCACGATTTGCATTTGCTTAATGGCATTAATTGAATTACTCCAAAACATCTACATTTTGGAGAGACAAAAAAAAACAACAGTTTATTATCCCTTTAATTTTCTGGAAGCAGCTGTTTTTAGGATATCTCTTAAATAGGAATGAGCTCATTTCCTGGTAATCAGTGCTCAGTATTGTTAACAACAGTGACTACAGTCAGAAAAGGACTGCTGCCAAACCTAGTTCTCTGTGAGTAAAGTCATGGCTATATCTGTGAAGAGATTTAGAGCCCTAAATTCCAGACACATAATGTCCCAGCCCTGACAGCAGTGCTAAGTGGGTATTTTTATACCAGTGTTAAAGAGAAACCTGAGAATTAAAGAAAAACATGAATTATGTTGTAGTTATGAGGAATGGTCATAAAGACGATAACCTAAGCATTAAAAAAACGGATATTTTAATTATATAAAACAGAGCTTAAAGTTTTTTTAGAGATGGTATCAAAATAAAAAATTAAAAACACACACACACACACATATATATATATGAAGAAAAGGACTCTTTTTGTGTGCAGTTTCACATGATTCCTCGCCACGGCAACGCTAATATTGCTACAATTGTGTACCTGCAGCTCTTTTAGCCAAACTGAATGGGGCTGGCAACGTTTCTCCTGCTTATCATCTGTGTGGCGCCTATCGGCCACCCCGTGACAAGAGAATGCCTGATATAAACAAGAGATTGCGCAGACATCCAGTAATCAATATTAGGATGGCTTCAGTACCAAACATCATTTGTCTCGGCAACCATTTCTTTGACCAAACGAAGCATTAATTCAAATCATAAATCTGAGGTGATTTAAATCCGGGGAATGAGAGGCTGTCGGCTCTAATGATTTATTTTGTACATTTCTGCAGGCGAGAGATTTGTCCATATGCAGTGACAGGTCACCTTCAAATGCCAGTGGCAGACTGTTCATCACCATACAGACTAGCATCTCATCCGGTGCAAGTAAATATTAAAGTAAAAGAATCCAATTGATTGTGGATGAGGGAGAGAGGCGTTCCTGTCATATATTTTACTCAGCGTGCTAATGCCTTACTCTCTGCACCTTCTGCGACTGCTACTGGAATTATAATTCTGGTGGGAGGCGCCCAGCTCAAGGTTACAATTTAAATTGTAACAGATAAAACCGTTTCTTATTAGCTTCATTGCCACATCCTCGCTCTTCTTATTCACATTTATCTCTGTTCCGATGACCCCCTTAGCCTCGTTTTTGACCTCATTCCTCATGCATTTGCTTTTGTGGAAACTGCTTACAATACATACTCTTTCAAAATTACTAAAGGTTCACAGCGAAACTCTGCATTGCAGTCGAATGTTATAAAATGCACGCAACTTATGAGACAACGGCCTCCTAAATATCTCTAAAATAAATGATGCTCTTTTTATATACTGTATTTGTTCAAAAATAAATATAAATGTAACTGTACGTGTTTACTGATACACTGCATATTCACTTATGTGTACTACACACTAGATTGCTTTTGAATTTAGTTAAAGTGTAACATCAACAGAGAAGCAAAAATGATTTTGTTTATGTAACAAGGCATTGATATTAACTATACTCATATGTTTTATGATGTAGTTTTAGATCAAAATGCAACTGCGGAAAAATAATCAATTTACTATATATTTTTAACAGCCGGCAACAACGGTTAATGGTTGCCGTAGCAATGCATTTACTGATAGGAAATTCAGAACGGAATTGTTTCTCTATATTAATAATGTCAAAGCATTAGTAAATCACACTAACAAGGTCTGCAAAATGGGAGTTTATTGTCTTTTGTGGAAAAAAAATACTTTCATTTAGAAAAAAGTAACTGTATTTGACTGTAATTGGCTTCAGGTGCTAACAATTGATATAAATCCATTAGTTTCAGTTTCTGAAAGTTATCTACAGTAATTTGTGTCTCTGGAGCAGTTGTGCGAGAGAAGGTCTTTATCAGTTTCAAGGTTGCCATGGCATCATACTGTGCGATGATGAGAAACCTTTGTCACAGAATTAAAGGAAACTATTTATTTAATTATCAAGCTACAATTAAATACAAATTCTTTTTTTTTTAAATGTATTACCTCTCCTCACTCACCTTGCCGCACCTATACCAGAATGAAGACTGTTGTTCAACCGTAACTTTGGGTGTTATAGTTAGAGTTAGAGTTAACATTAAGGGGACATCTAGCAATGGCAGGGATACCGTCTATGATATATGTTTACAATATGTAAGTAGAAGAAGAAAAAAGCAACAACAACATGAATTAATACAAATTATATATAAAAAATGAACAACAAGATGACTGGTTCCTTATGTGAGTTAATTTAGCAAGTGATTTTTAGTTTTCGTAACCAATAACTTTAAAGGTTTTCTTTTACATCCTTCTTACTTTCCCAAATATACAACATTAAAGAACACAATAGCCTGTCACTTGCCAGCATAATACTGTCAGGCTCAAAATGTGTAGCCAGTCACAGCCAACTGGAAAATGCCAAACAGATGGTAGCAGCTTCTTGGTCTAAGAGGGAAAGGGGTGAGGTACTGTATTTTAAAATGTGAATCTCTCCTTGAGTGGTCACTTATGTTGCTAGGTAGGTTGACTTTGCATTAACAACTTCCAACATGGTATTGTATTGCGCCCTCCCAACAGTCAGTGGCAGTATTTTCCTTAAAATAACTGTGATATTAACCCCTTTTTAAGAGCCAGGTACTGTCACCAGGACACCCTCTATAAACGATATAAAAAGCCTGTTAAGCAATTTCAAACATAAAGTCCTGACTTTAGTTCTCAAGACTGTGTTAAACTTGTAAAATATTGTTGTTTAGGGTTTGTTTAGTTGGCATTTAATTGTCATCCATGTCAAGAGAAATGATCACACAAAAAAAATGCTTTCACCATTAAATAAACAACAATATGAGGACTGGTGCCAGAGGGAACTACTCTAAACAATGATCCGCTCACTGCCAAGAGCTGATTAGGCCATGTCCTCTCTAAAACGTTAGAATTGGTCACATCATCAGGCCTGTGTTTACATCATGACCGGCTTTTAAACAGAGAACACTTACTTTGCATCTGCATTTGATGCATCCCGGTTTATAAGATCTTTTATGGGTCTACTTACCTGATTAGCTGTACGAATGAGTTCTGCAGTAACAACCGGAAACTGCGGAGGCTTAAACCGCAGGCTACGTGATGCAATTAATGTTTCCAATCAGCTAAGCAAACGCAATCGCGGTGGTCACCACATAACTAAATGTTGGACTTCTTCAACTTTGCATGTAACAAGCCAGACATTGTAAGGGGACTCACCAACGCTGGAGTTGAGGTCGCCGTTTTCTGAGTCCGGCCCGTGCTGGTTATTGCTGCTGTGGTAGCTACTCATGACCTCCAGCTTGATCTTCTTGGCCTTCATGGCTTCAGCGATGGCGGCGTTTGTGGCAGCCGCAGCAGCAGCCGCAGCAGCTGTGAGGCCTTTAAGGCAAAGGGGGAGAAAAATCAGTGTTTACGTCAACACTTTTTAGACTTAGAGGATGAATTTAGGCTTCAGTGAAGTCAAAGCATCCCAATGATAACTTTAATTCAAGGAAAGGGTTTACAAACTACAAACTTGTCGAAGGCTTATTAGTACTTTTCCAGAAATCTGCCCATAAACACTTGTCCTATGAGTTTGATCTAAAAGGTTTAATTTCAGAGCCTCTCTAGTGGCTCCGTCAGTAAAAGGTGCTTGGTCGAGTACAAATTGTGTTCTTTGAGCTGGATTTTGCAGGTTTGATTCCAGCTCATGTTATTTTCTGATTATAACCAGGAGAGCTCAGTGGCTGTGACCGGGAGAGCGTAGAGACTGAGACCGGGAGAGCACAGTGGCTGTGACCGGGAGAGCACAGTGGCTGTGACCGGGAGAGTGTAGAGACTGAGACCGGGAGAGCACAGTGGCTCTGACCGGGAGAGCACAGTGGCTCTGACCAGGAGAGCACAGTGGCTGTGACCGGGAGAGCACAGTGGCTGTGACCAGGAGAGTGTAGAGACTGTGACCAGGAGAGCGTAGAGACTGAGACCGGGAGAGCACAGTGGCTGTGACCGGGAGAGCACAGTGGCTGTGACTGGGAGAGTGTAGAGACTGTGACCGGGAGAGTGTAGAGACTGTGACTGGGAGAGTGTAGAGACTGAGACCGGGAGAGCGTAGAGACTGAGACCGGGAGAGCACAGTGGCTCTGACCGGGAGAACTCAGAGGCTGTGACCAGGAGTGTGGCTGTACACGAAAATTGTATTATAGAAGTTTTACAATTGTATCGTTAAACATTGTATTGTGAATATCCTAGCAACATATTCAAATGCAGTGCTTCCTAGAACACAATTTACATGAATTATGAGCCCTTGTGGTTTTTTTTGTCTTTCACTGTGGTCTTCAATGCAGTATTGATGCAATTTTGCTTTGATGGTGACAGATGGAGTCAGACTAACACATCTGAACTGACATACTGTCGTTATTCCTGTTTGCAAATACATCGCATGTGTCGTAGTGAGAACACTCATCGCAGCAAGTACATAATTAAAAATCAAACAATACATCTACAAATAGCACAGACAATTTGATGTGCATTTTAATTATAGAAGTTTCCAGACATCTTCTCCTGACCTCGCTCCCATTCTCCAACAAAAATGAATAATAAAGAATATTGTAATTGTATCTAGCAATTGCTTTGATAGCTGTAATAAGTATTGTGTCTATTTGGCTTAGTTAAAAGACCAGCTTTAGGCACAGGGTGGGCATATCATAGAGAGAGGAACCTGCCTTTACATCCTTTAAAATCCACCTGCCTGAGATAACACCTAAACCTGTGAAGGACACTGATGGGAAATGAGACCAAGGCTATTCTCAGTCTGTTCAGTCATTCCCCTACTGTCTATTGCAGTTTGTTTTAGTCACTTCACCCAGGGGCGAAATTTTACCCGCAAAACCACACTAGTCACAATGTATGGAATGGTATCAGAGGGTGAAAGTGAAATTGCAAGTAAATCGATCTACCTCATACCAGTTGTGATCATTCTCTATTAGTCTTTCCTGAACAAAGAGGGGGCATGGCTCAATTCTTTCTGCAGTGATTGTTTTTGCATTTATATAAATGCATGCAAAGATACTAAACAAGAGATTATATTAAATGTTAAACAAGATATTAAATATAGTCGCATGTATAATGTTGGATATAAAGTGTGTGCGCTCGCACACACAAACACAGTCAATGCAGTTTATGCAGACACAAAATAAAGAAGATAATCTGTTAGCCATATTGAAAGTCAATGCTTTAAATACCAATATGTCAGAGTAAGTCCTCCTGCTGTTCTCAGCCCAGCATCCACTGTGACCAAACTTCTGTGAATTCAGGAAGCTGCCAAAGTCACTGAGGAATTTAACCAATTTACCTTGAGGCTATTTCTTTATTTCTTGGGAGAGTCTCAGGGTTTTCACATTGAAGAAATGTTGTTCAAGTAGGAAGGATGCAGTTAGTGATGAAATCAGGAAAACGGATTTTAAAAGCCCAACCCTTGCAACCAGATTATGTCTAGTATTTTGGCTGCCTATTACAACAAGGGACAAGTTGATTCATAAAAATCTCATCACTTAGCTGTCACAAACAATTCTGTGACATAATTCAGTCATAGCTGTTAGCTGAAACTATCCGGCCAGGACAGAAAGGAAGAAACATCCAACATGTGGCAATAATACGCAATGCTGGTTCCTAAACCAATAGATAGGCAGATGGTGTAAAGTGCGCTTTTAATCCGGAACGAAGGTACATATCATTTAGAGCCTTCTTCCTATTTTAAAATACGGAAAATTATAAACACCATAAACCATTATGAAGTACCGACACTTGTTTGCTATATCCAGTTGCGTGTGCTATAACCAGTTGAATGTGTATAACCCCCCCCCCCCAAAAAAAAAACCAAAAACAAAATCAGATCGTTAAACTTTAACATAATGAAAAGTATAAAAGCACAGGAGTCAACAGTTATCTGAAATGAAACAAATCCATTAACATATCAATATGATTGTTACCAGCTAACAGAGTATCTATGCATATCTTTATATGAGAAAGCAAATGTTTCTCATGAATATAATTGTTATCTTAAGAAAGGGATTGATGTAAGAAATTATTTAATATTATCGTAAAATTTTGTGCTTCTTTTTTAGGAGCTTTGTCGTACTTTAAATAAA
>JAOVYW010000001.1:10066942-10080455 GCA_025775045.1 Hiodon tergisus
TTTACTATTCATTTAAATAAAACACCAATTTAGGCATTTAACTTCCATTATTTTATTTATTTATTTATTTATTTATTTATTTATTTATTATTATTATTACTATTTTATATATTTACTATTTAAATTTAGAAACACAATATACCAATAAAGTAAACCAGTACGTAAGATAGCTAATCAGCTTGATACTGGTATACATTTTAAGGCATAACTTAACATTAAATCTGGGTTAGCTAGCTAACTAGCTAGTAATAATAGGTTGCTAACGATTGCTAAAATTTGTTTTTCAAATGATCCACCACTATTTTTTAGGTTGCATATTTAAATATTATTTTAAATATTCATCATTTTAGATCACATAAAATGTATTTTGCTCTCATCTGGAATTACTGTTTATTTTAAGACAGACATATGCACAAAAAAATGACAATGTATAAAAAAAACTTTAAAGATAAGTACTGTTCGTTAAATTTCCGTCTTCAAAAATTGAAATTGATTGGATCAGTACAAATATTAAGGATTGAGTCATAGTAGATGGTGCCTATGTAATGTACATAACATTATTATTTTTTTATGTATAGTAGCTACTGTTAGTTAAATTATAAAATATATAATTATGTTTTCACACAGTATACCACATATTACAATCACGAATGGTTGCTATCTATGAGTAAATAAATCAGGTTCATTTTACAATCAAAGTGTAGTGAAACAAGAGGGGTTAGTAGTTCACAAAAGGGTATAAATAATAAATAAATCAACAAAACTAATTAAGGAAAGGAAATTGTAAGCAATTTGTATAGTACAGCCCAGTGCAGCCTTTGTTAGCTCTTCAAGTATTGGCTGTAATTGCATTTATTTAATTGTTTTCATAAAAGCTTAAGCAACAGTTTATCTCCGTGTAGCATTTGTTTTCTATGGACCAATAAGTTATTCCAACACATGTGAATTTAAATGTAACATTCTATATATATATATATGTATATATATGTATATATATGTCTTATTTAACATTATGTTACTCTGTAAATGTATAACGTGTATGTTGTAGCACAGTTAAAGTTTGAGTTTTCAGATCAACAATATATTTTCACCAGTATGTTAAAGAACAATGCTGAAATGTAAAATAAGCTAGCTTTTGTCCATATGTGTTTGTGTCTTTCGGTACTGTCTTGGCTCCATGCCTTGCAAAAGGATGCAATACATAAATGAAATGTGTTCTTTTTCAACTGTGACCTACTCCACACAAATTGGGCCTGGGGTATCAAGGTTTTCCAGGCATTTAAAATAATTAGACGGAATACAAAGTCATTTGCATGTTTTGAAGCTCTATAACTACAGCCTTTTTAACAAAGAAAAGGAGGTTTGAAAAGACAGATAGCCATGGGCACAACGCTGGGCCAAGAACTTGTTTGCGAAACACACACAGACTGATGCCTGGTATGCAGGTTATAATGAGGTAATGGACAACAGCAACATTGTCATTAATGATTGTGTTTGCCGTTTCGCTTTGGCCCCCTGTCTTCCCACAATTAACGTGTTAGCAGATCGCCAAAGGCTACAATGTCAGTGAAGAAACATCTCAAATTCAAATAAATGAGCAATGCAAATAGTTCAGAGAGAGAATTTACTCAGTGAACAATAGACCCTTATGAGAGACAAGTGAGAAAAAAATTGGTGCGGGGACAGAGTCAGTGGGGGGTGGGATGAGACAGCACAATGTGGCCCTTCTCCTGGAGCAACTTGTTATCAGGCAAAACGCAGAGCCCTTTCAATCTGCATTTAAATACATTTCATTGCATGCACTCATTTGCATTAATTTCTCCCATTATATTTGGAAATGGCCAAATGTCTAGCCAGCACAATGTGGCAGCCTATCACCAGCGAGTGGAGCCCACACCTGATGCCAATTTAGCCTGCTCAGATCTTTTCATTGCCATTGCCCAATCTGACAACTCTAGCTCTTCGCAGTCCAGGGGACTTTTCAATTGGATTTGCTTGTGGTGACAAAATTGTTTTGCTTGTGGAGTGTTTTTTTCTTCTTCCTCTTTCTCTGTGACTGGGCGTCTATTTGGGTGCCATGGGAAAACGAGAGCCCAATGATTCTCAGTGGCTTCTGATTTCCACTATTTGTTCAGCATTAGGCCCACTTATCTCTCAAAGAAAAAGCAACATGTGGAGAGAAAGTGACAGGCAGAAATACACACTAACAGGCTCATTGTGCGCTGAGGATCTGCATTCAGACAAGAGGGGCCCTCTCAGTCAAACAGACTCAGTGCTGCTGCAGTCAATTACCAGCACTAATTCTTACTGCAATACAAAGTAAATATTTCATTATTTTCAAATAAACAGTTAGTCTGGATTGATGAGGCCTTACCTATGAAGTGACAAAAGCTGTTAGTATTCATTAATTACTTTAAAGTAAAACAGTTTGAGGGAATTTACTGGTTGCTTTCTAGGTTTAAATTATTAAATTCAAATAAACTGATACAACCCTAAAATATTATGACTGAAATATCCAAATATCTTCAACAACGAACCAAAGAATTCCATAATTGATTTCAACATGGAATTGCTCAAAATGAATTTGGGGCTGAGAGCAAAGAGAGGGCAAACTATAAGAATGGGAATGTAATACCACTTTCTGTTTTAAAAGCTTGGGGTCCAGACCATTTTCTCATTTAACAAAACAAAAAGGGCATATCGAAAGAAATGCTAAAGATAGCACCTCATCTCCACCTTACAATAAAAATTAAGCAGTCTAAGAGGAGTTATTATACGGAATAAAATACAGGGTGGGGGAGGGGGGGTGACAGGAGGATCCCAGAGCTTCTTGCTCATTAATCACTGCAGTCTCTTTGACCTTTCATTTGCCAAGGGCAGAAAGCAAGGAGGAGGGTGTCCGGGTTGAAGGGAAAAGAAAAAACAAAAAAACGGTAGGCTATAGATATGCTAAGTCCAGAAGATGCCACAACACATTCTTAATGAAGAGTGAAATTAATCAGCTTCATGGGTTGTTAGATGAATCAGGCATTTCCCAGCCCCTAGGTGGTATCAACTACTTCGAGAGCTTGATAAAGACAGATAGGCCCCTTACCCATTTACACATGTTATCAAAAGAATTACAAAGATGTATGCCCATTCTTCAGAGGCTTGGGCTAATCTAGTGCTAGGGGAAAAAGCGAGATAGTGTGACATTAGTGTCAGACTTATTTTTTAACATATTTGTTATCATATTTTTGAGGTGAGCGAAATACATCAGCTATGAAAGAAAAGTATATCAAAACAAAAATCTAACCTGGAGGAGTATCTTTATGAATATCACATTTAAATGAGATAAATATGCCATATAAAAAATAATAATAATAATAATTTATTTTCAGCATTTTCGATGAATTTTATAGTTTTGGCAGGTATATTAACAAAGGGGTTTTCCTCTTAAGAGGTTTCCTCTGTGTGTAACTGATCAGTTCTATGGCCTTGTGGATTGAAGGACGGCAGTGTGATTATGTATTTTATTGAGCCCAAAGCTAACATACAGCAGATATTGCCTCTTTACTTGACTCTTATTTTGTCGAACCACCCCTGACCAGCATGGTTGTTTGATGTAAAACACAATGGAATAGGCCGGTTCTCTTCGAGAACAAATATTTGTGACCATAACTCACATTTTTTACTTGGATTTGCGACATCAGCATATATTTTTCTTTTTATATTTATTCTTCACATAATGCATATGTATGTTACATAGGGCTTTGCATCTGTTTATTAATTAGCTTCAAGGAACCAGTTAATGAAGTCCTGTAAGTTCTGGTTTGTCTCAGGCAAAGTAAGGTATTTAATGAGTGCATCCCAGTGTGATGATGACAGGGTGATCAGTGATCACTTAAAAAACGAAAAAAATTAAAACTTCTAATTCGGTATTTCCCACTATAACTGTACATTGTCATACCCGAATAAAAATGAGAAAAGGAAAAAACTAAAATTATTATTTTTATTTTTTAAACCTGTAGATTGTTTATATATTATATCTACATAGGTTGCTGGCAGATCCCCAGCTAACTGACCCATGAAGATAGCAACGCAGCAGCAGTGAAACACAACCTTTATTTCTCTATCCTTGCAATGAGAAACACAAAGCCTCTCTTCCAAATGCGCAGTATTTATTTCTCTGATTTGAAAACCGTGTCTAGGGCTTTTACCTGCGATTAAATAATTAAAGGTTTGAGCGTGTTTTCCTCGTATGCATTTGCTCTGCCACTCCAGTGAATTGGAACACAGGAGATTCAATAACATTTTCCTTTATAGTGTGCACTATCCCGTCCATGTGCAAAAGACAAACTTTCAGGGAAACGTTTGTACAAAATTTGTACTTTCAGTATCTGAATGATCTTTTCTTTTTCTTTTCATTCTTTTAATGCTTTCATGCTTTCTTCCAGAATTCTTTCTCTTTTGTTTTTAAAGCAGCTATAGCACAGATGTCTGATACAGTAGACAGGTTGTCTCACATGGTATAATTTTCCACATAAGGTCTTCGGGCCTTTCTCCTGTTTTTTTTGTTAGGGCAACTACGGAAAAACAATTTGTGGCTGTGTTACAAAAAACACTTGACACCATCAAAGAAACTAAAGCTAATTGGTCTCCATGGAGACCATAGCCAATTGTATGCCTGCACAACAGCAATTGCGAATTCCTTTGCTGTTACATGTACAGTGTAGCAGGCAATGAGTTACTATAATTCACACATTTAACTAAATCTCAAGACAAACAACAAAAATGCTATATTATATGCATATTTAGTTAGTGTAATATGCCCTGGAAATGACTGTGGCTGAACATACAATGAAAGCATTGTAAGTCATTGTAAAATTATTTAGTGTGTCTAAAAATATATATGTAAGCTTATTTTTAACCCTAGGTGATGTTCAAGGTTAATTTAATCAGCCCATTTCTACCTCTGAAGTGCCTGCTCCAATTTAATTGGCTATTTTTATTGCCTCGGAGAGATTTTAATTGAAACCAACAGGGATCTAAAAACAACTGTGACGTGTTGATGTCAGGGGGATTTGAATATGGTACAAAATATGTGCATTATTGAGTTGATTTTTTACCTAGAACTTACTGTGGGAAATAACCATACAATGAAAATTACTGAAATTCCACTTTCAATGAAATGTCTTCAATAAATATTGAAAATATTTGATCAAAATCAAAGCATATGGTTTTAGTAAAGTTGAGAGACCCTGGAGTTTCTGTTTTGCAGAACACCCGAGTAATAATACTTATAATAATTTCCCAACTGTCACTCGTTTTACGCAATTACCAATATTATTATGTCCTAAATTGTCCTAAAATATTTTACATCGGTTAGGTTGAAGGAAGTCTTTCTGAGTGTCCTGAGAAACTTTTTTTACTACTTTGATATTAGCATTGATATTACCCTGAAGCATGATTAGATCTCGATCTGAAGTCAAATTAGCTCCATACTCCAAATGCCAAAGTGCTAACTGGTATGAAAGTCAGTTTATGTACAGCAGTCTCTGTGGGATGACAACAGCTGACCTGCAGAATGACTTAAAACTCATGCCCATTTTTCCTCGTCGCATGAGCACTATTTTTGTTGTTCTCATCTCTTTAGTAGAGAGCGAACAAGGGTTATGGGGCCCAGAGGAAGCATGGAAAACACCACCAACTCAACCCTGACATCTGTATAAAAACAAAAATAATCTGCTGTCAGTAGAATGTTCAATGAGTTCTATCACCCGGGTGCTGATAAAGAATAGAGGCTGCAAGGATTCTGCTGTTATGCGAGGCTCAGTGGATTGGAATGCATGCTAATTACCGTCAAAAAATGTGTTAAGCCTTACAATTTCTGGCGTTGCTCTCTACCTTCATGAAGGACATGCCAAAAGAATACAAAGACCAATGAATAGTGTTGAATCACTGTGATGCCATGTCAATAAAATCGTACATTCTATTACATGGGTCCCAGGGAATGTGCATGAATGCCAGGGTTTAATTAAAACAAAATTGGTTTTATTAGCGGAGCCAACTGAAAAATATTTGCTTATTGCATGTTGTTATAAAATAAGCTACATACCGCTACCCCCACCAAAAACAAATAACAACATGCAGATTTGCTTTCTTTGTTGTTTTGGTCTAGTATTCCCTTTATTCCCTTTAAACAGAAACAAACCTTTTTCTTTAAATAATTGATATTTTCTGATTCAATGTGGCATCTCATAGATAATTAATTCTTTATAATACTGAGAGACTGCCTTGAGCAACTAAACTGCCTCGCAATAAATAAAAAAACAGTTTTATAGAAGATTTTGTCCAAATTTGGAAAGTTTAACCTATGTAGATCAATGTACTTCCTTAAAAGAGTTTAATAAATTAAAGTGCAGAAAGCTTTTTTTCAACAGAGCAGAAAAAGCTGATGAGACAGGTTTAGTTTAATCTCAGGCAATAGAAGTCATTAACCATTCTCCCAGGAATTAAAATATAGCTTGCCCTTTTCTTCTCTCACTTATCATTAGCATCACTTTAATCTCCCAGCGTTTCACACTGCTATTTTAATCAGTACTCACTTCCTTTTGACAACTGAAGAACAGGCTTTTTCCTCACTCACTCTGGCAATATCCTGATTTTAGCTGAAGAAATGTGGGACATACCAAATTTCTTTATTTTATTTATATTTTTTTATTAATGGGGCAATTAAAATAAGTCTATGTTTTAGCACAAAAAAGATACCATACATGGTATTTAAACAAAGGAAAAATATACTTTTTTTTTGGCTGATAAGATCACAATAAAAACAATATGTGTATCTAGGGATGTGTTGTTGAGTAGATCATATGCTGTACATTAGGATTTAGACAGAATCTCTTTCATGTGGTCAACGGCTAAATGTAATGGATATTTATTTAAAGCACAGTGAATGCAATGTTACAGTTGGTGCCTAGCTGAATTGATGAAGTATTTACTGACAATCTTTATACTAAACTACCCTCTGCTCCTAAACTAGAATTGTGGCGTGGATCTGAATGTCACGCATGGCGATGCAGTTGGCTGCACCTGTCGGCAATGCATCTTCGCATCAAAGTGTGGGCCCCCTCGGCTGGTTACCTGGCAATGCTAACGCTCCTGCCCAGGAAGGACAGCTGCAGCTAGGTGGGCCAGTCGACACGCATTCCAGCCTGCTAATGAGTATTCACCAGATACGGAAGAGAACGATTCTGAGGGTTCTCTCAGACACGGGTGCTCAGTCTGCACTTGACGACTCCCTTTGCCCCAGTCGTACTCTGCTCAGCAGCACACAGGGGTACTCGTGAAGCGGGCAGCTGGCGCTCTGACGCCTAAGAGGCAACTAGTAGAAGGAAGTCATGACTGAGCATCGTTTTCAGAAAATCAAGTCTGTGAAGGGTCGCTGGATAATCTGAAACAGCACCTGGTTTCTGATCACTTCAACTGTATCATCATTTTTTTGTTGAAGGACTTTTTCCCTTTTCTTGTAATTTGGCTCTTGTTAGTGTATATAAACTTGAAATTAATTTATTGTAAATTATTACCTAAACATCCAATGTATCAAATATGAAATATTATAATAACGTAAATCAGAACTTGTTCACAATTGCTAGCCAAGGTCTTACAAGAACTGCAACTTGACATGGCAGAAATGACTAACCCAGTATCATGTCAGTTCGGTACTAACATGTCTGCTCATCATTTAATTTAATGTAACGTTTGTTCCAATACAGAGCTACTGTGCATATCAAATTGTTGCTAGCTAGCTACGTCCATTTGTAATGTTACATCCCAAAATCAATTTGTACATACCTTTCTGTACATTATTGTTAAGAATAACCAAAATGTAGCAAGTGTTGTCTCAAATTTCAAATGAGCTGTGGGAGTGGTCTCCTCAAATTTCAAATGAGCTGTGGGAGTGGTTACCTCAAATTAAAAATGAGCTGTGGCAGTGGCCTCCTCAAATTTAAAATGAGCAATGGGAGTGGTCACCTCAAATTTCAAATGTAAAAAAGTTTTGTGGTGGCCCATGTCTGGAAACAGTGTCTTACACTGTTTAATTGTGTGATTAGACACTCCTCCCCCAAAAAATGTAATTAAACAATTGTCAGTCTGATAACAATTTCAGTCAATGTCATGTAATTTCCAACGTTAGATGTTTGATAGAATTTTGAATATTGAAGTACATTATCAGTTAATGCAATCGACTGTAAATAAGCTCCCAGATCTTATATGACCAGGAGAACCAGAGAGCATGTGTGTTTGGGCCTGCGGTCTCAGGGCAACATAGGAGAAGTTCCAATATTTTCGATGAGTAATTTAACATAGCATGAGCTGCAAAAGAGCATATCACATGTTTCTCTGTACCATGCTGCATGAACCTTGCCTCTCTGAGCTGTATTCAGCAAGCCCAGGATCAGGCAGTGCCAAAGCTAAAGGCCATTCAACTGTATTGTGATTTGCTGAATTCGAGTATTATTTCGCCTTCTATGGTTCACACTCTATTTCCAAAGAGTGTGAACCGTAGAAGGCGAAATAATACTCGCGATGGTGTATAAAATTCTGCACAGACGTAATCTAAATCTGCCTTTTAATTTTGCTTTGTAGAATTTTAATTTCCTCTTACAAATCCATTAGATACACTGAAGTTCCCGGGCCTACTGTTTCGTATCATGCTAAATATATTCATGTTACTTAACATTCACTCAAACAATGTCATATCAGTAGGCTTTAATATATTTAAATCATCAAGAACTGCAAAATAAGAAGAAGGCAAAGAAAGAAAGAAAAACTTATTGCTGGTCTTCTGTTAAAACATGATTTTGTACTAATCAGCTACTTGACTTGCCCCATACTTTCCATGATATCTAAACTGCTACAAGATTAAAGGGATTTCTAAGAATAAAACACGTCTAGCCGTTTAAATTAGTGTTGAATTACTTAATCCTGCAATAATTCTGAGATTTTGTAATACAACAAGCACATTTAAACTATTGCTGTCAAATGAGGCATGGGAACAAAATTGTAATTTTATAATCCAGTTAACTCTTCTACACCTGAGCATTATAGGGCTATTGAAAATAAAGACACAACTGAATAAATTAAAATTAAAAAAAAGTGCTGTTTGGATCTGATATTTGAATATTTTTATTATTGATCTGATATTTTGAAATATTTGAATCTATACTTCTACAAAGTTCCTCAAATGGTAAGCTGAAAAACTAACAACGTGTATTTGTCTCGATTCCCAGGAGCCACGCCCCCAACCTCCGCATCTTTCCACTGCAAATCAACAGCAGCTTTCCTTTAGAAACAGTTTATGAACATTTCAACAATAAAATGCTCCTTTATACATCAAAAGTAACCTAATTCATGTCTGATCTCAATCCAAGTTCAGGGGCTAATTCAAAGTGATACATCAAAGCAGCATGCAATCAAAGACAAACAGCTGTTAAAACAATCTTTTCTTAGTTTATTGTCCTCAAACCATAGTCTTCAGAAAATCCATAAATGAATGCAGACAAAATCTGAAGAAATAAGGAGAAGATAACCTCAGGGGACAATATACCTCAGTGTAAAAAATTTAGGAATTATGATTAACTAAGATAAGATTTTACAGACCAATTTATCAGACAGCAGGACGAACTAACACAATTCTTTATCATTGCCGTGCAGTGAAGTAAAACACACACATAAATGAAGCACATGGTTTTGCGAACTGCACATAAGTTAATGTATCTGTTTGCATTTTTGCAAATCTTTACCAAACCCTGCACACATACGTATATAATGCAATTGTTCCCTTGAGCTTGCTATAGAAAGCGAAGCTTAAGAACATATGCATCAAATAATTTCAAAAATCATAATAATAAAAGCTTTGCCAGTGTAGAGGCCATGGCTTAGTGTCTTAATGCACTCCTGCACCTTGCTTTAATCCCACTTTAATACACAATGTCAGGGGGTTTCTGTTGAGATAGAGGAAGCACCTGTCAATCAAAGCATTGTTAGATTATGTCTATGACTGTATTAGGACTGAAATTAATCCGGTTCCCTCTGACCAAATCACTGAAAGATGACTCTGTATCGCTTATTTCCTGCTTGCATGCATTTTCTTACCGCATTAGAATAAACTTCAACAAAGTTCAAATGCTGTGTATTTCAAAAGATTTGAGTGGATATCGCACTGTTGCACAGATTTTGTTCTAATGACCTAAATTGCATTTGCAGTTAATCTAAAATCATTCATCTTTTCATTGCCACTTTCTCGTCAGGCCTAGAAATAAGAAGCCTCATTGCTTTGAACTGATATAATATGATATAACCTAATGCGTGAATCTAACTTGAGAAGGCTTTGCAGCTGTTTAACATGAGGCAGCTGGTCAAACGACATTTCCGTGAATGCTAAAAAAAAAGCCAAACGAAGACTCATTAGAATAAATGAACAAAGGTGGACGAGGGCACATTTGTGCTGTCTGGAAAAAAAACAACGCCCGGAAACGTTTTTCACACAGTGATGTAGGCATCCATGCGTTTTCTGTGTGTTTCAGCATTAGGCTATTTTTAACACAATGCGAACACAGGAAGCAAATATCAAGGCTGCGACTCTGACATTGGCTTAAAGCTGAAAATACATCCATTTGAAACGCTTTTATCTTAAGATATTTCCCCTTGGCAAAAGGAATGGTCTCCTTCACAGAGTAATAGAGCTTGAATACTCAGGAATCTGCAGGGAGGGAATCCATTCCATAGCCAGTTACTGTGAGGGACAAAATGCAATTAATTCTCTCACCAGGGACGGAAAGGACCAAACAAAGCTGAACATTTACTCACAAAAGCCTGCCTTTACAATGCAGGCAGACTGAATCGTGTGGTGAAGCTTTTTTAAATATATATATTAAATCTTCCTGAGTATCTTTTTAGCAAACTTGAGGAGTTTAATCTAATGCAACAACAGACAATCAATTTGTAATTGGCTTGGTGAGGCATCTGGGCGGGGTTTAGAGTGAGGCAGGGCAGTATTCCTTCATTCCTGAGTAACTAACTCTAACAGAAGACCTATTATCAAGCGAACCGACAAAAGTCTGAAGGGAAGCATTTTACATTTTTTGGGAATACGAACTGGGAAGTTTAGTTTAAATTAGGTGAAACTCGTCAGCAATTTTATCTGTTGAAAGTTTTACCACTGAGGCCGGATCCGGGCGCTTCTAACAGTAGACAGTCAAGTTTTAACACTGAGGTCGGATCCGGGCACTTCTAACAGTAGACAGTCAAGTTTTAACACTGAGGTCGGATCCGGGCGCTTCTAACAGTAGACAGTCAAGTTTTAGCATGAGGCAAGGCAGAAAGCATATGCGAGACAAATAACAGCTAACACAGTTCACATCACGCATGGCAGTGGACCAGCACCACGCAGTGTGCTTATCTGGTTTTATAACACAGAGAAAACCTAGGCAGCATTATTGACCTGAATGTCTGTATTAAAAGACTAACCTGTTTTTGGATAATTCCACCGCAGAGATGCACAGCAGGACCCAGGGATAACAAAGGAATAGAAACAAAACAAAAGATGTAATTAAAGGCAATAAAGGCGCTATCAAGACAATGCACAGTCCTTAAAATATTCTTACATCATCTACAGTACTATTTACTGATTTAACTTGTTTACCCTGGGGTCATTATGAGTGTGCGTTTTGTTTGCGTGCAAAGGTTCTTCCAGCTTGTCTAGAAATTTTCCTGTAGATCAAAAAGTTCATTACATGATTTATAGTAAATAAACAAACTCTAGACTTCTGTGGTTCTATTAAGTTAAACTACCCGTTAGATCTTTTGCCAAGATTAGTTCAAAAATAAACTATTATTTGAAAAAATAACAATAAATATATTCAGAAACCAAACATACAACAATGATTTGAATTAATGTATGTATCTGTTAGATGTATATCTATAATAGCCATTTCCATGACATGTAACATCTTTAGGAATTTTGAACTTATTAATCTTAAGTATTAATTTTTCAACAACAAAATTTGTACTACATATTTTCCTACATAGTAATACAAATAGTAAAACATTACGTAATTTCTCAAGGTAAATATATACATGAATAAACAAACACACACCCACACACTCGCACAGAGACCAGGACACAAAGGTAGGGATCATTTTTTTCTGTTTCCTTCTTTGCATTTTTCCCTCCACATCTGCAAAGGACTGTGTACAAAGTCAGCTTGGGAAATGTGTAAATTACATTTCCTCAAGGCACATTTCAAATTAAGACAACGGGGCAGACATAAACAATGTAATCAAACTCTGTTTCTGCCATGACCCCTGTGTAAGCACAAAGGAAATTACCACAAAACAACCTTTCAGAACTGTGGAACATCCTTAGCATCAACATTGGGAGAATCCTGACACAGTGCTATTTCCTCTAACGCTGAAAGAAGATGTCAAAGGGACAGTAAAGGTGTGTGTGTGTGTGCGCGCGTGTGTGTCTGTGTGTCCGTCCGTCTGCCTGTCTGTCTAGGTTGCTCCATCTGCAAGACACAAGCTTTTGAGGATTGCAGTACAATAGGGAGATGAGTGCCCGTTAAAGGATAACAAACAACTTCATGGGAGACCGAAACCAAAGAAATGCTTTCAGTATGTGGCATTAAAACAACTGAACAAATAGAGATAAGAAGTTTAAGAGGATTCAATTTATTCCCTTCCTCTCTTTCTAAACAGAACAAACCGAGTGTAACGCTACAGATTACTTTGGGCTGCAGACATTCACTGTGTGGGGCCAACTGTAAACAATGCCTTTTTCTTTCACAAAGTTATGTTCCATTTATAATGCTCAATTATCATACACACTGTGGAGTCAAACAAAGAGAACTATTGCGTCAAGCTAAAAAATATGATTACCAAGAAGGCTGTTACCAACTGTGTCACCATAGCAAACATTGATAAATTAATTGAGATCTGCTGAGTGTATGGTTGGTAGTACTGCTATATAAACAGTGGACAGTCATCTGGCATGATAATATACTCGGTCTGAATGTTCACAGATTTGTTTAATTTTAAACTATACATTTCTATATTAATCTCGCAATAACATAAAAAACAGAAAACCGATAAAAAATGTACAAAAATAATCAGTGTGAAGCATGATCAGGACATCAAAAAATGTCTTTAAACTACCGTAGAAAGTAGTTTCATTAATTGCTAAAACTACTACAATATATTGAAATCAAAGTTTAAAAACCGTGAGAGAGCTGATAGCTATTTAATGTGTTTTAAACTGAGCCCAACCCTATTGCTTACATTGTGTGTTCTTTTGTTTGTTTGTTTGTTTTCATAGTTCACCACGAGCAGTTCAATAAATATAAAATACAAGCTTATACAAATCCTAAAGGCTTATTTGGGTTAAAGAGTTCATCTGGATTTAGAAACTGCATTACATCTTGTTTCTATTTACAGTAATTCTGGGACACAGTGAAATTCCTCTTTA
>JAOVYW010000001.1:10096074-10109076 GCA_025775045.1 Hiodon tergisus
CAGCATCCTCTTCCTGGCACGGCAGCAGCATCCACTTCCTGGCAAGGCAGCAGCATCCTCTTCCTGGCAAGGTAGCAACTTCCTCTTCCTGGCAAGGTAGCAGCTAGTCTGTAATCCTGGAAGTTCTTTATGATGTACACTGTAGTAGAAACTGAGTCATTTTCATGTGAATATAGCAATCACAAAACTTGGGAAGATTAATGACTCTCCACCTGCCTTTTGTTGTCTTCCCCAGCCTCAAACCTCAATATTCTACCTGTTTCAATCTTGTTTTTTGAATCGTGTTTTGAATATATTTAACAAGAGTATGACTAAATATGGAGAGTATTGGATGTCTGCCAACAAAGTGAAAATAATGAAACGTGCAGCATTATAGCTAATCCTTAAGTTTATCTATCACTGGCTACATGTAATTATGGCCTATTTTAAAAGATTCAATTCTCATAATAATGCTCCGTCATTTTTTAGACAGGTGATGGATTCGGTTGTAAAACTATACGATGAGATAAGCCGTATTCAGAGTGAGGAGCACTGTGTGCATTTAACAAACACAGGACAGAACACACGGTAACACTATCCTTTGACATTAAAGAATACAACAATAGGTTTAATACCATTCTATTTATAATGAATAGCAATGCCTCACATGTGAACGGAAAAAAAGAGCTGAACAAAAGAGAAGGATACATTAACAATTATGACAAAAAGGGTCACAGTAGCATTTTATTTTCAGATATTGACATATCTGTGATGGAAATGGCCTTCTGTGAACCAACAGCACAGGAATATATAGCGCAAGGTTGTGAAATGGTATACCAACGAGGCATCAGTGTCAGGGGTTTGCGGTAATAGATGGGTCCAATAGTGTATATCATTTCACAATTGCCAAAGCTTTAAATCTAAAAGCATCTATTTGTTTCTCCCATCACTATGAAACATGCAAGACAAGATCATAAAGTCATTCTCTCTTATCACCAACAACTTATCAGCTACCATAAAGGGAGGAAACAATCCGCCTAAGTCTGTGGAATTGATGCTCTGATCAAAGCAGGATATTAGTACTTTACATGTGCACCAGGCATGGTATTTGATCCTGCCCCATGTTATGAGACACATTTTTTCCCCTGTATATACATATTTCATTGTAATGACAGCCTTGGGAGATATGTTCTGCAACAACCTCACTTAACATCTTGTACTAAAGTGTTTTTTTTTAAATATATATCCTTGTGTCATTTAATCATCTCGTTCTCCACCAAGCTGCACAGAACAATTTTGCAGGATATTAACTCCCAGCTAAACCTTCCTCGAACCATTTGAGGTTCCACTCAGCCAGCAGTCCCAAGCGACAGGAAGACTTCCTTTCAGCTCTATGGAGCTTTACAAAGAGGAATAAAAAGTTAATAGAAAGGTAATATCATCTGTTTGAATCGTAAAATCTCAGGATCCATAAAAGGCAGCATGAAAAGTCACTGACAAAATGACTTCAAAAATGTAAGTTCACTTACAACAAGCCAGAGAGCCAGTACAACCAAAATAATTACTTGACACATGGACGTTAACATGAAACCCTTTTAAAACCTAGATATAGTGTAGTGCTCAAAATATCGAAAACTAACTAGAAGGTTGTACACACATACAAAAGAGGCCACAGATGTTTAAAAAACACCCAGACAATCCCCTTCTGTATTTCCCTGGAAACATATATTGTTTAATGGAGTAGAAAATTTAGTTTTCCATGATGCTATAAAAAAGGAAAATGGGCATTTTGTACAATGTAATGCCATGTAAAATAAATGTCATGTGTTGAAGAGATTTTGAATCTAATTTACAGACCTGTGAATTCCAAATTTTAAAATCTGTATCTAGGGCAAGAATCAGTTATATTTCATGGCAAGGGTTGACATGATATAAAGTAAGGTACATCCTATGAATACCATTTTAGTTCTACTGCAAAGAACTAGGCCATCTTCCCATAATTGTCAATCATGCAATAAATCTCAATGTGCCTCAACATAATACTGCATCATGGTGGAACGATATTCTATTGGCATGTACTGTCAACTTCAAACACTTTTTTTTCTTCTTTTGTTTCTGATTATGTTATTAGCAAAATCTGCTCTTAGACAGATTAATTCTGCTTTTCAGAATAGTTTATTCTGAAGTGAAGTTAAAGAAGTTAAAAATCCATCCATTTTCGAATTATCCTGGCAAGGGTCGCTGGGATGCCAGAGCCAATCCCCGCAGGCACAGGGTGCAAGGCAGGGATAAACCCAAGACGGGATGCCAGGCCATCACTGGGCAACACACACACACACACACACAGGGCAATTTAGCATGTCCAATGAACATAACCTGTAAGTCTTTGGACAGTGGGAGGATACCAGAGGGCCCAGAGGAAACCCACGTGGACACAGGGAGAACTTAAAAACTCCACATAGACGGGCACCCCAAGCCGGGACTCGAACCCAGGACCCCTGGCGCTGTGAGTCAGCCCATATTGTAGGCACGGCCTTTTGTGAAAGTGGTAGCCAGCACAAAATAACTTCACTGCAGTTACAAACAGAAACCTTCTAAGCAATGAAGGAATTCTGACATAAAACTTCTGATTATTGAATTAATCATTTTAAAGAGTATTCATACACTTGTATAAACACAATTTAGGTTTTGGCAAAGCGCGATGGAGTGTGTGCTAATTGACCTGATTTTTCTGGTAGCAACCCAAATTTGACAGGCCATACCAAATACTGCATGAAATGTTCACAGAATACTGCAGTAGCCATTCAATAAATGGTCTGCTCATAAAAAAGGCCATCTTCCCGCAGAATGTTTTCCTCTTGCTAATGACGGTTTATTTTTACCTCCGACTTGTTTTTGTCACACGAATCATATCACCTTAAAAATCTACTTCTCACATTTTACTAAATACCTCCTTTGCAGCCTCCACAAGCCATCATCAGTAGCGGTGGAGCACAGCTTATGCAGGTTAAGAAATGCAATTATGGGAATGGCTAAGTGCTCTAGTGTCATGTAAAAAACATTGCTTGTAAATTAAATTACAAATAATGACAATGATACTGCGAACCCGACATATGTTGATAGTGGACATTTTCTTCATCTCGGTCCAGCATAAAACTTAATTTAGATATTTCATTGTTGTGCTCTTTGCAGCACGTTAAGTGCTATAAAACTTTTAATAAGGTTATTTTGGTGTATTAGGTTAAATTTGCTCACAAAAAAGTACTCAAATGTTAACAGTCATCACCAAAATGCATGCAATTTGGTTTTTGCTTGTAAATAGCATGACAGAGTGTGTGTGTGTGTGTGTGTGTGTGTGTGTGTGTGTGTGTGTGTGTGTGTGTGTGTGTGTGTTTTGGTGTTTGTTTGTGTACTTTCCCAATTTCCTCCCAATTAATTACATAAAAGGAAGCCAAAAATGCCAACTGAGTAACAAGTGAATAGCAGCCCAAGAAAAATGTTTTAATCACTTTGGCCAACATCAAAGGCTTCATTAGACTGTTTCGTTCAATGATTCTGTATGATTACAGGACCTTTCCACACAACGCATGTTATAGACTGTATTCTCTTCAATAGTGCCCTGTTCTTTATACTTTTTATATACTTGTTAAATGTTATATATTTAAAATATAATAATAATAATAATAATAATAATAAATGACTGGACGGCACGTAAAACAGAAGAGAACAGAAGAGGAGACAAGAGAAGAGAACTTTCCACCAGTGTTAGTTTCTCTAAGGAGCAATATATCACTGTTTAAAAGAAAAGTAATAATAGGTGGCATTCAAAGCTTTTAGTGGCGTATCCTTTTTGTTGAAAAATGGCTATATAACCGGGACATTTGAGTCAGGAAAAGAGAATATGACTCAGACAGTCAACTAAAGAGCTCAAGCCACCATAATAGTGTTCACACTGAGTATCAATAGGACCATGAAACACGAGAGTACCAAATCTATCCCATCTAAAAAAATACTTCTGTGGGAGGGGTGCAGAACTCATCTGGGTGTGTTGTCTGCGCCAGGTCAATAGTTTGTGTCTTTATGTATGTAATAAGAAAATCGGGTGCATCAGTCTTAGTTTGTTAGGGTTGGAACCTTATAGCTACACATGTATGATCCCACACTGTAATGTGTCCTTTATTTTTGAGTGGTGGTTATTGTTATTTATTTTTATATTACTGTGATTTTCTACAGGAATAACTCCACAGGAATATTGTACATTCCCCTCAGAGCCACATTTACACCATACTGTGCTAATACATAGGTATATTTGGGTGTATATGTCACACTTCAAGTCGAATTTAGCTACCAGATTAGCTACTATCGCATAAGTGAGTTTGTCAAAACAGTGTTTTGCTCAGGACTACCAATATGTTGTAACTCAGGTACTGGTAGTGAAATGGAAAAACTCTGGCAACCCAAAAATCACACTTCAAATAACTGTAGATGACAACCTTTTTGTTTCATGAATAGAATAAAATCCCAAAAATTAAGAAAATGCTATTAAATACAATTTTATTAAACGCAATTAGCAGGCTGTCTACTTTTTGATTTGGTCCAAGCCCTTGTTAGTTGGGTTGATGGCTAGGTAGGCAAATGAGTGATCTTATTGTATTTTTTATATATTTTTAATTGAAATTGAAATTAGATTTAATATTTAGGGCCAAACTAAATAAAACCCCTGTTGCACCAGCTACAATAATGATTTAGTAATAGTGATAAAAAAAACAACTTTCTTTATCGAAATGTATTCATTCCAGAACCAAATCTAACTTTTCTCATTCTAAGTAAGGGGCAGACACAGGTTCACTACTGCTTTTGAATGTAAAAGTTAGAAAGGCACAAGAGAGCATTTCTGAACCAACCACAGCTAACTTCCCCCATTTTAGACACTAGCAGGTAACAGGAAACTCAGCTTGCAAAATCAGCTTGACAGAAATTCAGCAAATATTGTCAACAATACTAATCCTGGAGCACATATATAAATAATTATTATTGGTAGGAGTATTTTTCTAGCTGGCAAATATCTCAGACAAGTATTAAAAGCATTGTAGCATGACTAAAATACCTCAGAATCTTATGGGAGTATGGGAGTATGGGAGTGCCCTCAAGATGCATAAGATTTCATATTTGTTTTTTATAGTCAAGAGGGGAAGAGAAGCTAATTGATTAACTTAAGTATATTTGATCACCCACTGGTGCAAACTTTAAGTATTATACAATTATTTACTTATTTTTAAATTTTCTGTTATACATAGATAGATAATATTGTGTATTAAGTTATTATTTAATGCTGGTAACAGTACCAAATGATTTGCAAACAAAAAGCAACAGGTACAAATTTAAAAAAGTAAAAGTACATTTCTGAGATTTTATAATAGTATGGCTACATTCCACTAATCAGATCATTCTATACAATTCATGAGGATTTACTTTCAGGAATAGTTATGTAAAGTGCGTGGAACAGGTTGTCAAAGTTTTGATTTGGTCCCAGCCATAGTGTTAACAAAAAGTGTTTTAAGTTGTTTTTGTTTTTTTGTTCTCCAAAATGTAAAAAAAGAAATATCCGAGCAACTGCATCCGTAAAGTTGTTGGCCATTCAAATGATCATGTTTCCTTTACTCAGAGGGCGTACACTTACACTTTTTTTTCAAGTTTCTGACTAACCCCGTGCCATTAAAATGCACCAACCACATTTAACTTTATAAGAAATGTCCTTATTGTATTGGATTGTAAGGTGATTGAATTATACGAACAGTTTTCGCCTCACATTAAATTGCTTCCTGAAGGATCACTCACAATAAAAATCTGTGGGTTTGTTTGTTGTTTTTTTTGGAGAATTTTAACACAATAAACACAATTGGACTAATGTTGTTTGCTGGAAAACATCTTTAGAGGAGACAGCTTGGAATCTGAGTCATGTCAGACAGTTTCCGATGATCAAATGCTTAGAATGGTGTCATCATTTTTCTTATACTCTTGAGTATTTTTAGCTGTGGGGTATAGACCTTATAGGGATCTGTACTTTAACAAGTATCTGTGTCAGAGCCTGCTCTCTGGGCGTCACATACAGTACTGTGCAAAAGTCTCAGGCACCCTAGCTTTTTTACACAAATGTAGTCTTTCAAGTTTATTTTTTATCGTCTGCATTAGTGTGTCAGTAGAAAAATGTTTTTTTTTTTAAATGTCCAAACATTCATTTTCTGAAGGAAGAACAAGGAATTCTGCCACAGATGGTATGGTCTCCACAGAGCCCTGATCTCAACATCATTGAGGCTGTCTGTGATTACCTGGACAGACAGAAGCAAGGCAGACCGCCAACGTCTGTAGAAGTACTGTGGCAAGTTCTCCAAGATGCTCGGAACAATCTACCTGCTGATTATCTAAAACAGTGTACCTAAGAGAATTGATGCAGTTTTAAAGGCAAAGGGTGGTCACAACAATATTCCCTCCCATTTTCGTTTTTATTTTATTTTTTTGTTTATTGTCCTTCATTTTATTTATTTTATATTTAGAAACTTTGCATTTCATTATTTTTGAAAGCATCTTCACTTTACAGTATTTTATTTTAAATGTGCCTAAGACTTTTTGTAGAGCACTGTAGAAACTAAAAATAGTACAACTTGGAAAGAGGTGAAATATACACAAAAATGTCTTCCAATCCACTTGAGTCTTGCAAGAGACCCAAGTGATGTAACCTAATGCATTTGCTTTGATTGACAATGATGACATTTGCACAGAAAGAATGCCTTTATAAAGTATTTTACAAATTTATGCCATTGACTGCCATCTGAATTTATACAATTTATAAGTTTAAAAAGCATAGCAGTTGTAGGTGGAGCATACTATCTAACTTCCCAAAGATGAAGCTACTAAAGCATGGGATAATTCTGTAGTGCAAATCCCATTTAATGTGTGCTGTTTTTCTGAGTTTTCCTCAAACTGCAAGGATACTTATTAAAGCAACATTTGCAGCTCTAAAAAGCAGAAAATAGATCCTATAAAAAGATACTTAAAAACAACTAAGATAAAATGACCTCTTCACCCCTTGTAAAAAAATGTATCTACACAAATTTTATCGGCTAGGTCTCAGGTATCAACCTGAGAAGGTGGTAAGGTCAGACCGAGGCCTTTTTTTTAAAACACTGTGGGTTTTCTCTTGTGCCCGCAGTCTATTTATCTTCACAATTGAGTAGCAAGTAAAACTGCTTTTCACAAAGTTTCAGGAAAAAAAAAAAAAAACATTTTACTGCTCTCGTTCGGTACTTTTAGAGGCTCCAATGGCTCTGTATTCATTTTCCTCACATGAAAGGCCTCCTCTTGAGACGCCCTCTCCCTCTCGCTTTACTGAAATGATGTCCTTGTACGTCTTTAAAATCTGAGCTTGTACTGACCGAAATTAAAACAGTCGCAAAGGCTTAAACCACCACCTGGCCTGAAAATAAGTGTTTACAGCCCATTTACATTTTACATAAATTTCTTGTATATTGAATTTTTTTATTTTTTTATAATTAAACATCTGTCTCTTGGTATAATAAAGGTACCTGTTATTTTTATACACAACGCAACAGAAACGGATCTGTGCGTTCAGAATAACGATAATAGGATAGTTTACAGGGAAGAACAGTGCATATATTTATTTATTCTTTACGCTGTTTGGAAAGCATTGCTGTGCTGTTGTTGTAGAGATAGCCTTCAGAAAAATTATGAAGGGAGGGAAAAAACAAGCAGAGGAAATTTCTAGATTCCCATTTGAGACTGGTTCCCTAATGAATTCTTTTTCCTGTCAGCTATGAGGAGAAATGAAGCCAAGGAAAATTAACTCCTGATACAGCAACGCTGAATTACACAGTGAAAAAAAAACACACTTTTTAAGGAATCCAGCCTTGTCATTTTCAATTTTCTGCTCTTTGGACATGCTTGTAGTCAGATTCCCGAACATCTATATGGCATATCAATCCTAATTAGACAATCTGGGGCTGTGAAGGATGGAGGCTGGGTTATTTGCATAATTTAATCATAAATACTCAGTGATACATATTTCCAAATGCATTTGTACAATTATCTTTTCATCCTTGGGGCAATAGTATTAATATGATTAGGCAATAATTCTTTTAAAAAGAAAGGGGGGGTGTGTGGGGGGGGGGGTAACCAGCAAGTGCACACTCCTTTTAAACTGCTGCTTTGGGCTATATGAAAAATTAATTAATTTCTGAGGAAAATCAATTTCTCTACGTGACCATATTAGACAGTGCCAGCGTAAGGCCTGGAATCTTTCTTCAATCAGGAAACCTCATCTGCTCCTTCTAACTTCTGTCAGTAGCATTTAACATCCTAGTAGAAAAGTGGAAGCACCAGTGATTTCCACCATAGTTCCTAAATATGCTGCCATCCAAAGGGCTTGTGCCTCACAAAATGCCAAAGCTGTCTAAAGCCAGGCTTCAAGACAGAGTAACCCGAATGCATGTCTTGTCAATTCGAGCTTCCATATCATGCTGTTTGCCTTAAGCGCCACTGAAACTAATCATGTTTTTTTTTGCTTATCTCGTCTGATAATTCAGTGATCCGGGATAAAATAATTTATTCTTTAAAAGCTTGTAGTAGAAACTAGCACCAGCTGCACAAAACACAAAGAGCTGTAAGTGCAGAACTTCGCTTCGATGTCTAGATCATGTGCCTGTATTTTTTTACCCCCCCCAAGAGTGGTTATTTTGTATCTTCATCTCATCCTATTATGGGCTTTGCTGGGAACAGATGCATTTACATAGATGTGTGCATATTGTCTTACTGCTGAAGTAAGCATGGATATGCTTTGTCGTACTTCATCAAGTCTATTTGCAAACAAGGAGAAAGGTTGAATGACTTTTACATATAATAGGCATATTAAAAATGCAAGTCTCTTCTCAATGCAAACAAACATAAATCTGTGGCTCTTTACGACCGAACCTACTGGTTGCAGTTTTCAGGGCCAGGTGAAATATGTCAGTATTTGTAAGGCTTGTTCAAATTATGCCATTTCAAATTGCAACACCAAACAAGTTTACTGCAATTACCTCCTGTATTAATGTCAAGCCTCTGGATCAGTTGTTATTTTCCATTATAACGTTCACGTCCTCACAAATCATTTTCTGGCAAATGCCATATGCATAGTTGTTCTATACGCAGGTGGTTATTCCCATTCCAAATCTGGGCTCTTTTCACTGATAATTACTGTAAAAATCACATTTACGGTTTTAAACGAATCCCTTCTCTAGCCAATCAATGGGACTGCTATAGATCACAGACTGTTCATTTAATTTGTGTGAAGGTGCTTGAACGAATTTTTTATTTTATTTTAACAAGCCTAATTTTTCATGCATTCTTCCTCTCTCTCTCTCATCCTAATCAGGCATCTGTCACTCTGTTTTTTTGAAGTTATTATCACCCTGGCTCCCTCTTGGATGTGGTTGCTGGGTGACGGGTATCTTAGCACCCACTCTGACTGGGAAAGATTTGAATCCATTCGAGAGATTTCCCTTGAGTACCTGTAAACACATCCATGCCTTGTAGAAAACAAATAAATTGTGAGAGCACCACAGACACAGAAAAGTAAAAAGTATGTCTTTGGTTAAGACAATGTGATAAATTGATAATACTACACACAAATGCACATGGAAAACACAAAACACATTAATAGATAAAGGAACAATAAATCCAGAAATTAGGGGGGAAAAACAAGCAAACAAAAAAAAAACTGACATTTAAAAATTTTAAAATTAAAACCTCTATTATTGAAAGTCATAGAACTAGACAATCAATTATTAAAACAGAACCTTAATGAGATTATAAATAAATAGAAAAAGTTAGATCGATTGAAGGTGCACTAAGGCTCTTCAAAGGCATCCAATGAATGAGAATGTAGTGATGTTACTGCCGTGCCCCAGTGTTTTTATAAACCTTCCTCAGAGTTCAAGTGTCACAGAGCAGTGAAAATGTCTCTGTTCCACAAGGAGAAAATGAAAAGGCAAACCAGGAGCTGAAGTACGGCGACTCATTGGACCATGTCATAACTCCTGTGAAAGCAAAGTGATTACCGCCATGTATCTATCTGTTGCTGAGCGGAGGGTGCACAATAATCTCAACTGAAGGACAGGCTGATAAATTATTCTTCTGTAGAAGGAAAAAAACACAAATGTCTTGAAAAGGTGTATTGAGAGAGATTCTTTAGTGGGGCAGAGAAAAAAAATTATGTTCCAGAAATGAAGTTTCATCATTAAATCTGATGATTCAACAATCATGAAATTATAGAGGTTTCTAAACCTCTATGATAAACTTTTTTAAAAAATTGTTCAGTTAACTGCAAAAAAAAAGACTTGTAAATCAAATAACTGCACTTGATCAGAGGTGGTAAATAATAAACAACGGCTGATTCTCATGTGGATACAATATCTAGCAGAGGCCTTCAAGTTACAAATGATGTCATCGCACAAAGAAGCAGCAGTCCTGACAAAAGTGATAGATTTCAGTGCAACATCACCACAACCAGGTGCTCCCAGATGCAATTACAGGCCTCCCCGTGTGCCGGTAACAACTGAGCACTACACTGTCATTAAATCAACACGTAGCACTGCATTATCCTTTAACCCTATCGCTGGCCATTTGCTCGGCAAAGCCTGGAGGTTAAAACCGAATACTTTCTCGTCTGAAACAGAAATCAATTGCAGGGATGACATGTGACCTATACTTTTTGTGGCCCATCACAGTACTAATGTAACTTTATGGACCTTCACAGTAATACGATTATTTTGTGGCCCTTCACAGTAATAACGGTGTTTTGTGGCCTTTCAAAGTAATATAATTATTTTGTGGCCCTTCATGGTAATACCGTGATTTTGTGGCCCATTGCAGTAGTGATGTTACTTTGTGGCCCTTCACAGTAATAACGGTGTTTTGTGGCCCATCGCAATAAAAACCGTGTTTTGTGGCCCTTCACAGTAGTAACAGTGTTTTGTTGCCCATCGCAGTAGTAATGTTATTTTGTGGCCCTTCACAGTAATAACGGTGTTCTGTGGCCCATTGCAGTAATAACGCTGTTTTGTGGCCCTTCACAGTAATAACAGTGTTTTGTGGCCCATTGTAGTAGTAATGTTATTTTGAAAGGCCCTGACTGTAGTGAAACAGGGCACATCTAATTTGCTTGCAATATGACTTATATACTAATATATATTGAATATGTTAATTTTGGCAGTTTCTTTTAATGCCCTGAGGGTCTGTACTATAAAACCTGAAAATACCTGCTGGTCCCAGCAAAAAAACTACTCTAATGGGAAAAAAATAATTTTGCATGGTGTAATTTTCATTTGCATGTGAGCAAAATAAAAATCTTTAAATAAGTTACTCGTATGAAAATCGCAATTCCAGTGTAAGTGTTCCACTTGGATGATCAGTCTATTAAACACTCTACACTACTGCAAACTTTTTATTCCAAATTGAGAAATAGCCAGTCCGTTGTTTAAAAAAAGTATTTGTATGATAAGTTCCTACTATATATTTATACTTTACTTATCTGTCATGTTTTTTTTTTTTTTTTTTTAATAAACAGAATATACATAGCAATGCATTTGTAATACATGCTAATATAAAGGCACCCGTTTATTCTTATATACACAAAGATTATTCCCTAGGCTATGACTATGTTTCTACAATATGAACTTGTGTGTTATAATAAACTGAATTTGACTAAACTGAATTTTCAAGTCGGTTTGAAAATAGTGATATTAAATAAAAAGTTTACATATTCACATATAGTCACTTCACTAAATTCACTAAAAGACAGAGACCATTCACATTACATGTACAGCAAACAAATAATAGGCATTGACTACAATGAATAAACTGTACAATTAAATAACAAATCATAAATATTACCATAATATGACTACAAAGTAACACACACACACACACACACACACACAAACCCAGACGTAGGAGCAGGTGTAATGTGTTAATAAGAAATCCTTTTCATAAATTGTAATCCACGATTTATTCAGCAGAGAACTAATAACAACTGTGGGATCAAACATGTAATATTACTTCAGGCCATAAACCGAAAGTGATTGAGCCATCGTATGCGCTATACTTTACCAATATTAGATAAAACTCGAAAATTAAATACACCATAACAAACCCTGTATTTCCGTATCATGGTCTTCGTAAAAATAATAATAATATTTAGTCCTAAAAGTTCTGGGTCAATGTCATTTTCTATTTTGCGGAAAAAATGTATATATTGATACATATTGATTGACTAACTGGGTGGTTAATCAACTATTTTTTTTCCGTGTAATTTTAGTAATAGGGTAATAGGGAGGTGGCTATTTTAGGCAGTTAATAGCGCTGGTATATATAATAAAATAAATCGGGTGTAGATAACGATAATAAACAACACTGATATTTAATGCTCTTCTCTTTTATAGTTCGTGGTGTTTCTGCAAATAATTAGGAAATACGATAGAAAATGTCCAAAATGAAATGTACACATGGAATCTTTTTCAGCTTGAAATATATCACAAGGAATCTTTTTATTGTTATTTTAATATGTAGGTCATAAATACAAAGTAAATAAGTAGGCTCTACACTAAAACGTACTTTATCATGTATAATACTAACAATTCATATAATAAGACATTTTTTCGTAAAACACTCAAGAAGTTTACGATGATTGACGCAGTGTTCTTCTTCATCACTTACTGTCTGCCGTGGACTAGTTGCCTGCTGGAGTGAATTTCTAGTGTACTGTACTTGTCAGCTAGAGTAGTTACAGATATGGCAGGACGTCTTTCTCGCCGTCTCTAGTGCTCTGGCCTCCCTTCAAGTTTCGTATCTAGGTATATATCCACTATCGCGGAACAGCCCCACAATAACAACCAAAACGTTGGATATATATATATCCAACGTTTATATATATATATATATATATATATATATATATATATATATATACAA
>JAOVYW010000001.1:10140798-10157403 GCA_025775045.1 Hiodon tergisus
AGTGAACATGGTAAGCATAGTGAACATGGTAAGCATAGTGAACATGGTAAGCAGTAAACACAGTGAACATGGTAAGCATAGTGAACATGGTAAGCAGTAAACATAGTGAACATGGTAAGCATAGTGAACATGGCAAGCATAGTGAACATGGTAAGCATAGTGAACATGGTAAGCAGTAAACATACTGAACATGGTAAGCATAGTGAACATGGTAAGCATAGTGAACATGGCAAGCATAGTGAACATAGTGAACATGGTAAGCAGTAAACATAGTGAACATGGTAAGCATAGCGAACATGGTAAGCATAGTGAACATAGTAAACATGGTAAGCATAGTGAACACAGTGAAAATGGTAAGCAGTAAACACAGTGAACATGGTAAGCATAGTGAACATGGTAAGCATGGTGAACACGGTAAGCATAGTGAACATGGTAAGCAGTAAACACAGTGAACATGGTAAGCATAGTGAACACGGTAAGCATAGTGAACATGGTAAGCAGTAAACATACTGAACATGGTAAGCATAGTGAACATGGTAAGCAGTAAAAATATCAGGCCTCGCTACCCTTTCAGCTTCACACCTGTGCTTATTTTGTCATGTATGCTTTGGGATGTTTGTGGTTTTATTTTAAAACTTTCAGCAAAAAATAAAATAAAATTTGGGCCTAAAGTGAAAGCTAAGGGTGAATCAATCAAAGAGCAAAATGGCCTGGTCTTAACTTGCAATAACACATTTAAATTCAATGGTACCGGGTACTGTGTATAAACTAATTAGAATAACATTGACAGTCTCTGTTGTCCTCTTTCTGTAACCGCGACAGTGATTAAAATGAATCCCCATTGACTTCTTCATTAATATTGTTGGTGGCAGCCCTCTTTTGACCTTTCCTATTGGCTGAACATGAGAAGCACAATCCAATTGTGATACAAACAGAACATTGTGTTGAAATTGTTACCCACTTCCTGTGTGCTCTGAGTAATCAATGAGGTAACTAGAAGATCAAAGCCAGGCACTGACTACAATGTGTTTTATCCAATAATAAATAAAACATGAGACACACTCATACGCACATGCTCGCACGCACACACACACACACACGCGCACGCACACACATTAGTTCCCTATCATGTCTCCACCAGTGTTTCTCCATCTCCAGAACAGTCCTCAGCACCTAACATCTGCAAGATGTATATAGTAGCTTAGGCAATTAAAACATTTATATTATGAGTGAAACCTACTCCAAAACTTACGCACTGCAGTGGATTATCTATAAAATATGAATAAATAAAAAAAATCGGAATGTGTTGAATAAGCTTTGTAAAGAGCATCTTCCACATGTACAAAACAATGTATGAAGTTCAAAGCAAGGGCTAAATGGTTAATTAATCTCAGAGAACCTGAAATCAGAGAATCATGTCTTTATTGTGTAAGGGGTTCCTCCTTTGGTTCACTTCCAAAGTAAATTCCAAATGTGAAAATGAATTTGACACATAGTGTTTTCTGTGAAGTCTCAAAAAACATCCTTGCATTTTTGAGGGACAAATATTTCCATGAACATCACCCTGAAAATGAGTGGAGCTCTTGGGTCTTTAAGACCCCATACTGGAAACTTGGTATAACTTAGGGGTAGTATTAAAATCCTGTTTTCTCCAAAACCATTTCCTGGTTTTAAATGAATAATAAACCATTCTTATTCCAAACAAAGTTGTCGGAGCTAATCTAGAAAGCGGACAATAATTCTAGGGAGGAGATATTATAAAACTAAGGGTCAAGGGATAATTTGAGCCCCAGTTCTGCATTAAAGGGTTAATACTCTTAACAAAGACCACAGTAATAAATGTCCTTTCATGGGAAATAAATATTCAAAATTATTGCATGCAAGATAACTAAATCAAGGACATTAAGGATACTACTGCAAAACTAAATTAAACATGTTGTGTGCAGCACAATAATGGTGTTACTATAACATCATTATACTGCTCATTAAATGCACACCAAGTTTTATAATCCATAAGAAGATCTAGAATAAAAAGTAATAAATGTCAAAATTTGCATTTGAAAAAAAATGTTGCTGCATTTTAGCAAAGATCAATCTATGAACCTTTTAACATTTTGTCAAACAAAATGCTAATTGTACCTTGAGGAATTTAGAAGACAGTGACAAGAAAGGAAACGCTCTCTTCTTTAGAAACACAAAACCTACACGAGCAGTGTAGATAAACTGAAAATGAGCAAGGTTAACAAATATGGGGACATGTTTATCACCTGGGAAATTCAATAACTAAATACCCTGGACATAGCTGTTTTCTCCTATTGTTGTGCGAATTGCTTATAGCTGTTTATACAAGCAGGGAGAAGGTCATATTTAATGTGATTATTCAGCTATAATGATTTCTCCCTGACTTTACATTGGTGCTGATTTTAACATTCCATTGCAAACAACTACAGAAGTGACTGATTCATTACCCTTCCGATTGAACTCATGTGACACGGTCATCATCTAAGCCTATGGCTGTCCAAACTCTGCAGGACTGGGTGAACAACGCAATGTTGTCCACAAAAGGACTTTCACATTGTCCAAACTCTGCAGGGCTGGCTGCCCGATGCCAGGTTTTTAGGTTTCGATTAACTGTGACTCACTACTTAAAAGCTAAGTAGAGAGAATCTCAAACATTTCAGCCAAATGTCTAAAATGAGCTGAACAATTAATAACAGAAATAGAAACACTGCCCTCTGTGGAGTTCTTTTAAATATTGCTACAGGGTTTTTAGCACAACTTTGACTTAAACATCAGTTTTAAATCTTCAACTGGAAATCCAAAAAGTCGAAAAGACAAAACTTCCTGTTAAATTCTTTATCTTCTGCCATATTACAATAATTTGTAGTTTGACAACAGTCCGACACGCCCAGATTCTCATTCCGTTTGATCCATTCAAACTAAACGCAGTTTCTCTAAATGGCAGGATTTGCTGTGGGAACCTTTTGTTGGCGTACAGGACTGTACTAACTTAGACAGCCTTACATGCCATGCCGTGTGGCAGCCCGGGCTTGAAAGGGAGTTGGTAGAACAGAAAAAGCAGAAAACAGGAAGTGAGCTGGCAAAATATCCCTGCAGGCCAGTGGTGCTGGCCGAGTAGCCAGCGTGCTTACCAAAAGTAACTCTTTCAAGCTTGGATTGGAGGGCGAACTCCTTGATGTACGTTAGTTACACTGTAACCCGTAGTACACGTCCATGTCCGAGTGTAATTAAATGTTTTCTCAGCTGAAAAATTGTATGAAATGTTAAGCTACCATTAAGTTGATCTGAGGGTCTTTCTCCCATTAAGAGATTTGCTAAGTTGTAGTGTGTAATTTGTGCAAATCTTTTACTCACAAGTGGATGAAGTTGTTCATTTTAATGGTAAATTCACAGATGAATAAATATCAGATACATGAGCAGCATTACGGCGGAGTGTGGGCTCTACTTTCTTATAAGGAAAACTCCGTAAGGTAATTAAATCTGTGAAAAGGGTCGGTGTGCAACACTGGCATCAAAAACAACCCCATGTTTACAATCTGGCCTTGCCACAACTGGGCACCGCTTGGGCACAGCGAGAAATTCCTTGGCACTAAGAAAGCCTTCTCACTGGACTCTTGACCCTTTGCATGAGAAACAAACTGGTTGATAGGATTATAGCCAGTGTGTGTCTGATGTACTGGGCTGCATTAGGTTAAAGAAGAAACCACACTCATTTAACAGAGGGGGGTTTCCCTGAGGTGGAATGTACCACTTTGTCTGGATCTGTTGAGACAGTTCAGACTAATCACATGCTTAAACACATCTGCCACTGGAAGCTTTTACATGTTGCTTTGAAGAAGGATATTGAAGCAAGGTACGAAGAAAAAAGATGAAATGTAAACTTTGAAGTAGGAATCTATTTAACCCTACTCCCCAACCAGGTTTTATATCCACATATTCTTAAACTTGAGAGGTAGAGTGCATTGGTTTATAACTTATACAAGAGTCGTATAAAAATGTATTGTATTTAGCTGTAAAAAATAAAAACAACACTGATGTCACGCATGAAATCTGTGATCGACACAGAGGCGACAGAAAAAAACTCTCTCTGAAAACTGCTGAGGTCAAAATAACAGAAACACCCACTCATATCTTCCTTAAATTCTGCAAAGGAGACCAAGTTGCAGCAAACATGCGTTTATGGGGATTCCATGGAACACGTGTCATTTCATGTTCTGGAAAGGAATTTCAATCTTATCGAGTCTTTCTATTTAAGCAGATAATCGTTTCTTGCTGTATTCTGAACAAACAAACACAAGCTCAGGATTTGCACAGGATAGATAATGGTGAAATTGCAGGGGCTAGCCAAGGGACTTAAATTTTGGGCTGGTGGTAACCAAACTCCGCAAACTCCACATACGGTTTTATCTTTGCGTTTAAATCCAAGGCAAATAATGAGATGAAGGATAAAAGAAGAATGAACCCACGTGAACAAGCCGAGAGCTAAAGTAAGAGGATCGTCTGATACCAAGATAGCAAACTGACTAAAAAGGCAGACAAAACAAGAACAGCAATGATGAAGTCTTAAAGGCTGGATTTGCCGGATCTTAAAGGCTGGATTTGGCTGAAAACAAACTCGATTATGTACTTTCAAAGAACAAAAAAAAAAACATTCCGCATGGTTGATTCATCATAGTAAATCTTGTTGTTTCCTAAGAGATACGTTATGACATTGTCATAGATAACAGAAGCTTTAAAAGATTGTGACGTTCGAATGGATCTTTGTGTGTTAAACCCTGTACGGACCACTCAAACAAAACCCATAACAACCCAATGTGTTGGATGTGCAAGAATACCAGACAGACCACCCTTGGGAAAAAGTATCAGCAGCGGTACAGCTCTCTTTAATACATCCTTCAGAAGTTTACATGCCAGAGTGCTTTTTCTGATTTTAAGTCTGCATTTCAGATTCAGTCCGAAGGCTCCCCCACCTTCATGACGTGCCCCCCGGTGCGTAACATCACATTTTACTGGCATTTCCTCATTCCCACGACGAAGGACACCTCATCATACACGCCACTGAGGAGCCACAGACACAAGGAACGCAAAGCGGGACCATGCGTTTCCTCGTTCACACAACTGAAGGACCCTGTGAAATTAAATGCCTTCCTTTTTAAAGTTGTTTGAGATTTCCAACGCCTGGACAACACAGAACTGCCCCTAACATGATTAACGCGCAGAAGGGGGGAACGATTGGAGGGTGATTCACATGCGTAACCATCCGTGGCTGAAGGAGTCCTCTAGCCCTAAATCATTAGAGTTCGCGCCTGCCTTTCTAAATAATCACCATTCACAGCTTTTTATTAAAAATCATACTTTTCTGTAAAAAACCCCCAACAACATTCTTTGTACATGTCGAGGCACGCTTCACACACATGAAGTAGGGCCAAGTAGGGCTTTCACACTGAGTTGAAAGGAGCAGATGGATTATGACACAGTAGTGTAACAGTTGCCCAGGCAGCAGAGGTCAAGGCGATGATTGGCGATGTAACTGATTCCCAATCTGAGCGGAAGAGGGGAGGGAGATAGGAGATAGCATGGCTTCGGGCTGTTTAGCAGTTTTCTCACTGACCTGCAGTTAATGAAAAGGAATATCTGCTTGATGTCTCGGAGATGAAAGCTCAGGTCAGGCATAAGCATGCGGTCACAATGATGCCCGGGATTCTCTCTGTATGGCCGCTCATTGGAAGCAAAGCAAACAAAAGCCCTGTTGTTTTCATGTCGTTGATTACATGGTAATGCCAGAGATTACTGGGGCCGGTACTGAGAAGCTTGTGGAGCCAGCCGACCCAGGAAGCTCAGCTTCCGCGGGGAAACGCGTGCGACAACACTGACAGATCGCTAGAAGCGAACCCATGAAACCACAACATCCAATCAGCCGCTGGCCCCTGGTCAGATGTACTGAGGATCAGTCTGAGGAGAAATCCGATCTGTATGACGAGGAGCACGTCTCCCGTTTGCAGATATTCTGCCTTCTTTTTACACCTGGATTGGAAGCCATCAGATGGGTTAAAAGATGAAGGAAAGATGAATTACTTTTTATATTAGTTTATATAGTAAATGGCAAAAAATAATAAAAAATACTAGCATTTATCAATCCGCCACGTTAAGGCAGTCTTTACGTTATTAATTAATAACATAAACGATTTTAAAGACTTAGGGCGTCACCTGATTAGAGTGAAGACACACTGGACCTGCACGCACTCTTTGTATAAAGCTCCAGGGCAGTGGCTGTGCAGTAGGAATGGAAGCCATGCTGAATCACAGCTCACGGTACCGAGCCGGGACTCCTGGCTGATGATCAAAGCGGGGTGGGAGGACAGTCTCGAGAGTCCCAGTCACGAGGATGGGGCCAGAGACCTGCTTTGCTTCTCTACTTTCAACACTTACAGTTTCCAGCAAGCTTTGTTTTTAATTGGCTGAAATTAATCTTATGGATGTAGATGCCTGATTTGCATTAATTAAAAGCCAGCAAAAGAAGTCACGCTTAATTCCAATCAAATATACTTCATTATGCATGGTGAGAGCAGCCCAAAAGAGCCGTGGGTTTAAGGTTTTTTTTCCCCTCGTTTTCCAGATCAAATAAAATGTAATAAAGCTGTCTTTCTGTGTTCTACCTTATTTTAAACGTATGAGAAATTTTAGCTTTCGCTGAGATAAGAATCACTATTTGTCATTTATAATCGGGGATGTCGCCATAGTTAATTATATATTTCAGCAGGAAATGAAAATTAGACTGTCGTGTGAAGTTAAATCACGTCTGTAAGAGGTGCGTTGTCCAACTCAAATTATGAAACAATATTGATTGCCAGCCAGTGCTGTGATATTGAATTTTATTATTATTACTATTATTATTATTATTATTATTATTATTATTAGCAGTTATATCATTGATTTAGTTTCAGGTATGAATGTCTCCTTTCATGCTAACCAGCTGACAACACATTTCTGTGTCTTAACAGGCACCATATGTTGGCAGCTTTAGTGCATTATCCAGAGAAAACGCAGAAAAACTAAATTGATTCTCCCTAGAAAAGAAATCAATGAATGGTCATTTCCTGATCCGTGCTTGTTTGAATAACCGGTGTGTTTGATCTCCTAATTCCGGATGGGTTCGGAAGCATCCTGCTTCGGAACAAAGACTCTTCTTTAAATCTTCCGCCCTGCAGAGCCCGACTCCACTGAGAATGATCCACAGTGATCAATGGACAATTATACATCTAAGTTTTATTACCGATTTTAAAAAGTGTCAACTTTATCTGGGGTTCTTCAAACAGTAATTAAAAAGCAGACCATTTCTATCTTGCTACAGCGTACCAACTAGGATATTTTTCTTTTCAAAATTGATTCCACGGTTCTTTCACACAGTTCTTTCACAAACGTATCTGTTATTTTATTGATATTATTATCTCTTTGCAGCATTAGTATTTATACCTTCTCTCAGTATTTCACTTTAACCCCTAAACTACAGCATTTTTGTACATAACTGTGGATAAGAACGTCTGCTAAAGGCCTAAAAAAAATGTTGCCAGCTATGCTTTTCATGTTAGCAACAAAAAACAAGTCACCCCAACGTTACAAAAAGAGTTCCCCTTCATTCCGCTTATCCCGGCTGCAGTGGCTTTGATCCAGAACTTCCTAAAAAGTACTTCCTGTGTACAGTAATCCGTTTCAGGCACGCTGCGGTTTGATCCAAGGCCATAAATATCTCCAGTGGGCTTCCACTTCCTGTACTCCAGCTAGGAAAAGTTTCACTCACCACGAGGGGATGTGACAAAGACCCCATTCGAAACCCTAAAAAGGAACCACCATGTTCTTTAATGTCCAAAGTCTCCCTGAAAACACTCGATCAGCATGATTGGAACCATTCAGCACCTGTTCATGCAGTAAATTTCAGAGTTGATCAAGAGTGCACACCCAACGTGCGTCTGTTTAACCCTCAGTACCTAAATGACACGCGACAGCAGAGATATATTCGCATGGAACAGGCAGTTATGCCCCACGATTTATTTTGCATGGCCAGTAAAGCAATCTAATTTTTTGTCAATTTTTACTAACGATTGCTTTTGCATTACAAGGCAATACAGAGGCTTCACAAAATAGTGGCTCTTCTGAGATACTCACATCGTTCTCAACTACATAACCTGATCCACCGATCGCATACACAGGTTTCTCCCACGCAGGGCTCAATAGAACACATACACAGGTTTCTTCCACATATGGCTATCAAAACAAAGATTAGAAATTTTAAACATTTACATTTATTGAAATGTAATACATTTTAATGAAAATGAGCTCATTGTGTTTATAAACCACTGTCATAGGTGTAATAATTATGTCTGATAGAATCAGACATCTGCTTCGCGTTTACGAGGGCTTAATAATTCCAAAATAGCCACGCAGGATTTCATCTGATGCCTCTCATACACCAATAACGTGGTTAGAGCAGCCAAGCCAGTGTAGACTGTCGCTGAACAAAAATCACACAGGTGCGTACAGTGGGGCTGTTAACGCCAAGGTCAGGAAATTAACACCTATTATATTCACACATTCTGAAGTGAACTGCTCTGTACTGAAACAGTTTAATGACATATGTCTGTTACACATGATAATACTAAAACAGTCTATGATAGGGATCAGAAATACATTACATAAGACACATGCAGATTTTGGATTTCTCTTTTAACTTTATTTTTAAGTATTTCAATTATTTTATTTCTCTAATGACTTATTCCCCATCTTCTGCACTGCAATTACCAACCAATTTAACTTAAGAATAGTTAAAACCTGAACAGGAAATCATGAAAATGTATGACTGCTTTAGTAATCTGCAGTTACCTTGAGAAAACCCAAATGAGAGTCAGATGAACACTCTGGTTTAATCTGCCTGTTGAATTTGATGGATCATTCTTAAAAGCATCATTGCTAATGTTCAGGCACGCTTTCCTGCTGAACAGGATGGTGCTAGTCTGTCCGAGAGCATATATTAATCACATCTTGACAAAAAGTGTCTTTCACTTGACAAATAGTCTTCACTGAACAAAGGCAAGCCAGGTCTGCAGTAATTTTGGTCCCAGACAAATAGCGGCCTTGTCGTGTAAGATTCGGACCCTATTAACTTTCTTAGAAAGATCCCTCTTAACCCCAGCCATGCTTTAGACAACTTTATCAGCTTGCTCTCTGCCTGTTAAGGGCCGAGTTGATTTAATTGCCTTTTTTATTTTATTGGCTCTTACTCATATCAATCAAACTGAGGGGCTGGTTCTACAGATGTGGCCACCTGTCAGTCGCTGGTAGCCTTGGGAACATGGTTTCAGGAGTTGTGTGACTGTCAGTGGAGCTGAGTCATGGTTCTGAGAAGGTGCTTCCGTCACTGAGACAATAGAAGTTAAATTGCCCTGAAACTGATAACACTAGACCAAAAACGGCTTCACCTGTCACTCCGTTCTTTAATCGTCTGTCAATGTCAAGAACTCTCACTCGCTTTGAAAAAAGCTATCCTCATACAAACAGCTTTGTGTGCTGTTTACTCCTTAGCCAGTACTTCAGAACGTCGCCGTTTGTCAGCACCCCAGCAGCTCAAGACGTGATCTGGATCCGAGCCGCGCCGCGCCGCGCCTACGTTCCACCGGCCGCCTAAACTGACAGAGAAACTGAGACGGGAGGCTTCTGAAGGAACATTCAGTTTGCTGAGACACACATTTTGCCTTTGTTTTGTAATGCCACGGTTAGCTGATCATGCAGCCATTTGCATTAGAAATGTTCTTGATGGAGGTAGAAGTTGACAGTTTTAATCAATACCAGAAAGTGTCAGTGGTCAGGACATGAATTTGCATGGTAATATGCTTTCAAATGTCTACATAATTGGATAACTTTATTGATCTGGACCTGGTCACAGATTCCCTCACGTTTTACGGTATAGTCTTCTTTATTCCCCACATGCTTTTCATCATGACCTAGGTGTTTTTGTTCAGGTAAACAAACTGCTGAAGGTGACCCAGTCAGGCTGAAAATATTGGAACATTCATATTAGTGCTAATTGGGATAGATTACAGAAGAATATTTGTAGTGTTACAGAAGGATTATCTAATGTTACCTTTAACACACTAACAGAAACAGTTGTCTGGGAAGGCTGTGACTAATGAAGTTTAACGCAGAATCATAAATCATCGAGACGACAGCGGCCGTCACAACTCGATTATTAGCACCTCATTTTCTCCTGGACAAGCCTCCAGAAAATATCTGCCAACACAATCTGTAGGTTAATTGGAACAGAAGTGATATTTAAAGTCTATTGGATCAAATGTAGTGTGCGGTTGAAAGCACTACCCTCTTAATCTGCAGATAATTTAAATTGATTCAGTTTGGCTGACAGATAACACTGCCAGTGTACCAGTGTAAGAGGACCACATCACAACCGAGTGGCTAGAACTGCGAAATCTCAGCTTCAACCGAGTGGCTAGAACGGCGAAATCTCCGTTTTTAGCAGCCTTTCCGTCAACCCACTGGGCTGCATTTCACATAGAGTTAAAGGGAGAGGATTAGTGATTATGAACACCAAGTCTGGCTTCTCTCAAGCTCGTATTAATTATATCCACGAGAGACGTGGATATGATGGCATTCCTAGAATAGGGTACGGATACTGTCGACAACAAGCAAGCCTCCTTAAACTACCTAGCGTATTCTCTTCACATCTTAATGCGTTGTTAAAGTTAAGTTTAAATTTACAATAAAATGTGATCCATTTAAAGTGAAAGATCGGAGAGTTCTTTATTTTCATGTCATAGACGGTTCACAAATCCCCCGGAGGGGGGGGGGGGGGGGGCAGAACAGATGGAATGGATTACCAGTTCATTTAAATTGTTCTCTAGTCACTGTGTAAGGCAGGTAAAATATGCTCTCCTTTGATTCAGCTTGATATAAAATTAACAATGCTGCAAAATACAAAGTTTTTTTTTGTTTGCGTTTTTTCTCTCAAGGCCAGCAGTATACGATAACTAGTATGAACCAGTGAATTGTCTTGAATGCATCGAATTTATTTAATTTATACAAAAAAAAAAAAAATCCATCATTGCATTTATGTAGGCAGAAAGTAAAAGGATTTAGTACCTGCATTTCTCACGTTCCTTGATTAGTGAATTAGCCTCTGCGTGCATGCTCATTAACTCCAAAATCAGGACTCACCGACTCGGAAACCAACACAAAAAAAATAAAGCTGCAAACAATGCTTACGAAATAAAAACACGTTGTGTTCGTCAACTATGTTAGGGTCGTCGGTGGTGACAATATCATTGTCCACGTAATTGATCTAGGCTATTAAGTTATATACCTAACTGGGGTTAATAAAATTTCGTTTGCACCAACAATAGCGCAAACTTCAGTGAGCGGCAGTTTCTGAATGCTGCAGAGGAATTTATCAAACATGCGGTCCAATTTGAAGCGCTTTATACAGAGCTTAATGTTAATGTTCTTTATGTTACTCAGGTACTGTAATCATTTCTGATCGCCCAAGCCTGCAGGATAAATAATTAGAAGTGCTCAGTAATGTGTTGTCTGCGTCTCCGAGTGACCTTCCATCTCCTAATTAATTTCCTTCACTAGGCTAAAATACCCTATTGTTGCATGGCATTAATTGAAAAAGATTCACTTGATTAATTTTTATTGAGAACACTTGTCATTCTGGGTAGCTGGACCGCTCATTCCACTTAACTCACCATTATTATTATTATTATTATTATTATTATTATTATTATTATTATTTAACGCTGCATGTTCATCCTCTTTTTTATTATTTTGTGATTTTGAGCCATTATGGTTCACAAACGAGACGGCGGTTTATATTTTTTATATGAGACTATATACCGCAAACACTTTCCACGTGTTTATTTCTACCACGTGTTGAAATTGTTGTAGGTGCATTATTGACTGGAAGGTTAAATGTGGGTATTCTTTTTAAAGCCATTTTAAACATTACTAAAATGTCTTCAAGTTTAAATGTTGTGCCCTCTAACAAATAATCCAGTGTTTATGCAGAGCACCGGTTCCTCCCTTGGGATTGGAACTAGTTTTAGTCTTTCGGTTCACAGTTCTAAACCGTTAACAGTTTACGCTACAGATTTTTATACGTGTAGATAAACCCCAACATAATTCACAGAGTCCTGGCCACAGCACACGTTGCCAGACAAAGCTTGGTAATAAACACGTCCATTTCATAGTATGTCGTTACCCACGTTCACTACTATTTAAATTAAGTGCGGTAATCCTACCAATCCGCTCCGACTCCAACTTCACTGGAGTTCAGTCTTACACCACCACCCATGGTAAAAAAATAGCTTTTTACATGGCCTACTCTCCTGCCTAAATGTGGCGTGACTAGGTTTGATTTGTTAGCTCATGGCTAGGATAGGATTCGCTCTCACAGCAAGTTCACTTCCCGGAGAAAAGGCTCTCCGTGCTGTTTTCAGTGTTTGTAAATTACTTTGAGCAAGACCTTAATTGCTATAGCACGCAGCCTTGTGAAAACATCACCTGTGAATGTAATCTATTTTAAAATGTGGAAGACCATGCAAGTCCACTTAACTGACAATGGACAAGGTTCGAATCTGATCCCAAAATAACCTTCAAAACCGCTATAACAAACAATGATCAGCCCTGTCACGTTTTCCCCCATTGTTTTATACGGTTGTCCTCCAGATAAATCTTGTTCATTCTTATCTTTGACCTTCAGCTTGGACCTCTGTTCCAGCTTCCTTTTAGATGCTGGACGACCTCGCAAAAGAAATCGTTACACTCTGACCCAGCTGAGATTTCCCTCCTGCAGAATCCATACATTCAGCTGCAGCAGTTTTACAGAGTGGGGACAGACGGAGTGAAGTACTTATGAAAATGCGGCCTGACGGGCTTTATCACACGCAGATCGCGGTCTCTAGCCGCCATAAGCGCTCTGGCCGTGATTGAGTGACGGTGTGGAAAGAAAAGGCCGCCCCACGGCTCGCTGTTTCTCGCCATCAAGCTTGACGTCAGTCTGAGCTCGACTGCGTTATTTATCAATACTGTCAGTGACCTTGCGGTTCCACCTGTGCTGCATTGGCACACAGCCTGGGAGCGGCGAGGACTACAGCCCGGGAGCGGCGAGGACTACAGCCCGGGAGCGGCGAGGACTAGGCCGCACTGCGAGACATTGTGGCAACAGCGTGATGTGAAGGCCACCCACAGCACCTTGGAGGAAACGGATGCAGATACAGAAATTAGAGAACAATGATGAGCAGTTTCCCCCAATGCTAACGCAGAAGAATGAACCCGATTTTTAAAAAAAATACTTATATCTTTCCATCATCTAAAAATCTGAACAAAGGAAAATTCTCAGCATGTGTTTCCAAGCTTTTTAAAAAGGTTACTTATCTTACGAGACATGCACTTTGTCACAACAATTCACAAACCAGAGAATAATACCAGTCACACACCTCCAGAAATTGATTACATCTCTCCATTAAAAGCTTTTCATTTCTATACAATTCCAGCACATCATTTAACTTGCATAACAGAAACAGGTTGGTTGCAATTCTTATTCTCTATAAGGAATTTATTCACAACAAATCATTTTGTTCAAAACATTTATTTTAGAGATATGTAGGTACACTTAGAATGACTATGAAGCAGTTACTAATAATTGCATGAAATATGGTGACAATATCACAGGAATACCAGCGATAAATGAAATCTCAATATAAAACAGCCATTTGTTAAAGACCAGTATACGGAACAGTTTATCTTCATTTAAACATAGCTATTTTTAAAAACTGAACTAACAAAATGTAGACTAATGTTAACGTTTCAAAATCATCTTGTAAGATTTATTGACGGGTTTAATTATGCTCAGTTTCGTGCCGTTAATTACACTGAAACTAATCCATTGCTAAAGCAGAAATGAATGTGGAATTGTGTTGGTCTGAGTAATTCTCAGCGGTCGCCTCAGCGGTCAAGCTTGGCTCTCTTTGCTTCCGGTTCCCTTACAGGTGGCGCCACACTAACCCCAGGAATCTGAAAAACATATAATTTAATATGTTTCCATTGTATTCCATTACTTTTATTGCAATGTACAATTGGCAATTAAGGAGCGATATTGGGCAGTACTGAGTAATGAGTAGATATTTAGAAATGGATCTTACCACCGGTTCTATAAGAGACATTCTTATTTTCTGGTGCTGTATGTTTGATGCATCCAAGCTGATGGTTACTTTCACTTTCTCAAACATGTGGAAAGTGTGGTTTTCCACCATCAGTGTAGGCACCTCCAAGACAAAGTAAACACAAACATTTTTTCATGTCTATGGCCAACACATTTTAAACATTTGGTTAACTTGTCAAATCACCCTCACAGCCAACCAACAGACCATGACAGAAAATCAAATACCTCCTCATTGAAAGTCAAATGTGGGTTAGGTTTGTCCTTGCTTTCAAAGAACACGGTGCCCTCCAGTCCAAACTTGGGAATGAGAATGATGATGGCGTTCTTTCGAACGAAAAGAACATACCCATCTTCACAGACGATCCCTCTGCTCTTGAAGAACAGCTGGAAAGTAAAACATGGAAGAACAGCTTAAACAAAAACCCTTTGCTCATGAAAGAGTTTCATTCAGAGCAATAAACCAAGCACATTATACCACAAAATATAACCAACTCAGTAAGCAAGCCCCGGAGTGTGAATGCTACATATGAAATATTTTCTTTTTAAGGGTTACCCACAGCTTTGAGAAGAGGCTGGTTAATTAATTAATTAGTTTGGTAGCATTAGGTAGCATTGTGATAACGGCGGGGGTTCAGGCGCGGTACCTGAGTGTGGAAGGCCACAGAAGCTCTCTGAGCATACTGCGCCATCTTGTGCCTGTAATTGAGGTTGTTACACAGAGCTGCCTGCTTGCGTTTGTCCATCAGGTCCGGGTACGTGGCGTCTGCACCAACAGCCACAGCCAGGAGCCGGTGCACGACAATATCAGCATACCTGAAGTTTCAGCAAGTTTCAGTAAGTAACACAAGTGTGTTAAAGCAAAGCATTAAGCTAATGTTTAAAGTGACAAACGAGGCCTAAGCAGAATGTTTATCCACTGCAGCATGTAACAATCAAGTCACGTTACCCAAGCACTTTCACCAAAAGCACAAAACAGGCTGCTAACGCATTCAGGCTCTGTGTTTCAGAACGGGACGAGGAAGTCACCTCCGGATGGGCGAGGTGAAGTGGGTGTAGATGGGCGATGCGAGGCCGTAGTGGTGGAAGTCTCCATCCATGCCCGAGCAGAAATAGACCGCCTGCATCATGCAGCGCGTGGCTAGGATACGCAGCAGGGTGTTGAAGTAGGAAAAACTCTCCACTTTGGCATCGTCCAAGGAGTCTGCCAGGGCCTTGGCTGAGTCTGTGTGGATCTCGATGTCCTGCAAGGAGACCCAGTGGGAGAGATGACATTCAATACCAAGCTCCGTGAGATACAAAACCTTCACAGTAAACCCAGGACCTGGATATGAGAAATCCGCAGCTTTATGAAGCTGGTGTACTACATTTTATTTAGTTTGGAAAGGACTGCCCTTCAAAAGTGGTTGAAAGAATAAAATCAAATGAATCCATGTTTTATCTGATAGGAAAACGAGTGGAATGAACTTACTTTGGACTTAGCAGCTTTGGTAAGGATGTCGTAGTTTGAGGGAGGTGGGGCCGGGTGTTTTCTCAGGAGAGCACACTCAGAAAATTCACTGTATATCTTCTGCGCTACTGATATGTTGGCCAACAACATGAATTCTTCCACCATGGAATTGGTCTCCCTGTAAAGAGTAAGCAGTCCTGGTTTTATTGCCAAATTAAAGATCTCAACAGGTTTGTAAACCCTGAAAATGCTGACTGAATCAGATCTCATGTACAATATTATCATGTTTTTTTGGAATAATGCCTTCCGCTTCAAACTTGTAAAAAGGCAAAACGCAAGACTCGACATTTTAAAATAAGACTACTTTTCTCTACCCCGTAATCTGTGATTGGCGTCATGTCTTGCTAATTTTTATTACTCTGCCCTCTACTGGACATCGGTCTTGGAACATCATTTGCTCTCAAAGGGTGAAAAGAGTCACCCAACTGGCCAATATTTGCTGATTTTGATCTATAGTTTAAAAAAAAATTTTTGTACAAGCATATCGTTCTGTCAAAAATCAGACTGCCCTGGCATTCACTTTAAACATTTTAAAATGGAAATTTTAAATATTGACATACTTAAATATGTTTGGAGAAAGTGTTTTCACTCACTTGAGTTCTTTAGTTTGGAGATCTATAGGGTCGTGAGTTTCACTGTCCAAATGAAAACGAACTTCAGGGGATGACAACGTCAAAGCCCTGAAACAAGATAAGCAACACTCAGAATTAAAACAAAACACTTTATTTCCCCAATATCAAAAATTCTGTTCATCATTTAAATGCTAAAACTTTTTACAGCCAATCGGTGTCATCATCAGAGATGATTCTGAAAGTAATTCATTCATTAGTTTTATGTCAATGAAAACTAC
>JAOVYW010000001.1:10163646-10179681 GCA_025775045.1 Hiodon tergisus
CTACAAAAACAGACAAAATGAAATACGTCCAGACACTTTTCATTTAATATACATGTCAGGTTTTTTGGAAAAAAATGGAAAAGTAAATCAAATGGTTCATGCTTATAAAATGTAAAAAATTTGATTAAAATTTTTTCTTCTAATACATTTGTTATGAAAACTGTTAAAATAAATATACAGCCGTATTGAAATTTTAATGTGCAGTTTATTTATGACGCTATAGAATCAAACAAACTTAAAAATTTTAAATTTCTTTAAAAATAAAGTAAAGTAATTGTCTCAATTATTGGATCCCGTGTTTTCAGGACTTCAGCATCCACTCCTTGCAAGGATAACAGTACTGAGCTTTTTTCTTTAGTGTTTCGTGACATTGAAGAACACATTAGGAGGGCTCTTAGACCATTCCTTTCCAGATCCTTGATACCCATCTTATGAACTTGATACCCATCTTATGATACCCATCTTTGATACCCATCTTATGAACTGCCCTCTTCAATTCAAACCACAGGTTTTCAACAAAGTCCAAGTTTGGGGACTGAGATGGCCACTGCTATTTTGTGGTCAATTAACCGTTTTTTTCAATTCACACATTCACATGCCCTGGTGCTTGGTAGAGTTTATGATGCTGTTGACCTTCACAAAGGTCCCAGGACCAGTGGAAGCAGCAGTCCCATAACGCTTAATGAGTTACCACTGTATTTACAGTAGGTATGAGGTTCCTTTCTGCATACCGCTGGTGTGCATGGCCAAAGAGCTCTATTTTCTTCTAATACGACCAAAGCATCTGGCCCTAAACCCACTGCTGTTTAGCAAACTTCAGGCACTTACATTTGTTGGTAGCTCTCCATTAATGCTTGCTTCCAAATAGCTTATTGGCATGGATGCAGTGTCTAGTTGTCATTTGTAGCAATTTTATGACTTTAGTGACCCCAGGACAGGAAGTTCTGTAATTCTCAAGCTGGTCTTTGCCTCAAGAACCATCCTCCTCACTGAGCATGAGGGGTAAGATTCACTTGCATCCTCTACCAGCGAAGTCTACCACTGCTGCAGTAAAATTCGAAATCATTGCCCTAACAGTGGTGATTGATACATTTAGTTCTTCAGCTTTGTACCCATTGCCTGATTTATGAAGGTCAACCATTTGTTTCTTTTAGTTTGTGAGTTCATTGCCTTTCCCCGTGGTGATAGACGATAAATTGATTTTTACATGCATGTTAACCCAATGAAACAGGAAGGCATGGAGGGTCTCAATACACTACCTTGAGACTGAGATTAACTTAAAAACATAGGTGTTAATGCAGATTTAATTTGGTTAATTTTATTTTTTTGAGACGGAACAATATCACCTGCTTTAAAAACAACTTTTCTCTAAGCAATTGTATTTGAATAAAAGTGTTTTTGAACATATAACTCATCGCCTGACAGTGTTGTTTATTTTATACAGTCTTTTATGCTCAACATGAATTATTTTGGAGATGATGTTGATGTCACTGTTCTGTTGAACAGCAACATCAACGTCCGGGGAACATTCAACATAATGTCAAGGCAGAATAATACATTTTAATATAGGAATTCTACTGTTCTTCTGAAATTCTTTAACAGTTAAATGCATGGCTGGCTAATTTGCTAATTTATCTACAAAACATACCATCATTAACTTTGCTCGCCTTAATTATGAAACCTAAGTTTCATAGCAATCTGAAAAGGTATTAAAACCAAAGACATTGTAGCTCTCATGTTAAACTGGGGCTTTTATTCCTCCGTTAAAAAGTCTTCTGTCCGTATTGTTGACAGAAATCAGGGTTTTTGGACTTAATTCCTCCAAAATCTTAATTTGCTTTAAGATCACTGTTAATATCTGTTTTTGTGTTTAAATTGAATTAACCTAAGGCCGCACGGACTGCAAATTTGAGATTGTTGTGCTTTGTTCTGAAAGCATTCACTATAGTACTGATAAATGTTTGATAAATTAGTGCAATAATTACTATATGACTTTGTTACCATGACAATACCTATTCTGATCCATTGTTTTGTTTTTATGAGTTGGATGTGAGCCCCAAGGTTTTTCATTACACATACCTTGGTTACTATCATCTCCACTTTCCTCTTCCTGCTTTTTTTCCTGTCAGCCACTGAAACAGGTTACCCCAGTGTAACAATAACACAAGGAGCTTTTCTTTTTGCTTATCAGACAAGGGTAGCCTAAGCACTTAAACATCTGCCATGGCTTTTGTCCAGTTAATTTCCTGAAAATGTACTTTATAATTCACAGTATACAGGTTAAAGTATTCTTTGTTTTGTTGAGAAATGAGCCAGAAGCCGTCTTTCTTTCTTACAGTTGATCATGGACAGCTCTGTGGTGTGGGTATCAGAGCTGTAAGCAATAGGCTGACGGACTCCGGAGCAAGGTTTTTAGCGTGAATGGCTTTAATAGATATCCAGCTATATAAACGGGAAAAAGTAATGCTAAAACTTTGTAAGCTGCACCAGCATCCAATCAGCATTGGGCAATAAATAATATTAACAGCCGGTCAACAGGATTCACCCTTGCATCAATTACGCGTTCCTCCATCTGTGTAAGTTTTGATGCTCAATCATAAAAGATTGACACCAAAAAAGAGAAAAATTAAAGTTCTTAAAGACTTCTTTCTACATACTGGAAACCACAACCTGAATAAGTTTGCCAAATTGTCTTCCACCATGACACGCATACTTTCAGAAGACATACTGCAAAATATTGGTATTGGTTTTAAATTCTATTGCTTACATTTAAAGCACTAAATGGAAAGGGTCCAGAATACCTCTCAGAGTTGTCCATCTGCCTCGGTGTGCACTGAGGTCGACTAATAGTGGCCTCCTCTGTATTCGGAGGGTGAGGCTCAGGAGGAAAGGAGAGGTTGAGGTTGCTTTTTGTGTACGTGCTCCGCAGCTGTGGAACTCTCTCCCCGACCATGTCAGAGGCTCACCTACAGTAACAATTTTTTTTATCTATTTTTATAGTTTAGTTTTTTGAATTGTTTTTAATTACCGTTTTATTAACTTTCACTTTAAATCTTTGTGTTCAGTTACCTTCCTTTTTGTTTTTTTTGTGCAGCACCTTGAACCCTGTGGTATGCAAGGCGCTCTATAAATAAAAATTATTATTGTTGTCATTATTATTAAAGTGAGGAATCAGTCGGCCACGGTAACGATACCTGAACACTAATTTCAGACACTGCACATATCAACAAGCTATAACAGTAGCCTAGAGCAATGCATGCTAAATTTTACACATGCTACACTACTATCACACTACAGCTCACTTTCCTGAAAAATCCCAATTGATGTTCCAGAAAATACAGTAATTTACAAAAACACTTCCTAACACGAACATATTTTCTCATTTACAGCATTAGCACTGCCGGGAATGTTTTCGTTCTCAGTGTTCTCAGTCCGTGTGTGACGAGGCAGACGAGGATTGAGGATCTAAGTGCAGCTTTTAATGAACCAAAAGATAAACAAAGGACTCAAATGAAACGAACTGCAGGAAACCAGGCACCAAACATGACAACACATGTAAAGACTGAAAACGAAACCAGGGAAAACAAGGGCTTAAATACACAAGGGCAAACAAGGGAACAATGAACACCTGGGGAAAACAATCAGGGGAAACTAATCAAGAATTTCAACATAAAAGTCAAGGCAAACAGGGAATACGTGACACCGTGTTCTTTCTCTCTGCTAATAAAGTGCATTACTAGCACTAATTCTATGCAATGCAGTACAGTACTGTGAAATACAAATTCTTCCGTTTGTATGTCTAAGTGTTTAAACCAATGTTCCTTTATCCTCTGGGTAGTCATATCTTTTAATGTATTAAATTATGCGTTTGTGAATACTAATAAGTCAGGATTTGCTTAAGTTAGACCGTTGGTTTTAGCAAGTATGCCTTTTCTATTATTATGATTTTCATTTAAAATAAGTGATTGTGCCTCGCCGTCAACACAGCAATTTTCAGAATTTGCATTTATGAAATGTTAAAACATAGAAATTATTCATTAAAGCACTGAATTAGTTTAGCGGTCCCTAATGTTGTGTATAATGCATTTATGTGATCAAATTGAAAATTAGGTTAATATCAGAGGGCTGGAGTAGCATTTTAGGGATGATCGTATGACCTCCTGACAGGTCTTAATGCAGACAGTTTTTAAATAAACTGTAAAAAAAAAAAAAAGAAGGATGACTACCACAGACAAAGATGACTGTTTTGGGTGAATGTGCTGGTAGAATTTGATGGATCTTTCCTAAAAGCATAGTTGCTAATATTCATGTCTTCTTTTTTAGGTTATTCATAGATCAGTGAGTTTTCCGGTTAATCTCGATCTTGAAGCTCTTCTGTCCATGTACTTGGTATTCATCATATCTTGACAAGGAAAGACCTTCAGTCGACGAATAACCTTCACTGAAGGAAAGCAAGCAGGGGGTTTGTAGTTATTTTGGATAAATTTCACGGTGGGGCAAAGAAAAACAGCCGGAGATGTATAGTGTCCTTGTGGAGGAAGGGATTCGACCCCTTTTCAGTGCCTCAGAATAATCACTGTGAACCCCAGCCAAGCTTTCAACAACTCAATCAGCCCTCTCTCTGCTTGTAAAGTGGTTGGGTTGATTTAATTGCCATTTTTTATTGGATCACAGTCATATAAATCAGAACAACTGGGATGGCTCCACAGATATGACCACTCATCATTTGCTGGTAGCCTTGGAAACATTGTTGCAGGAGCTCTGTGACTGTCGAAGGAGGTAAATCGTGGGCATTGAATTTTTTTCTGCTTTGCCAGAGAAGCACATAGTTAAATCATCCAGAAAATTGATGTCACTAAACCTTACATATCCACGTATTCCCTGGTACTGTCCTGTTATCTTGTACCTAAGTCAGCACTTTTTACTCTGCTCTGAAAAAAATGAGAAAGAGATTTGGACATACCTCTACTAAAGATTTATGTGGAGTGGATTCCCTCTTAAGTTCTTCAGACTATCTTTTGGCCCGTCTTATCTTAAAACACTTCCAGATACAATTCCTTTAAGATAGTACAATTTATCGCATAAAGGTATTATGGATTAATTTGAAGCACTGGTACTTTTTATATTCAGTAGACGCTAGTTTGATTAAAGCCAAGATCATATTTGTGTTATTTTTATATTATTTTACATTATTGTATGTGTCTACACTAGATGAGTAAAAGAACATAGGTATTTTTAAGAGAAACACTATAAACTGCTAGTGGGATTTTTCCTGTGTTAAAATATGCAAATGCTTTTAAAAACCGTGCCAGCAAATAGAAGAAAGACACACATTGGTTGATCCAATTTGACCACATTGGTGTGTTGCGGAGTGAACTGACGACTTAGATGTCTCTTGCTTTTGTTAAAAACTCGCGATAAAGCTGAACCATAAAAAGTTACAGCAAACAGCAAATGGTTAGGATTAAATTCCCCAATCACAGGTCCATTATCCTTCCAAACCCTCTTTCTTTCAAATGATTAATTTTTACCATCAGACTCACAGAGCCTGGGTCAGTCTGTGTTGAGTTTGCAGGTTCTCTCTGTGTTAGTGTTGGGGCCTCAAAGTGCCTGGGTCACTGTCTGTGTTGAGTTTGCAGGTTCTCCCTTTGTTATCTTTGGTGCCTCACAATACCTGGGTCACTGTATGTGTGGAGTTTGCAGGTTCTCCCTGAGTTAGTGTTGGTGCCTCACAACAACAAGGCGTGAGACCTTTTTGAAGCTATACTGGACAATGACAAACAATGAACGCTAAAGTTAGACAAGCACCGCCAGATGGATCAACCGGGCAGGAGGTGCCCTTGCTTTTCCATCCTGGAGCACAATCCAGAGCCTCCATCTCCATTAGCAATGGTTGTCCAGGGAACAACGTCTGCTGTCACCAGCAGTAGGAACGGCATCTTCAATAGAGGTTTCCAGTTTGGCACCCCGTAATAAATAAACAATAAATTTACAAATTTGATTTTCATATCATTATCCTGTTTGTCTCATGCACAATAATGCTCATTTGTTTTTCTTTTTCTACCATATGTACACTGCGTTTTTATTTACTTTCCTTATATGTATATATATATATATATATATATATATAATGTGTGTGTGTGTGCTTGTGTGTGTAATCTGCTGAACTACACAATTTGGTGGTGTTCCAAACTGCTGTGCTAAACAGATTATGGTGCCACTGGCATTAGCAATGTTCTTGATGAAGGTAAAAGCTGACAGTCTGAATCAATACTTGTAAGCACTGAAGGTATGAATGTGCAAAGTAACACGGTATGCCACCAATGAATACCCAACTGTAATATTCATTGATCGAAATAATAGCCTCTTACTATGTGTTGTACTGTATATTTAATTCCCTGTCATGATGTCAGGTATCGCCAACCACATTTTACACAATGTGTAAATGAAAGTTAGGCAGAACTGTAACAGCTCACATTCAGCATAGCTGTGGACCAGGGGGTATTTATCATTGTCCGATACCTCCTTTGCAAAATCTTATCAGTAAATACTCCCTTTTGCCCAATAACTTTCTTTTCATGTGGTAGAGCTCTGAGTTTAATGCGTCACCACCTATTCTGGATCTGAAAGAGTATTTTTATGAAGATTAGTGAAGATCAACATGACTTTTAGTTAGTTCATCATCTTTAACTCCGATCGTTGCAATTTCCTTTAAATTCATATATATATATATTGAGCTAGGAAGACATTTATTTATATGTCAATGACGTCTCATTGTTGAATTCAGTGCAGGCATAGCATGCTAAATTCACAAAAATTACAGCTTACTGCCATATTCTTATGATATGTGTAAAATCACGCGTCAGGAATCTAATCAGCACAGTGTTTATATTCTTCAACCCAAGGTATGCCCGGCCTGAAAAAGACAACATGGATTGAACCAATTTGCTAAATTGGTAATCTGCAACTGAAGAAATTCATCTCCATCAACAACAAGAGTGGTGTAAACAGGTTCTGAGCGAAAGTGGAGAGCATGAACAAATTCTAGTTTATTTCACTTAAAGGAAAAAAAGATTCAAAAAATTATAGAAATAATCATAGTTTAGTAACTAGGATGCAAAAAAAAAAAATAACAAGAAAAGAACAGATTACAGTAAGACGATGTTTTATATTGATAGCTTTTATTATATTTAACAGGTTGCCACCATTCTGTATTGGGGGAATTACTTGCCCAGTAAATGTGAAAGTTCTGACATTCTAACATTTGTTGAATGTCTTGCAGGCCAGAAAAATTTATGACTATATGAGAAAAGGTACTTTGTGGCGTCCCTCTGAAGAGCGTCTTGGTAAGCTAAATCAATGTTTTCAAACTTAAACTGGCACTTCTTGACGAAAAAATTTATTAAATTATCTGAATGCTTACTTCACTTACTTACTGCTTTATTCCATCAAGGTTTCGTCTTGACTCGATTGTACGAGACGCCTGATTTTCTCACTAAAACCTGTGGTTTTACTAAATTTACAGAATTTGAATTTAAAAGTAGAATGAAATATAAATAAGAAATAATAAAACGCATAAATGAAAGGACTCTATTGAGATGTCCTCCAAAGTAACACGTCAAGCTGAATCCATTAATGATACTCGGAGGAATGAAAATTATCATCTCGGATACGTCCAAACCAGTAAACTGATAAACAAGGTTGCTATTAGTGACGGGGATGATTTGAATCAACAAGGGTGAAAAGATATGGATACTCCATGCATTAACGTTAATAGGAATAGATTATGGAAGGATATTTGTGATGTGACCTTCAGTGCACTAATTGAAATAGTATTCAGAGTCAGCAGTGAAGTAATCAAGTTAAACACAGCATCATAAATCATCATGAATAGTGCTGTCACAACTCAGCCATTAGCACCCTGTTTTTTTCCAGGCAGCCTCATGAAAATATCTGCCACACCGATCTGTAGGTTAATAGGAACAGAAATGGCATTTAAAGTCTATTTGGATCAAATGTGCTATGAGGTTGAAAGTGTTACTTTGTTAATTTGCAAGTAATATGAATTGATGTAGTTAGTGTGGGAGATGCCGCAAGTAAAACCACAGCAAAACTCAAGTGTTCCTTACAGCCGGTGGCCTTTATCACAGACGTGCTTTTTAAAATCTCCCTCATTTGTGCCTATTGTGAAACACTCATGTAAGAACAGAATCCCTTTAAAATGGGATTAAAAGACAGGTTAAGTAATTGCCGTGAGATGGAAATTTCTTCTGGCTATTGATGAGGGACTTAAAAACGTTGGCATATAAGAAAGGGAGAGAACCTTGAGCTGAACAGATAGGCCTCCAATTCCCATTTTTAGGCTTCAGATCTGCTTGTTCATTTAAATGATAAATGATCATTTTAAAAAGTGCATGGGAATGCAGAGGCTTATATTGAGGTCTTTCAGTTCTTAATAAAAGTTTGTGACCTACTGATTTCTTGTCATTTTCACATGCAAGTGAACTAGTTTATTTGTGATATAATCAAATAGAGCAAACTTATTATTCTAGTAAGAGTTATAAACTTAGTAGCAAGAACAGATAGGTAATAGAGTAGAATATCTTTTTCCCAGTTAAGTAAAGTTGTGGCAGTACTCCGTTGTTTGTTTATTTATCAATAATTTTAAAAAAACACAAATTCCCATCTACCCATTTCATTGTTATATCAATATCAAAACTTCACATCGGTCAAACTTGTAATACGTTTTTCAGCTCTGGATAAGCAATAAGGATCTGTCAAAATATATAAATTAATCCCACAAGTAGCCTTCATACCAAGTAGTTTATGAAGCCAAAATAAATTGGTTGTGAAATCAACACAAACTGTTCACTGCTTGTTAGCTTGCGATCATGTTGTTTTTAAGAAACAAAATATTAGGATTGCAGCTACAATTTTGCACTGAAAATGTCTTACATCAAAACACATTGCAACAGCAAATATTTCATTATCATATTATTATTTTCACATTATAAAACGAGCGCTAGGGATTTAATGCAAATCCTGTCAGCAGGTAGTATCAGCAATTAGCTACATACATTATTTGTAATTTAATTGGATTACTAATTCAACCGACTAATGTAATAAATTAAAAGACATCTATATGATAATTGCACACCTACGAGGGAATTCTTTACTGTGATTCAAAAACAAAAAAATTAAGAAAAAAATAATAAATTGCTTTCCCTTCGGTTAACACGCCTTATAGTAATAAAAACAATATCATTAATGCAAAATAACTTATTAAAACTGTACGTTATCAGCGTGTCCCAATCTGTTTGGAACCACTTCCTATAAAGCACACCTAAACACGCACGGGTCAGGTGCATTAAGATATTTTGAGGTCTCTCGTTGACTTGTCTAATGGACATTTAATGAAACACAGCACAAGGCTTCATTTCCAAGACTGTTGCTAGCACCTGCCCATCTACACGTGACTTTTATCATAACCAACACTCATTAATTAAAAACCGAACTTAATTATTATGTGTTACGTAGGGATAAAGACTTTAAAGAGAGACGTACATCATTAGACATGAAAAGCTTTCGCAAGAACATTGACGAGAAGGGCATTCAAATTGATAAAACTATTGCTATTACCTTTAAAACTTCAAAGCATCTTTGCAGAAATCTTACTACTTTCAGTCCTACTATACTATACAATAAAGTATTAAATACTTGCAATACAATATCGAGCACATTTCAGAATACTTGGTTTATATAGCATGTTGCGGGTTGGCAATTAGAAACCACTACGAAGGCAACACTAGTGAATTCTTATTCTTATTTTACAAAGCTGGCGCCATTTTTATCAACAGCAAACAAGTGTTCTCTAAGGAAATACTTGTTGTGTTGTATGGCGTCAATGTCTTTAACACAACAATATGAGACTATTTCAGACTGCTTACACTGCATTAATAAAAAAACCAGGTCTAATTAAAAGAGCTTTAAACAAAGCGTATTCCTAATGTTACTCAGGTATTGAAATAATATTTGATCACCCAAGCCTGGAAGACAAATAATTAGAACTGCCAAATAATTCTGACGAGTGATCTCAGCATCTCTGAGTGACCTTCCCTCCACTAATTAATTTTCATCCCAAGAAAAAAAGACCCTGTTGTTGCACATTATTAATTGAGTTCATGAAAAGATGTGCCTGATTAATTTTTGTTGATAATACTTGTCATTCTAGGTAGCGTATGTAATCATTTTATGGGCTGCCGTTTTACTCTTTTTCAAAGTTGATCTTTCTCGAAGTAATCTTTGGTCTGATTAATTCACTCCCACCCACGATCTAATCAGAGAGAAAACAGTGACTGTCTTAACCAGAAACCATCCTCTTAATTGTTTAATTTTTTTCTGATAGTTTTCCTAAATTAATCCATTTCAGTAATTCAGTTTCAAGATTCCACACCCTTAAGATTGAAGCAAACACTTGAGGGAAAAGTGTGTGTGTGTGTGTGTGTGTGTGTGTGTGTGTGTGTGTGTGTGTGTGTGTGTGTGTGTGTGTGTGTGTGTGTATTTTGCAATAATGTTATAAATAATAACAATAAATTATAATAAAATAACACATTTCCTGTGAAGAGGTATATAGTCAGTCTCATTTAGCTAGTATAAATGTAGTCCTTGGCTGAGACCAAATCAAAACTCTAACGACCTGCTAATCACATTTAACAGAATTTAATTAAATGGTGGGGGGTTTTTTTTGTGCGTATCTTATTTCTTCTACTCATAAATATAAAACACCATTAAATATAGTTATGTAAATTGCAATAAGCGGGCTGCCTAAGTTTTGATTTCGTCCTAGCTGCAGGTGGATCTGAACTTATAAGTGGCCTCCTGTAAAACGTCTCAATAGTATTCAAAATCCAAATATTTGCTGGCTACCCCAAATGTGTCACAATCATAATTATAATTCCAAATAAATGGGTGTGTTCACAGAAAAATCCATCTAACGCATTCCCTATTGGTTCACAGCTTTGTTATGGCAACATAAGAGATGACCTCAGTGACTTACAGGGGCTTCAGTGACAGCAGACACAGAAAAATGTTACACAAACTGCCTTGTCTCAGTTGATATCAGCCTATGGAACAAACTGCTTTTCATTTAAAGGCAACAATGAGTACAAACATTGAAACACTTAAAAGGCATGTCACCTCAACATGTAAGCAAATTGTGTGCAGCCTTTAATATGTGTTGAGTGAAGTTAAATGTTCAGCTTCTTTTGTAAATTTTCAATTGTAAATTCTCAAATTTGAAAACAGACAAACAGATTTCTCATGCTGGGAAAAACAGATTTCTTATGTTGGGTTGTGCCTTTCCTGATTTGCCTTACATTTTACATTTTTACATTTCAAAGCTACTGACAGAGCTTACAATTTCTACATTCATTCACATATACAGATGGATATTTTACTGAAGCAATTCAAGTTAAGTACCTTGCTCTTGTCACGTTAACCACTACACCACTGGCTGCCAATATTCAATATTATCATATATATCACAATTGTTTTATACATATCGTTAACCGCTTCCTACAATAAACATATATGATTAAAGGAATCCTGTTAAAAAGGAATTTTACCCAAGCCCATTCTACATATGTAATCATTACTAATGTTAACAACAAAGTTTTTGTTGGTTAAATATGAAAAATCTCTTTCACATACCCTATAATGAGCATACTCATATTTCACTGACAGAATCTGAAAGTCGAGTTCCTGAGTATTTGTTTACTAATAGAATACCACAAGGTCCGGCATTCATAAAATTCCACTGCGCACCAGCACTGTACACTATTGTAGATTTACAGGGATATAAGAGGAGGGCCGAATTTTTTTGTCTCGTCTACGCCGAGTGGCAAGGACTGGATGTGATCGACTGTCATTATTAGAAAATATGTTTGTCAATTCTACAGTTATTAAAATGATTCAGCTTCACAGTTGCTATGTTAGCTACGTAAGTTTGTAGAGTTAACAAGTTACCTAGGCACACATGGCTTGCCATAACATAACCTAGTTATATAATTGAGATAAAGATTTCAGATGGTCAATGTTTAATTTAGTAGCAAATTGATGTGGTAGCTGTTTATCTAACTTGCTAGTTGGTATGGTATCAAACCTAAAAACAAAAAAAAGTCTGATTCCTTCAGACTGTCACACACTTTATTTACAAACAGCGAGACACAATATGGGTTTCTGTAGGTACAATAAGGTTGCCCGCCTGGGGGAGGGTTAGGGCCAGAACTAGGAGTATCACTCCATACGACTTTCAGAGACTGGAAAATACGGGTCACCTCTTGCATTTAGCAACAAATCCTCTGATAGGAACATCGCTGAAAGATGTTCAATGTCTCTATCAAACAAGGACAACCAAATCTAAACTCAAGAAAGATGAAAGATGTTCAATGTCTCTATCAAACAAGGACAACCATATCTAAACTCAAGATTAAATCAAGTGCAATTAGTATAACAGAGATGCATAGAGTCCCCCAGGGTGAAATTCCCCTTTAAGATATTGCAGTGTCCCAGACAACTTTCTGGAAGTTTACAAGACCACTATCTGTTTCTATCTGTTCTGTTCCTTTCTGTTCCCCCACCTGTGTTTGTGCTCAACCTGGGGGTGCAATAACTTCAACCAGAAGTGCTATGATTGGATAAAGTTAGCGAAACACAGCGAGCACTGAAATTGAGTATGTTAACTGTTGAGTATGTTAACAGTATGTTAACTGTAAATATACTGTTAAACTTCGGATTTAAGCTGCCATTCGGTTTTCAAGGTTTATTCCGGTGCTACTGTTAGATTTGGGGAACCTGCAGAAGGCTAAGATAGACTTAATCAGTACGATCATATTAAACAATAAACCATAAAGAAATGGGGGGGAAAAGAAGAAAAAATTAAAAAATTGGAAACTATATTGACAATCTGATTCCAATATTGTATGAAGTATTCCAATGTATTATGATTATATTATTCAATACAGACTTTAGCTAATGCTAAAACTTTTTTGCTCTTTCATACTGTATATAAGAATAGTATCACAAACGATGACAGGAAGAACAGCCATTTTTAAAATAACCTCTTTTCCCTTTGCACTCAATTACAGGGAGCAAATTAATGCAATCTAACCTATAGACATTCTAATTAAAAGAGGAAAGATCCTTTATTGAGAGTGGTACTTAGTCCTATGTTGAAGTCAATGAGTCCAGACATACACAAATAGCATTAGTTTTGAGAATGTACTGTGTGAAAGAAAGAGAAGTTAGTTCAGTTGCCACCATTCATTAGATAATTATTCAAACAATGAACCGAGGAACTTAAATAATTTTATTAGTATTAAAATCTGTATTTGTTGTTAAATCCTGTATATTAAATTAACTAAAATGATATGTAAAATCAGGTTTTAGCATTAGAGTATTGAATTGTGCATTTTCTGTCATCGGTATTACCAGTTTATTGAGTGAAGAGTGAATCTAAAATACCTTCTTTTTTTAACAACAGCCTCCATTTAATATTACAAATTATTTCTTCAAACCACAATAAACTGACATTGTCAAAAAATTTAAACTGTTACTGCCACTATGTACAGGATCCAATGGAAAATGTGAAGCCCCAGAAAAAAGCTTGTGACTGAAGCGTGATAATAAAGCACAACGAGGAAGTGATAAAAGGGTCTCAGTGTCTCCTACATTGCCCATCATCTGAAGTCAGATTAACTGTTGACATGGAAAAGAAAAATATATGCTTACACCGAAGATTCTTGTAAATCTCCCGAAATCTTTTAAACCACTCAATCTAACTTAGAATGCAGTAACTTAGAGAACCTGAGCACTGCTGCTCTGGGGCCTTTTCTGAGTAAGGATATTAAATGTAAATGATATCGCTCGGTGAAGGAACATTACAAATGTCACAGTTTGTATTTTAATGGTTCTGAGAAGGTTTTTGTTGAAAGAGGTCTCGGAAATTTTGGCCATATCTTTGGATGCTGTCAAAAATAAAATAATGTAATTGTTTACATTTTTTTTTTTATCAACTTTTATCAATATATTTTATAATCCAAGGTCAAAATTAATTTTGCCTTCAGATGTTTCTGACCTTATGTGCTTTGGAAACATTATTGCAAGTTTATTTTGTTGTTACCAATTGGTCATTAAAACAAACTATATCTTCTAATACACTACATGATGTCACGAGGTGCAAACCACCAAACCGAAGCCCAGCTTCAAATAACAAACAGGATTTTAATTAACTAAGTTTTTAAACAAACTATAAACCCATAACAAAATACAAAGCAATAACTCACTCTGAACGAGGAGAAGTGCAGGATTTAAATGGAAAACAGAGAACCAATGGGGAGGTGCAGGGCCAATGGGAACAGAGGTGATCAAACAAGTGCACATGGGTCTGTGGAATGGTAATTGAATAATTGGTTGACAAGAGCTAGAAGATGTGACTGAAAATAAAGACCGAAGGCAAACTGTGACACATGGCCAATGGTATGTGGGTACTAGCTTGTTGAACATCTCATTCATTTGCAACATCAAGGCACAGTATTCTGCTTTCTGCTTAGAGTAAAGCATAAAGTAAAGTTATAGTTCTGGTTGGATTTGATCCCATCCCTAGACAGTGATGCAAAAAAGTGAAATGATATATTCTGACACGTCTTTCAGAGTGAACCCATTCATATTCTAGATCAAAGAGCTGAAAACCAAACTGTCCAAGTAAAATGTAACCCCAGGTTAAAAGCACATTCCGCTGACTGCAGACGCCCACCTTCATGAAACCACTAGAGAGCATGTAATTAAGACATGCGCAAACTTCAGCATCCTTGGGGTGTTTAAAATTTATTCTGGTTCAGCACTTTTATTCCAAAAATTCCAGGAACTGACAAGTCATACGACAACTATACCAAAACTTTTTCAAAATAGTATTCCCAAGTCTTTCACTGTAAATGTAGAGAGCTGTACCAAATACGGAACGGTACACATCTAACTGGTGTTAATGAATTCCTGATGGCAACAGTGCCCAGTGCATGAATACGTTCATCTTTACCAAAAAAAAATGTTGCTTTGTAGTACTAGCAGAAGTTAACAGTGTCAATAAATCAACAAAAAAGACCAAGCGAATCACACACAATACAAAAGAAGCCACACACAATAAATAAACTCAGCTGTAATAACTCTTGCTTTTAACCATGAATTGGGTCAGCGGGTACAATTTCAGGACAGCAAGTGAAATATGAATTTGATTTGTTTGGCTGCCATTTTCAAGTCATTTTACCCAGGTCTGCCGTGTAATGATGGACACAAAAACGAAATCAGAAGCAATCAACAATTGTTCATTACCATATAAGGACTCATTATTCCATGGACGAATATATGAAATCTAGAACATGGTAGAGCCAATACTTACAATGGACTTCAATAAATACACTAAAGTCAACTGTAACAGGCCTTGCATCATCACTTCCTATGCTACAGCACTGTGGGAAAAGTATTTTCCGCATTTTTGCACAAAATTTTCACATTGAATTCGATCAGACCTTGGCAGAGTAGCAAGGTGGAAACCAAATCTCACTAAGAAGAACATTACTGCTTTTCTGTAGTTTCCAAAATAAATAAATAAAATATTGATGATAAGTTAATAATACTGCTTTGTTTTTAAAAGATTTTGTGATTACTTTCATGTAAATCGTTTTCCCGCGTGCCTCCTGACCATGTTCCCCAAGAGGGGCATACAGCAGCACATTTTACACATTTTACAGAGCCAATAAACTGGTGGTTGATTTTAGACAGTTTGCTCACACTGTTGAACTGATCCAGGAAAATACAGGAAATTCTGAAATAGAAATATTAGGTTTTTTACGCAACAAAAAACTGTTTCAATAAATTTTAGTGTACATACTGCATTTAAGTATTTATGATCGTTAGAATTAAGTAGATTCGCACAGTAGGAGGCTGCATGTAAATTCCAAATGTGTTACAGTAAAAGTAGAA
>JAOVYW010000001.1:10180039-10226474 GCA_025775045.1 Hiodon tergisus
TAATATAGTTAGAGCCCTGTGGGTCCAACTGCCACGAGTGGCGACATGGGTGACATGGGTGCATGCCAAAAGTATAGATATGCATATCTGAACCTTCCAGAGACAAGGACCACCTCTTTTTTATGGCATTAAGGCCGTCCAGCACTCTGGCAGTAAACATGGAGGTGGCAGGTTTCGCACACAGATAGACTTGAGTACCATCCGCATGGAAATGACAATAACATCAGCTATGGTAGTCCATGATCTGTACTGGTGAAAACACAAGTGGTACACCTTGTGGTTCACAACGCTACTTGATGCAGTGCCAGACCTGAAAATCCTAATTGCCGCCTGTCAGATACATCTGACCCAAACCAATTGACAATCATATGAGAGAGAGAAAAAAACAGCAGTACAATTCTGTGAATCACAGTGTCAAAAACAGCAGCGGAGTCTAAAAGCAAAAGGATGTTTATAAAGCAAGTGTCACCGAGGTTAAAGAAAACCCAGCTGACATCAAGGAATTAGTAATGACGATGGAAGCCAGACTGAGTGCTATCTTCGACAAGAGGGAAGGAACAGGGTCTAGGAGAAATATGGAGGTTCTCATTTTACCAATTATCTCTGAGAGAGAGGTTAAGGTAACAGGCTCAAAGTGAGCAAATTCTGTACCGGACAACTGACTGACTTAGGGTGGTGACTGAGTGTTTTACAATGAGGGAGGAGCGGGCCTAAAATAGGCTAATAATTACTAAACTCTATCATTAAAATGAAGAAGAAATTTGTTAGATATTTGGTGCAGAGGAATTATGGCTAGGCTGTAGCAGTTTGTTTGACGGTGTAAAATGGGACGGTTCTCTGTCGAGTCATGCTAGAACAAGGCTCTGCATTATTTGGAAATTTGCTCCGTGATCTGCTTCGCATTAAAAACGGAGCCTTTCATTAAACAGAAATCATTACTGAATTAAAGACTGGGGGGGGGGGCACATTTAGAAGAGCAGTAAGTACCCTATTGTACAGATAACATTACCTAAACCGAGTGAAAAATAATGAATTCAGGGTGAGTCTCGAGTTTAACAGGCTTACTTTCATAATAAGGTTTTTTCACGGTTAACATTGCTAAATTATGTAAAATCCTAAGAGACCGCCATCAGGTATAATATCTACTTCCCACCACATCATTTTTGTTTTACATTTTTCCTATTTAGTGTTTTGGGTTAAGAAAAATATTTCCCACATGCTGGTTGATGAAATTAAACCATGAGTCAGCAAATAATAAAAATTGTAAATAATTGCAGTAAACATTAATGCTATAACCCTTTTTAAAAGATCACCCACTTTTTTCCCAATAATATTACAGTACTTTACAGTTTTATTACATGAATAAGTATAAAAATATATTTTTCTGTTGATTTACGAATGTAAAATTAACTTCAGCTAGAAGAAAAAAATGTAGGGTAACCCAGATGTTTCAATCAGCAGTAAGTGTCAACCAGCATTGTTAAAGGCCATGGTGTTTTCTTTCAGAAAAAGGGCTGCAGTGTATGGAGGCTAGGTTCAGTGGAAATATCAGGGGATAAGGGATTGATTACTGTTAATGTGTCAAGTTGCACAAAGAGGAAGATTTGAATTATACCTTTAGCTAAATATTATATTGCCAGAGCATCTGGTTCCTGTAAATAGGCGGTAATTGGATGGTAACAACATTCCTGGGACCCAGTCCAAAGCGCTCAAGTTTTTCCATCTTCAAAAGAACGCATGCATACCTACCTCCTGTATTTTACCAGATTCCCCCCATATTATTTCTGTTCTCCTTAGCAACCCACATATCACACTGTTGCTGTGCTTCACAACACAAGGTATTCTCTTTGCTATGGCAATGCCATTTGTGACACATTCGTGCGCGTTCACAGCAGGGCTGGGGAAAGTTGTGTTTGTTGAAACTATTGCATTCTCTGTTTGCTTGAGAAACCACTTAAACATCTTTTTTCAACACTGGACTTGTTCAGTTATAAACAAATTGTGTTTCATCATTGTCACAAAATGCCCGCAGATACACGAGGATAGCGGAACGCAGTCTATATTGGGAAAGAAAATAAGATTACCACGATTAACATGTAAATCCAATTTCCAGGAACTCCTTACAGATTGCCAGCGACTTCCTGTGGGGACAAAGTTAAAAACTGGGCGTGCGTGGAAGAATACTGTCGGGTGTCCCAACAATCGCAGGCTTTTTAGCAAACGACCAAAATCAAAGCTGTCCTGCTCTCATCTTTGTTTCATTTTCTCGTCCCTATCCAAGGTATCTCCGAACACATTCTTATCTTCGACCTTCAGCTTGTGGCTTGGTCGCTGCTTCCTTTCGGCTGCTAGATGACCTTCGCAGAAACATCATTAAACCCTGACCCATTTGATGATCCCCTCATGCGGAATGCATATGCTGAATTGCACCAGTTTGCACAGTAGGGGTGAAGTGAAGTACTTACAAAAATATGAGTTGACGTGCTTTATCAAATGGGGAAAGATGAAGACAAAACAGCTGCTGCTGCTGTCGTAAGCAATCTGCCCGCGATTGAATAAAAGTGTCAGGAAAAGAGGCCGCTTGATGGTCTTTTGTTCTCTCCCATCCGGCTTGATGTTAGTTTGAGCTGTCAGGGGGGAATCACAGCTGTGTGATTTATCAATAGTAAGAGTGACCTTGCAGTGCTGCCGGTGGAGAGCGAGCACACAGCGCCCCCGGATTAAAACACAAGCTCAACGTGCGGAAAAACCCTTCAGTACTTGGCATATAGGTGCTGAGATATTTATTAAATTCACCTTCAGTCCATTTTTCCTGAAAATCAGTGGTGCACAAAGTGGATTTCATAGTACAGCATGGGGTTTCGGAGGGAACTGAGTGGATATAGTGACTGGCAAACACTTAGACGCAGTATTGTTTTAAGACTGCAAAGGGTGGCAGACTTTACCAGAAAGCACAGATTTAGAAAAACAATTAGACGCAGTATCGTTTTAAGACTGCAAAGGGTGGCAGTCTTTACCAGAAAGCACAGATTTAGAAACAGACAGACTTAAAAAAAACTCTGTGGCCTCGCGCTACGCTGGCTAAAACACTGATGTCCATATTGTCATGATGTGACGCTGTATACATTCATACCTAATGTCTTATATGTATAAAATACATAAATGTGTGACAACAACCACAGAAAGGAAAACCGGTAGATTTCATACATGCAATACGTCTAATCGCTCGAAACTGCTGTATGGGCTTCGATATTAAACCGGTGTTACAGATTAAACTTTCTTCACTTTCTCTTGCTTTTACTGAGGTATATTCAATTATTGCAGTCAACATGTTTTTTTTCTCTTTGCAACATGGCAATAAACCAGATGTTTCATTACACTGTGCAGCATTCATTACCCCCATAAACCCATCTGTGGAATTGCTTTCTATGCAAATTCCAAAGGCATCTGCATACATAAAGTTCTAATTAATACCATCCAACAATACTCAAATCTCTTTGATGCTAAAGTTCTCTAAATTATTAAAAACAGGGGGAAAGAACTAATTGTTGGCCATCCAAAATGTACTTTTCATTTCGTCCGTTTTTGTATGATGTGTGTTGTATATACCATTGTGTACATGTGAAATTGAATGTTTCTCCGATTCTCCTCTTGTTATTGCTAAATATTATATAATGATTTGAAACTGTTGGAATGGAAATTCAAACAATATTTTATCGGATAAACAGAGGTGCACCTTTATGCAGAGGTAGACCAGCTGTGTGTTCATGAAAAACGTTTGTGTCTGTTGTATTGTTCATTTAAAAAAACAGTAATGATTTCAATTGCAAAGACTCTGTAATGCTAGGCTGCTGTGTCTGGCTATTGTAATTTAAAGGAATAATTATACATAGCATATACGTAAGTAAATTCAAACCTCTAATTTAATTTAAAAAAATATCAATAGTAGAGGGTAAAGCTAGTTCAAATAGACAAATCTTATTTCAGACATTCTGGGTAGTGTCTGCTAGGTGAACATAAAGTTTGGTGAATTTCAAGCCGTTTCGAATACTGAAATACAAATCCATGCTGTTTTGCAAATATGAGACCCATTCAATCATGGTGTAAGAAGCATTATATTTTATCCTAATCTGAATTAAATTAAAGTTAAAAAGTACAAGTAAACACATTTTCAGGACATTTCAGGACTACATTGCATTCTCTATAATTAATGTGATGTATTTTATCTTTTAAATCACACTTTGAAGCAAAAAATATTTAGCGTCATTTCAAGGCTTGGTGATAAAATAAAATAAAATAAAGGGCACCACTTAATCAGGAGCTGCGGCGGAGTGAAGCATCCCTGGGAAAATATTCTCTTTGAACAATTACTTTGTTGTAGTGGTGCCACTGAAACCTAATTAATTTCCCCAGGTTTCTGCTAAGAATTTAGAACACGAGGCAGGGAAATTTCCTCAGAGTATCCCATTGATTGGCACGCCTCCTTGTTCATGGGATGTCGATCTCTTTAATAGTGAAGGTGCCGCTTTGTTTAGAATTCATCGACTTCACACCTCACCAACACTTTCCATGCGTAGTTTGCACATCTGATCAAAAAGCATTTAAGTAACAGAAAATTCTGTTAGTGTTTACAAAGCACATACGGTTTTACTGTTTAAAACATGGTATATGGAATTAAAACCAAACACGGATTATCTGTGTAATTAAATCATTTTGGTACTTATCGAATGAAAATTTATCAAACAGTTTTATAATTCAATGCCAATATTTTGTAACAAATGGTAATAAAGCAGAATAAACAAACAATCTTTAAAAAAAAAAACTCAATAATATGTGACATGGATGTCTCTGTAATGAAAAAATATGAGACAAATGAAAGCACAGAAGAGGGCTGGAATATTTTTGAAAAAAGGCTGAGATAAAGTCTGCTTTGTTAGGCGGTGATGAGCCCTCATCGTGAAGGAATGTGAAGAATGAACAAGTTGAGGTGAGCAGTATTGGAGAGTTCGGGTCACAAGTTTAGTCTGGGAACGGGGGCAACTCCAGTCCCAAGGTCGCAAGGGTTTCTAACTAATCAAAGCCAATATTTGGTTCAAAACTCACTTGCCCTGTCATTCAGCGTTGCAATTTGAAATTTGACCCTGCTTCTGGCCTTCCAAGGCTAGAGTTGCACATTATCAATGTAGCTTGCCCATGGAAAAGGACACAAACATCTATATAATTAGGGTTAGGCACATCAAGCCTCACATTAATCTTACCATTTTGAACATTTCTTCTCTGTTCATAACACACATTTTAGATCAAACATGAAAACGATGTAGATAAAAGTAAGATGTCCGTCTGCCTCTGTGGCTTACTGCTAAACTGACTTGTTCATCAATCACCAAAGCACATATTGCTGTGATTTAAATCTATTTCAACCGCAGTTTAATTGACTTTCTCTCATTCATGCTTCCGTCATTGTTGGCAAATCTGGAGACTGAAAGGCAACAAACTTTTTTCCCCCCTGCTACTCTGCCTGGTTACAACCACTTTTAATCATTCTAAAGTCAAACACTGCTTCCCCTCCCATGGATATCAACAGCTGTGCATTGATTCCCTTGCAATTTAAACGTGAAATCACACATCAGTGCGTCAATTGATGAAACAATAAAATATTCAAAAACATTAACGGAAATGTGTCACAGTTTCATTATTTTTTTTCAATGTCAGCAATCATGTACTTCCGAGACCTTGTGAGGGACTGGGTGTGACATTCCACTTGTCAGCCAATAAGTCGATAAATAATAATAATAATAAACGTCACGATAAAAACATACAACAAAGTTTATCAGATCCATATACATATACGTATATGTGCACTCAGCTATTTATTAGAATTTTGTCTCTTGTCCTTATCTTGTTCTTATCAGTGGGGCCTTCACATAAAATTATTTTACTGTTAGCGGGGTCAAATCAGGGAAAAAAAACGCATTATATTTGAAATTCAAGTCTTCAAGGTGAAAGGAATGGGCAAACATGTTCAGTTAACTAGGTAAAAGTGGACTTTCGCGTCAATGGAAATATGCTCGCTGAGGAGATAAAGGCTGCTGTATATATTTTGTTGCCTTCCAAAAGAAGGGTCCTCTTTAAGAGAAATAGAAAGACGAATTCTCAGGATGCTTTAGGCACAGCTCTGAACCCATCTCACGTCGTTTGCCGATCACCAGGAGAGCGCAACACAGCACACAATTGAAAGAGGCGCCCAGGTTGGGGTGGGTGAAATCGGCAGGCCTTTTCTGATTGGCAAATAGGTTTTGGTTAAATTTGGGGAGAAATGAAAACAAAATGTTCTAATTGTAAATGACCTTCTTGTGAAGCGTGTTATGCACACCGAGAGGGCCTAAGGCGTGTGACAGACACACAACGGCTCCCTGTTGACACTGAATGATTATAAGCCACTTGTGCTGGGGGCAGACCACGAACAATGCGTGTCAACGCTTCACAGAATGTTAGGACGTTTCGAGAAAATAGCTAACGACTGGATGCAATCGCGAGCACCCTTTACGGTTCCATTGTACAGCTTTTATTTAAATACATTTTCAGTTTCCAAGGTTTTTTTTGTATTTCACAAGCGCACAGAAAGCATGTTGGTGAGGAAATATTGTTTTTTGAGCCAGTTACTTTGTTAACACAAATAAGCAAATAAGAAATAAGGTTCTGAAAACAACCGTAGCGTTTTATGTGTGAGGGAATCTCTCTGAGCGTTTCCTTATTTCAGGTTGTATTATTTTCTATTGCAGTTTAGTGGGGATTACTAAAACTCCACCATAGTATTATCTTCTTGAGTGGGATTGGTTTTCTGAGAGCCGCTTAACATGTTTTAAGACTCTTGAAGAATTTATCATTATGGAACAACCGTTGGGAGAAAAATCTATCTTGTGTGAAAACCAAAATCTTGGCTAAGTAACTGACCAGGAACATGACACATCACTTGTTTGCCATTTCCAGTTTCTAAACAATTTGTTTCTTATGGCAGCAACACTGTGGCCCTTACTCAGAATTTTGTAAATGTTGATGTTGTAACTTGATGCTGTGATGCTCCCTATAGACACATCCTAATGCTGTGATCTCATAATCCAAAATATTTATATGTTGATCTACAGTAACGAAACAAAAATGATGAAAAACTAGAATAATAAAGATGTAGGGACCAAGGTGTCCCAGCAGAAATAATTATTTAAGATGTAGACGTTATTTGTGTAATTATTTATTTGCTAACAAAACAAGCAAAAAATGTAGCCTTATTTGGCTACACACAGATGTGAGGATAACCATAATCTTGTGCATACCAGTGAAGATCAGAAAATGAGGTGAGGTTTCCACTGTCTGTTTTATTTGCAGTTTCTCAAACAAGGCCTAGATTGTCTGCCCAGGAGAACACCTGTAAGGTGCAAGCCATAGAAAAAAACTCAGTTCAATGGACTCCCTTGCTTTACTCAATAGACAATTATTTTACAGGGAGATAGAGGACTGTCAACTTCAAACAACGAGCATTCTTCAGGCAGATTAGGCCAAATTATGTTTTATTATTTTGGCTTGCATGGATGAATTGAACTCTATCTAGTCCCCCACTGGTGGAATTCAAGACACAGTGAATGTTTTGAGGTATGCAAGCACTTCCAATAACACTGAGCTTCCTTTATGAAGGGAAAACCGAGTGTATCAGATACAAGGCTGGTCGCTTCCCATCTTTCAGCAACAATATCCATTTTGTCACTGGGTACATGACCGTAGAGAGATCAAATTAAATTGCTGGAACAAATGTTTTCATGTGATATTACTGAATATCAAGCAAACATTGGCAGGCTACAACAGAGATCAGAACAGACGTGGAGGAAGAGGAGGGGAGGTGGGAAAAGCTTAAACTATATGAGAAATTGAGTCTCCTTCATTTCAGCATCGGTTAGAGGCATTTCAAAAAACAATTTATATTGATGAATGTTTTTTTGGATTACTGTAATTAAATTATTCCACTCAATTAGCACATTATGTTCAACTTCCCTCTGGAGGAATGCTACAGTCACATCTTGCATTGACAATATAGTTTCCATAAGGTAGAAATCAGGTTGGGTTTTTGGGTTTTTGGGGTTTTCCCCCCCCCCACCACAGCACACAAACATTTTAGCTGGGGCTTTTCTAACCAAGTATTGCATTATGTTTGAATTGACCATAATTAGCCAACATAAACTGCAGCAGATGTATGTATGTCTCCACCATGACAGTATTACAGCCATAGCTTCAGAGCAATGCTGCGCTTTTCTTTAAAAACATCAGAAAATGTAATTAACTCTCCAATCCCAATGCAAATAGTCCTTGTAATAGCCTGTAGCCTGTGTAAAGTAGTCTGTGTAATTTACCTTTAATTTATTTTTAAACACTTTAATGAAATCTTCCCTAGGACACAGTTTACTGAGACTGAAGAGATTCTGCGTCTTTAGTGTCTCTACAAGTAACCATTTTCCCCAGAGCCGTTTCAGAATAAAGTGGCGAAATAATAACAGCAGTTATTTATTACATTAAGACTTTGGTGCCATGCACCACAACCAAGGGGGTTAAGTCAAACCATTGTAGGACTGAGAACATCGTACACAATAGGAAGAAAAAATAGAACAATGTTTCCAAATATAAACAGACAGAAACTGTAACGCGAGTATTTAAATTTAGTATATTACTATATACTATAAAAACTTAACTTAAATAATGGGACATATTTAACTGACCGGTGGCCTTAAAAATTCTGCTCACGTATCAAAGTGGTATGGAATTAAAAAACAAAAAACAAAAAAATACACAGCACATTTTGCAGAAAAACATATGTTACACACAGACATCAAAAGTTACAGAATATCCTGACCCATGTCCAGACTAGCATAGTAGCTAGCATTCCAACAAACAAGATCAGCAACTCCGTCCCCTTAACTGTCGAGAACTTCAGAAATGCCTTCACTAAATTCAACAGAAATGTGTGGCTAACTACTGCCATCTTGTGTATACAAAATACAATGTCTGGTTAATATATTCATAATGAAAGTGTAAGTATTTATATGGGACATATATGGGAAATTAACAGATTTCTTTTCATGTGGAAAATTGAAAAATTGGAAATAAATATATTCTCAGTCTTTAAAATCTTATTTGCAACATTCTTTCCCCTAAATATATTGGTACATGCTTACTTTTCAGTAGATTAACATTTGTAGGCGATACTGATTCACACAAGGGTAATGCAGCAATGTACAAACTTTTACAACTTTTCTTTTGGAAAAGCAGAAGGGAACCGCAAGCGAAAATCCAATATACTTACAAAGGTATTTTAAATGAATAATCTGTGGAAAATATGTTAACATTTCATTTTTTACGTGAGAAAATTCATATCTGTCCTTTTTATGGGTTACGCAGAATACACACCATCATTCTCTTCACTAGTTGAAGCTCATAACAGTCCGTATCTTCAGTTTGTGCCGTTTTCTGACACCTGGGGAAACAAAGGTGAAAGAAAAACCAACAATTATTTTTATACTTGCATATTTCAACTTTTATTTATTTTAGTTTACTAAAGATAAAGAAAACTGTAAGATCTATCTATCTATATATATATAGATATAGATATATATAGCAACTACAAACACATTTACATCACTAGTCACTAAGCAGATGCTTTCATCCAAAGCAGCTTATATAGCTTAAAATTTCAACATTTGTTTACCAAAGCAGATGTACATTTACTGAAGCAATTCAGGTTAAGTATCCGCTTAAGTAAACCTTGTCCAAGTCCAACCCAAAGTAAACCATGGGTGGGACTTGGACTGGCAACCTTTTGGTCACACCTTAACCACTACACCAGCAGCCACCCCAGAGATAATTAAATAATTAACATATAATAATGAGGTTCTGACCAAGAGTGCCTCCAAAGAACTTACAACACCATCTGATTATAATACTGATCATGAAGGAATTGCATAATTTATTATAACTTTTTTAACAAAATGTAATTTGGAATATCGACGAACGAATGTATCAAAAACCATTATGCATAACAACTATAATGATTATCTATGAGATTTTTTAAATTCCCAGTTTACCTTTAATGTTTCAGACGCTTTGCGGAGTTCTTTAATCACTGAAGAGAGGGCTTCTGGGTTGATCCCTTGTTCACAGAGACGGACACATATTGACAGGGACTCCATATCAAGCCCCGTGTTCAGAAGCTTTGAAATCTCAAGCAGAACTAAAAATTAAACAGATCCAAATTAATTTCCTCAAGTAGCCGTTAGGTTTAGATACACGATGTTCGCTTTATTTTACACTTCTGATGCATTAATTCAAACACCTTGTATAGATGTAGAGGTTTAGATACACGATGTTCGCTTTATTTTACACTTCTGATGCATTAATTCAAACACCTTATAGAAAAATATAGGTTACCATCCTTTATTTGTAAATGAATCTTGTTTTGTGGACATTTTTTTAACTGACTGTGTGATTATTATGGACCTATAACTACACAATGCTTCCACTACCTGACACCTGGTCTGAAACATTAGTCACATCATTCCATTTTCTTAGACTTCCTGAAAAGAAAAATGACTCCTAGCATGAATCTTTCAACCTTTTAGTCTTATTCCTTGTGAAATGTGAAAGTGCGCCGATGCTTTTCGCGTCATGAAAAGTATGTTAATTCGCCGTTACAAAAATGTGATGTGCACTTCAAGACTCATTCTCAAAGATAGATTTGGATCGCTAAAATGTACCCAACCGAGCAGCAATGAGGCTTTTGTTATAAATAATATAGGCTTTATAGAAGACGTGCATGCGTCTACCTAGATAGCATTTTTATTTTATCTCACCGTCCATTGTTTCCCGGACAGCGTTCAAATTTGGAGCAGTCGCCATGTTGTGTTTTGAATTGTAGGACTGTATTACAAAAAAGAGCAGGTTTACAATACTTAATGCTATGGCTAGCGTAATGTTTTCATATGCTGGTATATATCTAAATCAAACTATCTTAATTATTTAAGATTCACGAAAACATATGGCATTTAAATTATGTTTTAACCTTGGTCAATAAAGTTATAACATTTTAAAAGGAAGTGACGTTTAATCTCCGAGCACTCCAAAGCTTATTTGTTCTGCAATATGATTGGTCGTATGTCACTTCCTGATGATTACTATTGGCTTATATGCTTTGGGGGAAAATTAAAACAGACGTTTAAAACATTCGGACCAGATTTGTATTTTTTTTTGTCAGTGGTTAATAGTTACTCTAGTGTAAGTAGTACTGGTGAATTGCTTTTAATATTTGAGCTATAACGTGCTTCCGTTTTATACTTCTTCACCCAGTCACTGTTCTATTAACTATTCCATTTGTCAAAAATCTGTGGTTAGCTTGTGGGGTTTCTCTCCTCAAATAAAGCCTTTTAAATTAATTGTCTACTACCAACCAAACGGTCTGTTTTGCAATATATATATATTTATTTCAAGCTGTGCTTAATGTAACTGTTTTGTGTTGCAAAGTTATAGCTTCTGAACTGAAGTGGTGACATGGAAGATGCACCTGAAGTTCAGATAACGCCTGAAACCCCTGGACGACCAGCAATTCTCAACCCTTTTGAGAGCCCAAATGATTACCATCGTCTACACGAATCCGTTGTTGCCAGCCCTTCTGTGTTCAAGTCCACAAGATCTTCAGCTGTAAGTTAATGTTGCGAGAAGTTAACTGGTCTTAGATACGTGGTCACGTCTTTACCTGGGTGGTTGACTGCATGCCTCCAACGGCTAAAAATCTTTGCCGGGAGAGTATATTATCACTAGGTTGCATGGGTTTAAATGGTTTCTAATAAGTTTATTATCAGAAACTTATGTTGTATTGTATCGAAAATTAATACAACGATGCACTTTTTTTTCAGACACCAGCAAAATTCAAGTGGTCAATTGACGAAATGGCGAGCTTGCTTCCTGTTGACATTGATCCTGAAGATATTCACCGCCAGTCTCGGTATCTGAGTCAAGCTCGGTAAAGGTCATCCGTTATCCCACAACTCTAAAGCTCTCACACTTAACAAGCCATCAGTATTTGTCACATTTTGTTTAGTTTCGCTGACCGTCTGTGAACAGATTTAAACTGTCGACCTGCTAATCGCTCTTTAAGTAACTGTATTTATCAGAGTTTTCTTATGTCAAATGAGTGCAAATGAATACATTTATTTAACAAGAAAATTCAATTAGTTTTGATTCGATAGTCACACTTACTCAATGTAGGTTATACTTCTATGAATCAAGAAGTTGACTAAAGGTTATGGACAGGGGACAGACGGGATTGCCTAGATTATATTCTGGTAGTTTTAACGGGTCAAATGAGCCTATAGGTCTACCGTCATTTATTAATCGAAACAAACTGTCATTTATGTTTGTAGGAGAATTGTATTTTTATAATGCAATTTTTTAAAATGTACTTTAGTGTTTATTAAAAATTGGGGACATGAAGATTTATTTAGTCTACATTGACTATATTATCAGTTTTGTCTTTTTTTGTTTTGTTTAAATGTTTAGGACTGATACAGATATTGAAGAAAAAAGACAATATGCAATTGACCAGGTATGACATGTCCAATTTATCTTAAAAGGGTTTAGTTTGGGTGGGTTAATGTAAATCAAGGTTGACTTTTGATTGTTTTTTTTTGTCAACCGGCTTGCTACACAAATACATTTTTGCTTTTTTTAGTTTTTCACCAAGAGTGCAATTGTTCCTTCACCATGGGCTGCACCAGAAAACAAACAATTAACTCAGTTGCACTTTAAAATAAGTAAGTTTGTCTCAACTCCCCCAAGCGCGGTATATTGTTTGTCACACAGCCTCTTATTAAAAGTACCTTTATGGTTTTCTGCCATCTTATACACATTCATTTTCATATGACTTGTTAAATTTGTATTGTGCATCTTCTGATGGTGTTGGATTGCAATTCACTCTTTCTCTCACTCATAAGCAGACACATGGCTTCAGACTATCTCTTTAATATACGATTCCTGCTTTTAGGTCCCCTTTCCCCAGTGATTCCAGAAGAGAAGCTTCTGTCTGGAAAAATCAATGGTCTGTGTTATAAACTGCGAATTTTTAACTTAACCTGTCTACCTATGTAAATGCAGCATAAAGTTTGTCGACTAATATGATGTTTTGCTGATGCGTGGCATAAGTACTCCACTAGTTCAAATCATTATTTTGTTTAAACTATGGGTGTGCTATAATTTGCTTATTTGTTTTTTATGTTTCAGCTGCGTGTCAAACGATACTTTCTTTACCTGTGGATTTCAATCTTGAAAAAGTATTGGGTAAATATGAATTGACTGAAGTAACTGGGTGTTGCATAATCATAAGTATGCTTTAAAAAAAAGTCAATTAATAATCTGTTTAAAATATGAGAATGCTTTTATAATTAAGTTGTGTTTTATTGTTCTTCGTAATGCGAGAGCCCAGACCAATAGTTCAGAAATGGGTAAAATGGCAAAGTGTGGACATCGGATACAGATTTTAAAAATTATAATGAAATATCTATCTGTTGTCAGAAGTATGTTTTAAACGGTTTGTGATTGGTCAATAGGAGGTTACTACAAAGGGGATGAGGTTTCTGAACAAGTCCAGGAGAGTTTGAGCTCTTCATCCCTGCGGAGGAAGCTATTCCTAGATGGGAACGGAAGTGGGTCCGATTCATCAGCCCCGTCTAGTCCAGAGCGAAACCTCGACGAAGGGATGCTGGGAGGCAGTGGGGTATTGTCTTCGGTTAATGCATCGCCATTGAGATGCGCGACGGCAGCCTTGACGCCCACCTCTGTGAGTAGACTGCTTCATTCATTGAGGTAGATGTATAGGAGAGCTTAAAGGTGGTTTTAAACGCACCAATGCAAGTAAAATGTGTTTTCAAATTCTTTTGAAATACTGTAAATTCAAATATAGCTTGTTTTGAAGTCAAATGTGTTTTAAAATGATGTAAAAGTCTTGAGTATCCTCACTTTTTAGCATGAATGGAGTCTTTGGTGTTCCTTTTGTCTTCTGTATTGGTGTCAGTAGAAGGTAATTTTTAGATTAAAATTGCACGACAGTGTACCTAAGAGAATTAAGTTTTAAAGGCAAATATTTTTTTTAAACTTAGTTTTTTTTACTTTTTACTGCCCTTTATTACTCTATTTTTTGGAGGCATCTTCCAAATATTTAAAAATCATTTTTTGATTTTGAGTTTTTTTTACATGTGCCTAAGACTTTTGCACTGTACTGTATATTTATCAGCTCAGACCAAGGGGATTAGTACGTCCAAGTAATGGGAACAAACTATTTGTATTTTGCTCTCTTCTTTCAGGGGCAGTTCTCTTCAAGTCCAATTCGAGGTCGATGCAGAGCATACAGTTTGGGGAGTGTTACCAGCCCTTTGTTTCCTGAAAAGTCATCCCCTAATTTTAAATCTCCTATGTTATCCCCTATTGTTCTCCAGTATGCGAAAACGCCCGTTTCAGGTTGGTGTGTTACAGGGTCTATAGTTGCCAGTGTGGTCTTTCCCGTTTGAAATCTGGATTATTAATTCGGTCAAATATGAGAATGAGTTACCTGGCATCATCCTTGGGCAGCTGGGGGTGTAGTGGTTACGGTGAAGGGCTTGTACCCGAAAGTTACTGGTTCCCACCCCATCTGTTGTACCCTTGAGTAAAGTACTTAACCCGAATAGCTTCAGTAAAATATCCAGGTGGATGCATGTAGAAATATTAAGCTGTGTAATTTGCAACTAAATTGCAATTGTAATCCTCAGCGAATATTCTTAGTTTCATTTTGTGTATGCATGTTATCTTATTAGAAATTACAGTTGAATCTGTATTCAGAATTCTTAGATGAGCTGAAATGAGAAATGTGTGTTGAATAACACCATACCATCTTCAACAGGGGAGAGGAAGAAGCTGAACTTCTTGACTCCAGACGGAATGATCCTGGGGAGCTCTAACACCGAAATGGGCCACTGCCCCGAGAGCCCATTTGTGGAGGGCTGTTCGCCCATCAAGAGTTGTTCCCCGGTACAGCACAGGGCGGGCAACTGGGTTCCCCCTCGTTTCACAACGTCACCGTTGCAGCTCTCGGCCACCAGCAGCCTGGCTTTTGAGGACAAGGAAAACTTTCACTCCACCAATTCGCTGCCCGCGATGGATTTGGATGTGTGCTCTATGCCGCCGGCCTCGTTTCCTGGGAGTTGTAAAACCGGCCTGCGTGATGTCGTGAGGCTGGTTGACAATGCCACTGTTGTCCCAGATCTGGTGCAGATGGAGGAAACCAGGGACGATAACACGGTGAACATGGGGGAGCCGGTGGAAAGTGGAGAGGAATATTGTACCTGGGCGACTGATGTGGTGGACAGTACCCCTGTTCAGATGACTAGTTCTAGGACGGGAAGCATTTCGACAGTAGAAAGCTCTCACATGTTCATGTCTTTGCTGGCAGAGGGGAGTACCATTCCCTATGACAACAGCATGCAGGTTTGTGTTCCATTTTTGTGCTAAATGTCAGTCGACCAGATTAAGCAAACTAATACCGAGTAAAGTTTTTAGAAGGATTCTCTGGGAGGGTTTCATATTTCTTGATTTGTCTTAATTTTTGATTATCAGTTTGACATGAAATTGGTCTTTCAGTGAAAATGATTCAACAGCAAAGGATGGTCTACCCATAAAAATGTCACATCTGCTTCAAAATAAGATTTACTTTGCTTTCTGCTGCTTATATTTATTTATATGTCCTTATCTCCATGTAGGTGGACAGTGGTTATAATACATATGCGGCTGGTACAAACGGCACTATGGACGGGATGAGTTCTGACAGCCAGACAAAGGAACTGCTTGAAACACACATGACAGAAGAGGCTCATTTGAACACTAAGGCTCATCCAATGAAGCCGAAGGTAATGTATAGAGAGAAGAGGGAAACATGAGTCTTCAAGTTCTTATTACTGGCACATATGGGATGTGAATGGTCCAGAATACTGTGGTTCATGTTGTTGGTCATGTCACCATTAGTTTTGCACTGTCAATGCGAAGAGGGAAGTCTCAGGGGAAAATGAGATGACACTTTCTGTTTTCATTTTGCAGCCATTTAATCTACCCCACTGATATTGAAGGCGAAGCTGGTTATATCAAGTTTGAGATGAAATCACAGAGGTTTCCATAGTTAAAGCACTCATTCCAACTATAATTGGAAACGTGACTCTTGGTGATATTTACTTGCACATATTGGTTGAGGAAAATTTCCTTCACAGCAATTAGATATGAATGTTTTTGCGTACAGTTCACGTGAATTATGGGCCATTATTGATCTGTGAAAATTTGTAATTTAAAACTGTAAATTAATTGTGAACTTGCGATGCATTTCCTAGTGATTACAGTACCTATGAAATTTCCCTGGTGAATTGATGAGTTGGAATGGTCTCACTGTATGAACCACTATAAGACTGAGTTTCAATTTGTTTTAAAATGAATACCAGATGTTAAGGCATATTTTTATTCTGTATTTTAAATATTTATTTCCGTCACATTTTAATAAAGAATGTTAGAATTGGATATACAGAATTTAAAATGTATCTAGAATTTTTCTCCCCCTTGTCTAGTGCATGTGCTGGAATACTCTTCCTACAGAAACACTGTTTCTCTCTCTCCCCCCCTGTTTATCTGTTGCTGGGAGCATAAAATAGTGGCCGTGAAATTTCATTTTCGCAACCAACGTCGGTAAACTTTCTTGCAGGCCGCAGGCAATTTTTATGACACAAATCTGGTCAACATACGCCTGTATATATACACAATTTATTGTTAATCATGGTTCTCAAGTAATCGGTACTCGGCATACTACTGTGTGTTAGTGCGTAGTCTCCAATTGTGCAAAATTTAGAACAAGCCAAGATGTCTTTAACTGCATAATTGATATAGCTGTACCTTTTTATATTTAACCTTCCAACGCACTGGTCTCCCTTTGACCAATTATTTGACTTCCTGTTTACACCAATGCATTTTTTTTTTTTTTTAAATAAATGCATGTAATCTGTAACGAGAACACTGACCATTTAACTAAAGGGGCTCTCCGCCCAGTGGTTGATTTCGGTGTTGTAGCTGCTTCTCCTGTAACATCCTGTTGACTACTTGATGGTGTTCTAGACTTGCACAAAATATTACCGGATCAAGATCAAGTGTTATGCATAAGTAGGAAATAATTGAAGTGTTGTCGTTATCTGCTGTCCAGCAAGGTAATGCTATGAACTGGCAAGTGGAACACAATGATGGTCTATAGACTCTCCCTCTGTTTAAGAGGAGGGAGAAGTAGAGTGCAGCAGAAACGGATGCAAGTGTTTATTTATATGGCCCATGTGTTTTAGCTAGCTTAGCTTAGCCTGAGTCTCTCACCCAATCTCCAGCTGGCTGCCTAGAGCAGACATGCCACTCCAGTCATCTATGTAGAGTTTGCCAGAGATTGCCCCTGGATTTCAAATGTGCACATCGCCAACACATCCAGCACCATTTCTATGACCAAGTACCCCTCAACGGGGAGGGCATGGGGCTATCTGCCGCAGTCCTCAAGGACATGGCTTTGGGCTAAGACCCTGGCCCCAAACCCAAATCTCATATTTAAAAAGTTTGCCAACCTACCAGAATTCAAAACTAATAAGCTTTCATCCCAAATCCAAGTGGAGACAGATCCGCAATGATAACATTCAATACATGCATAGTTAAAATTAACATATTAAAAACTGGCAATATCAAAGTTGTACAAACCAGCAGCAGAGAGCCCACTGAAAAGACAAGAAGGCTCATGTTACGAGCGTCTATAACAGTAAAAAACTACATAGAGCCAAATGATGGTTGAAACAGTTGGACTTTAAAATAAGCTTTATGATTTAAAGATCTTACTCTTGAAAACGAACCCTGAGCAGCATGAATTTTATTTGGTATATGCATTAAATTCCCATTCTGAAGCACTCTCTTGGAATTAATTCTTTGCGCGAAGCACAGGGTTTAAAAAACAATACATTGGACCGCTGCGTCTGGTCAGTCGACATTGCTAGGAAGAGAAAATAATGGCATTTTAAGTTGCGTTTTCCTTGTATTAATTGGACAGCGATAATCAACTATCTGATAACATTTTAATCTCAAACGTTCTATTGTAAATTGATCTTATTCAGCCTGTGTTAAATACTATTTAACATTTTCCGTACAACTATTTCAGAATCGCTTCTGATTTTCTAAACCCTGGAAGAATAATAGTTGGCCATATGACTATATGATTTACGATTTGTAATGTGAAATGTATTGGAGCATATGAAGTTAAAATTTAGATATTGCCCTAGAGTGCCGCATTTCGTATTATTCGATTGAATTTAATAGATTTATAAACTTATTAAACCTCGGATCACCGGACTTCCGGTTTGGTTCGAAATAAAAGTCCAGCGGTTAATGGGTAAATAAGAAATAAGCTTATAACAACGGTTTAAAATACAATTTAAAATATGAAATTAACCGTCGCACAACAATTACAACCTACAATTTTTTGACTTTGAGCAACTACTTCCAATGTAATTTCAACCTGATATGACCTTTTAAAAGGAATTTATATAATGAGTGCCATCATATAAATCAAAAAAGTGTACAAGTCAACAGAACCACAGCGTTTAGTGAGGCTACATTACAAATACTGCTGTTTATTTTTAACAAAAAAGGTAATATTTTTTTTTCGTGCGTACATAGTGTGCCCAAAATGTCTCTACAATCGCCATTAAAATATATTTTTAAGCCTTATTAATATATTTCAAAATACAATTAACAATAGCTAACCTGTGTAGATAAAATAACACTAATCATCCAAACCACGTAATTTTAAACCTTTTTGAATCGTTTTACGTTCAATTTACATCTTCCCTATGAGACCCTTATTTAGACCTTTTTTTGTGCCGTTTTCAGGAACCGGAATTAACGGCTTGACGTTGTCAGCTTCACACTGGTAAGCGTCTGTTGGTGTTGCCAACCATCAACTGGCGGCTTTTTTGTACAACAAAAGTGACCCACTATTTACGATGTCAAGGTTACCGGTATCGTGATGATGATGATGAATACAGTCCATCAAACATTTGTAAGTGAATTCTGCTTACAAAAACAAGTTAAGTAAGTTAATTATTTTTTATAAAGTTTTTATAATTTAATAAATGTATCTATTGATGTTATATATGGTTTTAAATCGGATTCTGCTCGGATTTGTGCTGACAAGTAAACCTTGTATTTAATATGTTCCAGGTTAGTTTACCATAACTGCAGTTTGTAAAGGCTCGTGGTCGGCAGCTAGCTAGTTAGCTAAATCCTCGGACTTGTATTGATGTATTAATAAGTAGGTAGTTTGCGAGCCATTAAGTCGCCTTCATTTTTCCGTGGTTTTGAATGGGTGCATATCATGTACATACTTTCGGTACACTTTCGTTTCCCCTGGCAGAAGTAAGAGAGACCCTTGTCTCTAATGGACCTAAATATTCATCCTAGCTACGTAATACGCTGATGGAAAAAATGCCTCCAAAAAAGCAAAAAGACACCAAGGTGAATATCTCCAGCTCTCTGGAATCTGAAGACTTTAGTTTAGAAACTACGGTTCCAACTGAAGACATTTCATCATCAGAAGAGAGAGAAGGAGCGCAGAAAGTCACCAGGCAGCTTATCGAGAGAAAAGAGTTACTCCATAATCTCCAACTGCTGAAAATAGAACTGTCCCAGAAAAATCTCATCATTGACAACCTCAAGGTGGACCACCTGACCAAGGTATAATGTCTGAAAAATGTACCCCATACATAGTGCATGTTATGTAAAAGGTTAGGTTTATGCCCAGTGGAGAAAAAAAAAATCAGAATTTTACTTATGTATTGGACTGTGCATTTATTTGAACTAATGTCGTCCTAATACATTTTGAAAGCGATGTCTGCATGTCATCTTTTAACAATTACGTGGATAGAAAAAGTTCAGTATGTGGCATGTTCATTTTAAATTACCGAAACTTAACATTTTTATATAAATGATTGTTTCTATAGGTTGAGGAGTTGGAGGAACAACTAAATGATGCCATTCATCAGAAACAGCTCCTAGCTTTACGTCTGGACAGCCAGCTTAAACTTCAAAAGGATGAAAGCAGGTGAGGACTTTTATTAAATTTTTTATTCTCAACATTTAACTACAGTTAATTTAGGATATTACTATTATTTGTCTTTTGTTAGTCTGTTCAGAATTTTCAAATGTAAAAGTATTTGTTACACTATTCTTAAATCCCTTATATATTGGTTCAAATGTTTAAATATGAAAGACCTTGGGATAAATATGGTGTCTTGAGTTAAACAAAATAGATTAGAAGATGAAATTGCTGTATTTCAACACAAGCGCATATATTCAGTGATCAAGCATAAACCTTTCTTATACATTTGTATAGTATTTTAAAAAAAGCATTAATACAAAATAATCCTGTATTGAGTTATGTTGCATTTATTGGCTTTATTGGCTATAAACAGGAAACAGCAAGTTTTAAGGAAGCAAGAAATGGACACAATTCTGTTGCGACAGAAGCAGTTGGAAGAGACCAACAGGCAACTGTGTGAGAAAGCCGGAGACATACGCCGCAGCCTGAGAGAGTTGGAACTGACGGAGGCCAAATACAATGAACTCAAAGAGCTTCCCGATGAAAAGCTTTCCATTCCAGAATATGTATCGGTGGGTATTATCAAAGCAGATGATGTTTGACCTGTAGTTGGGTTTGCCGCTGTTTTCTTGCACATCCGAATTCAAGATGTTAATCTACATCCAACACCCTCTTCTCATCACAACTCTTTTTATAGTTATTCACCTTAAGTGCAAATGTCAGTTGTTCTGTCTTCCATGCGGGATTTAGGTACGGTTCTATGAAGTGGTGACTCCATTGAGGACCCAGGTAAACGATCTTCAGATGAAAAAGAACAACCTGTCGGAGGACCTTGACAGCCACCGAAGTCAGATAAAGTCACTGATGGAGGTATGGACGAAAACAGAGAAAGAAAGTTAGGTGCGACAGATAATTATATTGCAAGGGCTTTGTGGCCTGTGGAGAGTAAAAGTGGTTTGGAGGGGACCGATCGTGCTTCCTCACCCTCCCCATGTGTGGTGGTGGCGGGATTTCTACCTACGAAGCCGAGATACCTTATGAGTTTTGGTGAATCCAAATTGGAGATGAAAAAATGTTTTTAACAAGTTCCAGACATATTTTAAAAAATATTGTTCTACCCATTTTGAAGGGCTATGAGGAAGAAAGGAGAATACGTTCTGAATTGGAAATTAGGTGTCAACGTCTTACTTTGGAGTTGGCTGACACAAAACAGCTTATTCAGGAAGGGGATTACAAGCGTGAAAACTATGACAGAGTAAAACGGTGAGACATATGTTGGAAATTTTTAACATGTTTCTTTGAAACATGCATCAAAATAGTTCTTCCATATCCCTATGGAGTTTAATTTTGTCTGCTCAACCTCTGCAGTGAAAGAGATTCCTTTGAGACGGAAATGAGTGATTTGAGGAAGAGATTAGAATCACTGGACACCATACACAGTGCTCAAACTAAGGAAAGGAATCACTTGGCCAAGGAGGTAAAGCTGCTTTCATGCTTTCTTTCTTCCATGTTATCTTCTACTGAAAAAATAACCTGTTGTTCTCCCAGTACCTGCCTTGTTGGCGAGAACGTCCTGTTCACTCTCTGGCTCTCTGCGTATGCCCCCCCCCCCCCGGACTCTGAAACCAGGTGGCCACTTTGCAGCAGTCAGTCACTCTCCTGCAGAAGGACAAGGAATATCTGAACCGTCAGAACATGGAGCTGAGCATCCGCTGTGCGAACGAAGTGGACCGCCTGGAGAGGGTTCAAGGGCAGCTGGAGCAGACCAAAAAGGCCCGCGAGGAGGCCTATGAAAAATACGTGGCGTCAAGGTGAGTACAGGATGGGTTAAAGCAGGGGACTCGGTTTGGAATGTGTACTCAGATCATGTGCAGGATCCTGCTCCGTGTGCAGGATATGCTGCTGTAACTATGATGGTTATGTGGTTTAAAAAAAAAAATGCTGTTTCCCTTGAATTTTCATCTTACTTTACAGGTAAGGAAGTAACAAAATGCTCCCTAGAGTATGTTGTTGCTTCAGGTAAAAACATCCTGTTTACAGCCCTCCAGATCTGAAGTCAAATATAAATACACTAGACAAGCCTAAGTGTGTGATTAAACTTGACGTTTTGTTTTAAACCAGAGATTATTACAAGACAGAATATGAAAACAAGCTTCGCGATGAACTAGAGCAAATTCGTCTGAAAACGCATAATGAAATTGAAAGTCTCCAGAGAACATCAAAAGAGATCTATGAACGTGAAAACAGGTGAGGACAAATGAGCTTTCTGAAAATCTTTCCAGCGTTAAATGTAGCTTTGCATTCTGCTTTAATTTCTGCCGGAATTCTCCTGCTTATCAAAATGTGCGAATGCGGTATTTATGTAGTGGCATCCATTTAAGTTATCAGCGGAAGATACATTCATCATACTGTTTAAAAAAGGAGTTTAATGAAGTGATTCAACTCAACAAAATATTTTTTTTTGCCCAATTCGAATTATTAATGATTGAGGAAGATTTTGTAAAAAATGTTTACGTTTTTGTGTGAACTTCACTCTGCACTTATCAATCCACCCTAGAAACTTAAGGGAAACGAGAGACAACGCCATCATGGAGAAGGATAGAGCAGTCACAGCTGAGAAGGAAACCCTAGAGAAATATGAAAAGGCTTTGGAACAGTAAGTTTGACACATTTTCTGGATGACTTATGTCTTGTTTGTAGTCTTCCCAAGTTGTTTATGGGAGAGGCATTGGAAATAAACAGACAGCATCAAATACAAAGGTAATACATTGGTGTTTGCTTGATGGGTCAATCGAGCTAGGAAGCCTTATTGGACTTTAACATTTAATAATACAGTAGCTGTTAACTGCATTGAGTTTCTTCAGTTTTAAAATAAAGAAAGCTCAACCAGGCTCTACTAGAAGTGTTCTCGTGTTTAAGTGTATAGTATTATAATTGTATCATAAAGAACAGAGGGCATCTCTGTATAAACAATTATAATAATTGCCTACAATTCTAACTATATGTTATATTATTATTACTTACTTAGAATGGTATTTATTGATAAATTGCATATAGTGTGTGTCACATGGTGAAGTGATAGGGTGAAGGGTATGAATCTTAAATTACTATTTTAAACCTTCAAAATGTAATTGATTACTAGGCCTTTTATTCTTACTTATTATAAGCAAAGCTTGAGATTTTACTGTTCACATGACTTGAGCCTGAGGCTAACGGACATGAAATGTCTATAATTAAGAAAAGGAAAACATTCAGTTATTCCGCTGAACAATGATATGAAAATCCACTTAATTCTCTTTTTAATGATAAAACATTGCTTTGTTGCAACGCTTTTAAAGCAAAAATAAACTTTTAGATGTTCTATTTTTAGTTGAAAAGAATGCTCAACATCCATCTCTAGTGTCGTATTGCGTAGAGCCATGATTACCTGGACACTGTCATGTCATTGCAGAGATCTATTGACCTAATCTAATATCAATGTGAGTGTTTTGCATTGTAGCTGCGTTGAATTTGCTCCACGCATGCTTGGCATTCCTTGTCTTGTAAAATAGAGTGGTGCCATGTTACTGCAAAGGCATGCTTGGCATTCTTGCAGACCCTCGGTGCAGTTGGTGAGCATACTCTGAGTTTTTAGGCAGGGATAAAGGATGGCTCGCGTTCAAATAAGGGCTGGATTAAGAGCAAGAAGCGACAGATGCTGCGTTTTAGCTGAGATGGTTGGATAGATAAGGAATTGATCGCCAAGATCTATTTTGGGGAAGCCCAGGAAAATTAAATGTTTTGTGGTATCTCGTCTAATATGGAATCCAATGTATTTAAAAATATAACAGTAAAAATAAGCTTGCAGATGGAGTTGCAATAGCAGATATATTACCGCCTGTGTATCTCGTGTATACACCATTCAAAGCAGCTAGCTGATAATAGTCACAGAGGAACACTAGTTTCTCTAAAGATAAAAAAACATTCTAAGATATTGGTGCCTTATATTTCAGTTCTGCCAAATCTTATTTTTTACAATGAGAAGTTACTTTCCCGCTGCCGTGTTCTTATTTCCATGGTTGTAAAATATATTTATTTTACTTTAAATGTAATCTGCATTGATGTTAAGTGTCATAAGAGGCTATGTGTCTTATTCTCTGCAGTTACCTGACGTCCTGTACATGGAACACGTACAGTGAACCTATTTAACTATTTATTCCTTGTCCACACTTTTAAAGATTCGTGTATTTCAAAAATGTAACTAATTCATTCATTTGAATGTGTTCAATGCCCCTTTTGCAAAGCCGAGCAAAGTCTATTTGGTGTTCTTAAAAAGGGGCACACACCCTATAGCCAGTCAGTTGTTGCCGGTCCTGGCTGCCAGCTGTCTTGTCGTTCCAGGTTGAGGCAGCTTCAGCTTGGGACAGACAGCAGGGTGGCTGAGTTGCTCAATCAAGTGAAACTGAAATCCTTTGAAGTTGAGCGTGCTCAGATGGTGCATGAGGAAACGTCTAGAAACCTCAGCCAGTGCCAGATTGAATGTGAGAAACACCAGAAAAAACTGGAGGCAAGTGAGCCGTGGTGTAACCACAGTTAGCCTGTTAATGTTGCTATATCATATAAAAATATACGATATATATACCCTATATGATTATGTTGTCCCCTATGTTGACATACATACGTACATATACGTTTACCTTGTAAATAAAGCACGACTGCTACAAAAAATGGTTGGATTTGCATAAATTTTTGTCGGTGTGTTTATAGACTATGTAATTTTATAGTATTGATTGTCACAAAGTGCTGATAAATACAACATTTTCTCATTTGGTTGCGTTGCTTCTCAACAGGTCTTGACAAAAGAATTCTACTGTCTTCAGTCGTCGTCTGAGAAGCGAATATCGGAACTACAAGCGCAGAACTCGGAACACCATTTGCGGCTAGAAACCTACGAACAACTGGAGAAAGAGCTTGATGACATCACCATGCAAGCGGCCGAAAGTGAGTCGCGTGTGCCGTGGCTGCAGCCAGTACACGCATTTATTTTAGCTGGAGCAACACTGTCGGGAGATTCAGTTCATTTTTGTTTGTTGGTCTAGTGTAGCTTGTTTTGTTCTATCGAGCAGTGCTATGCTAATTTTATTGTTTCCCACATTTGAAGACGCTCAAGTCAAAATGATAAACGGCTTTTAAGTTCCTTCAGCGTTTATCATTACAAGTGTGATGTAAGTTCACGTGTGGGAATCCTTCTCTTACAGTGGAAAACGAAGATGACGCAGAAAGAGTCCTTTTTTCGTATGGTTACGGCGCTAACGTCCCTACGACAGCCAAAAGGCGGCTAAAGCAGAGGTAACTCCGCTTTACTACACGACAGACACGAAAGGCCTCCACTGTGAATAATCCCTTTTCAAATGTCAAACCAAAACATACAGCTTTCCTGGGCTTCGTGGACAAAGCAGTCAAAACCATGCTTGCTTGTTTTTCTTTTTTTCCCAGTGTTCACCTGGCAAGAAGATTACTGCAGCTTGAGAAACAGAACACCTTGCTGAGAAGAGACCTGGAGAGACAGTCTGCTCAAATTGCACAGATGGTTGAAGAGGTGCCCCCACTTAATCGAATGTTATAGTCACTCACGTTGGATTTAGCAGTTAATTCCCCTAATGTTCTTAAAAGGGGAAATGTAGAGTCAACAGTGGAACGGGAACGTTGTAATGTAGTGAGGGCCTTGTGTCCACGCATTAAGTGGTTTCTCTCTTAAAGATGCTACATGATGAATGGTTTTCAGTCTGAGGCCCACACCGGGTGAACTTCTGCCTGTCCACATGCTATTTTATTTTCCCCACGTGCGCCTTTCTTCGCTTTCTTGAAACCGGTATTTTCACATTGCTGAGAAAAGCCAATTACGCAGTGAGAGGAATTTGGTGGGTCCCTTTTAAAAATGAAATCAAGTTGTTTATTAGACCTTATTATTAATTTTTCAGCTTAAAGTGACAATGATCATCACTTCGGTGGGAATTGATGTGACAGGGTAGTGTATGTGTTTGTGCAGTGACTATTCACTACTTGTTCATCATGGGTCTTAAGTGGGGCCTTGGGAAAGGAAGGCTCAGTTACACAGTCAAATATTTAAGGCAAGTTTGTGTTTCTGCAAACCGTGAACCATTGTACTTCAGGAAAGCTGTCAAAACACATCAGCTTACTTTTGCATTTTATCGTTTTTTATTGTTGGTTCTCATGTGCTGGCACATGTACCATACTGACTGAACCCTTTCATGAGATGTGGAGGAGTCTTTTCAGCCAATGGGAACACGTAAACATTCAGTCATCCACACCAAAAGTAAACGACTCCTTTATCTGTTAAGCATGATTGATGTGGGGAAGAACAGTTGTTTTCTTTTTGCATCAACTTTATGTGGAGAAGAACCGATGTTTTCTTTTAAAAATTCCAGCTGAACGTGGCTGTCATTAATCACCCTGGCGATGTTTTCAAACAGTGTTCTGATTTGTAGGGTCCCACCTTGACATCAGGAGGCTGGAGGTTTCTTTTTTTTTCTTCTTTTTTTTTAATGATGTGCATGTTTTCCTGGTTTTAGCTGGAGGTTGCCAACCAACTCATTCAGCAGGCCCAGCAGCCATACAGCCACCTGATAGACACCGTCCGTCAGCGGGACACCCAGATCCATGCCCAGAAAGAGCGAATCTCGCAGTTAGAAGACAGTGTCCGGTACCCATCGACATCCATCTTTTTGTTTACCGAAGCCAAGGATAGCATGCACAAATCTGTTGATGTATAGTTCCATTATCTCAGAAAGGAAGGCTAATCCTATCCAGCTTTTATAAATTGTACTGTAACGGGTGGTGTAAACTATGAATGATTATATATTAAAGTTATCATAGAAAATGACATGTTTTGCTGTACTTAAAGAGCTGAGTACCAAAATTATTTGTTTTCTTCTTGCAGGGCTGTCAGGTCGAACTCGGGTTAGAAAACGTATACCTAGAGTAATTTTAAAACTATACAAAACCCATTGGTATTGAACTCCAGCAACCTTTTGGTACTCAATTCGTATTTGTTCTTGTCTTCTTAGAACACTGTACAGTGGTTGCAGTAATAGTTTGGAATATACAGTTTTTGGTGAACCAGACGATCCCTCAGAATTATGACATCTTAGTAATAATAATATATAAAATGTCATGGGTTCCATGTTTTAGCTGAAGACTTTTTCTTAGTTGTATCAGTGGCACAGCAATGATGACCAAAAAGGTAAAGAGAATTATTTATGTTATTCATTCACTGTTGTTGTTTTTTCTTTTCTCCAGCACATTGAAAACTGAGAAAACTGCTCTGCAGCAGTTAAAGAACAACTTGGCCGCAGACCTTGAGAGGCTTCTGAATCACCAGGAGGTAAGGCTGAGGCCGTCGCCATGCTTCTCAATCACATCACTTCCGTTTGCCTCAGAGGTGCGCGTTGCAATATCTCAATAGAGCAGTAGGTGGTAGGATTTCACCCGGTGCCTTTTAAAAGGCACACAACTTGGCTTCTACCTAGCGGATGTCTTTACCTAAACTTGTTTATGCGTTACATAAGTAAAGCCATAATATAGTTAACTGGCTGCTTATGCTTTACTAAAGCATAAAAATAATACTATACGGTGATTTAAAGAGATTGAAAAAAGTGCATTAAGTGTGTAAAGGGACTTTCAATAATGCATTTTTAAAATAGTCTGTTACTGTGTACTATGTTATACAATCTTTCAAAAAACGTTTTGAAGTCTGTTTCAATATGTTTACAGGAAAATGACTTGGTAATTGTCTGTTTTGAAATACAATATACCAAAACTCTGTGCTTTTAAATGCAAGAATGCCTACTTTGTTTTAAAATGTAGATTTGCACGTATTGACTTCAAATTCGATATTAGAATTATTCAGTTAATCAATCGAATTGAAAAAGGCGGTACCATAAGGTTGCCAGTTCTCAAACGTCAGGCCGTTTCCTTAGGTAAATCAGGTCTAGGGTTCCCTAACACCACACAGTACAAATACTAGAAGACAGAACTGGAATAGAATGAACTTCTTGCGTGTGGTGGTTGTTTGTTTGTTTTTTTTGGACGATATGTGGTGTTTAGAGTTCCTATCTAATTCTATGAGAAAGAATGCAAAGTTGTAATGCGTGTCTTGTTTTTCTTTGTGCTGTAGGCATAGCCGCAAAGATGCTGTAGTGATCTTAGCCCACAAGCATTTCAAATTATTAGGACTTTTTGAAAAGGTCATGCGTTTGACTTCTGTTGACTGACGGGTTTTCTGGACAGTTTTAGTAACACAAAAGATTGTTGCGTGTGTAAGCCTAGGGACACTCGCTTAAAAAAAAGATTTTCAGTAGAAGGTGTAATTAAGGTTAGGTTTAATTGTTCTTAAAACAAGCTTTCATTTGAAGTCCTGTGATTTGTTTAAAGGGAGGTTTCCCAGAATGATAGTATGTGTAGTGGTGGGTGGTTTTGTCACGTTACACCTACCGTGCGAACGCATGGGCAGGTAACCAAGTGTGTCTGTGTTTAAACAAGTCTAGCTACACAAAAGTAGGGAGGTTATTAATGGCTGTGAAACATAAGTTTGTCACACGTGTCTACTGAGCGTGCTTCTAATGAAAACAATATGGTGTGCTCTCCTATTATGTAATAGATTGAACTGAGAGACAGATACTATACCAAGTAAGTGGTATGATAGAGAAAGTTTTACTGAACCTAAATCCTATTGTGAGCACGCGGAGGGATATATACTCTGAAGCTTTAGCTTCTCGCCAATCAGTCATAAAAAAGATAACAAGGATTTCATTTGTATGATTCTTTCGTGCAGTGGACCTGCATGATTTGCTGTACTTTGTGGTAATTGTCCTTTGCAAATTTTATGTGAACTTTAAAAACTCTCTCAGCGCCCTCGTTTGCATTAGATCTTCTGATTTGCCTGTTTGCCTCTTGTTGTTCACCGTTATCGTGCCCTCCCTTATCGAACCACAGACATATGCTAGATTAGCATACGTAAATTTAAACATCCCTTGGTGCTGTCCTTTTGGCACAGCCTTTGCCGACATCACAAATTTCACTGGCATCTTGGCATGAAGTATGTGCTCCACACAGACAGCTGCGCTGCAGTTGAGTTGGGTTTTTTTTTTTTTTTTTTTACATGCCAGCACATATGGTCCGAGGGTAATGCACAGAAATATTAAATTACTACAGCTCTGCACACAGTCTAGTGAAAAGGAACTCCGTTGCGACGGAAGATGCTTTGATATTCTGAGACATTGTTGTACAGGACAATAAATTCAGAGTGATTATTAGTCCCTTTTACTAGAATTATTAGCGTCACCAGTAGTGTAATTCTGGTAAAAAATTGCATTTGTAATTTCAGGAGTTAAGTTCTTACCTGAAAAAGTATGTCTTCACATATGCACATATTTAAATTGTTTTAATGACTTAAAGTAAAATGTTTGTTTGTGTTTCTGTGTAGTTTAAATATTTTTCTCATGTCTTCACAAAGCAATCTGTCCAGTTTTACCACTTTGTTTAACCTTATTTAGAAAAGGACTTGTATCATGGCCAGCTGTGTTGCTGAACTTCATTGTAGAATGTTTGTACTCGAGCAGTGTTTTTCCCAGCTCAGGAAAAAAAAAGTGGAGGAACAGAAGGATTAATTAATTTGCTTAGATGAAGTATAAGTAAAGTTAACAAATTAACATGTATGAGTGAAAGCTATGTATGGCGGCCACTCCAAATGTTTTAGGCCTTTATTGTCATGAATTATAGTTTGATTATCAATAACTTAACACTTATGAATTAAGACAAATAGTCTTACAAAGACTTTGGCTTTAAAGGGTATTTATCCAGTTAGCAAAAAGTTCCAAAGAAAATGCTTGTGTGTGTGTGTGTGTGTGTGTGTGTGTGTGTGTGTGTCAGTGTACGTAGCCTGCTGCAGGAATGATTATGTTCTATATCAAAATGAATCCATCTTGTATTGTCTCTGCTGTCTAGGAACTATCTATGATGAAGCAGGTTCTCATCAGCATGCAAGCTAGCCAGCATGGAAACATCTTGCCACCTCCACAACTTGAAACTACAAGTGGAACCACATTCTCCAAGGGCAAAGGGTTAGCAAAGCATACAGAGGACATGCTTTATGACTCCAATCCAAAACCTACATTGTTTGTGAGTGAATGTTTTTTTTACCTACACGAATGTTGTAAGTATAGCCAACTGTCCTGGTTCTTCATGGACTTGAATTTCAATGTACAACTCGACGTCAACGGTAGTGATCAGGATAGCTGACTGGGCACACAGAGCAAAGGTGAGCGAGTAACCAGGCAAGAGACGGAGAGTTGGAGAGTACTTAGCACTACATCTAACAGGTAGCCACGTTGCTAAGGGTTTAATACAGTAGTGAGCTATAGCTGTATTAAATGAATTCCCATGTACTGCTAGTACAATCTGTTGTGTTTGTTTTATAACTATTAGCTGCTGCTCCCAAGCTACTCGTACAGTTGGATTCAAAGGTCAAAGTATGATGTAATATCTTGAATTCTGCATTTAAAATAATAAAACCAGAAATGTTTTGTAACCATTTAATTAATGCCTATACCTTTCCCTCCCTTCTCAGACTAAAGAAGTTCCCGAATGGTATAAAAAACTGAAGCATCGGAACAAATGACAAATTAACTGTATGGAATAGAAAATATTTGTATGAAAAGTGAATTGTTCTTGCAATGGAATATGAAATTCTGTGATGTAGTATGTTTTTTTTTGTATTTTGTGCATCAATGTCTGGCATTTTGAGGCCAGTTTAAAACATAATTTACAGGAAAAACATGTTGTATTAAATTTATGGAGAACAAATAGGAATTTGCTCAAATGTGCATTCTTGCTTTCTGTCAAAGGCTGTCATCTGCTGTTTGGGTTTTCCGTCATTAACTATAATGAAAAGGACGTTTGTGTTTTTACTATGTGCAAATAGGGTTGGTTATCTTTTAATAATATGCTCTTTCCCAGGTATCCTTGCAAAACGTACATTTTACCCCTTTCATACAGATAATTTTGAATGGATGGACTTTTGGCCATCAACAGTTATAAATGTATTGTTGTCATACTGTTACTTACCCAGGATACTTCCGAATGCCTTAAATTGAACTCCCTTTAATTCAGTATGCGCAAATGGTGATCTTAATAAAAACCCTTCCTGGACACTCTTAACTTAATTTCTCTAGTTGTCTATGCATCGGTCGTGGTTTTTTTTTTTTTTTTTTTTTTTTTTTTTTTTTTTTTTTCTGCGTAGAAAACTGTATAGTAGTGGTTATGAATGATTCTTACAAATCATTATAGTGGTGTGACTGAAATTTATCTTGCTAAACAATCTCGTTTTTCATGTTCTATGATGTTTTGTCATGGCGGCGATCATAACGCCTTAAAATATTTATTTTTTTTTGAACTCACTTGCGAGTGTCAACTGTCCAAAGGTTTTCGTGAAAAGGCGTATCATTTTTACAATTGAAAGAATGTTCGGTACCGCCCCGCCCCTCTTGGAGCATAGAAAAATGATACGTAATTTGACAAGAAAACTGAACAGTAAGGAGGAGAAGGAAAGGGAAAGGCTACTTCTGAACGGCTTTGAACTATTTATATTAGTAGTCTTTAGGCAACATTGATTTAACAATTCGTGTTTGAAAGCTTGGAGTATATTGGAGAATTTCTACTTAATACGGCCGGCATTTATGGCCACTACTGCGCTAACGATGAGCGCTGGGTTGTCTACGGGGCAAGAACAGACGTTGTACACACTTCTGAAACCTGCGCTGTCTGACGTTTTCCAAGGGGAAGAATCGGGGTTATTCGCAGTAGATCCGAAGAATACAGTGAGCGGAATGACTCTATCAAACGACTACGCTCAGGTAAACTATATATTTATGTATTAGATGCAATTTAAAAGCAACTTACCAATAAATTCAGGTTTAAAAATAGAAGCGTTCCCTGCCATTGTCTCGAGAGCATCTGCGTCTGTGGGGGATGTGGCGTGTACGGTGTGTTTATGTGCAAAAATACCTGCATGTTTGTGCGGATTTTTTTGTGTATCGCCTTCAATAACGATTTAGAAAAGAGTGGAATATTCAAATATATGGTTTTCCGGAGGTATGACTGGGGGTAGGTGGCTCGCAACAAAAACTCCATGTCTGTTGGTCACTTGACTACCATTCCGTCGACAACTGGCTGCTTCTGGCCCTCACGTAGTAGTTACAGACTTGAGATGAAACCTCCCAGCTTCGCCACCGACCTTTATCAGTAAAACTTGTGAAAAGGGATATGTTTAGCGAACAGCTGGGAGATCTAAATTCAGAGGTGGACCGTGATAGCTCTCACGGAGTCCTCCGGGAGCTCAGTTGTTTGGATGTTATTGTCTTCCCCGATTTCCCGAACTTTACCTTTTAACCGAAGGTTCTATATCTGGCGGCAATGTTTAATTCCAGCTACGCATTTTGATTTTCTTATTAGGTCGCGATGAGTGAGAAGCCATCGTGACGTTAAAAGCAACGTTTGATATCGGCTAAGCAGTTCTGTACATATTTTCCATTCGTCATCAGAATCTTTTTTGGGATTTGGTATGATACGTTTTTACAGGAGAAGGTGGAATGTAGCATAAGCCCATTGAAGAGCACTTGATAAATGTTTTACTGGTGACTGGTCATATATCAGCCGTCCTCCACATGCGCTTCAGCAATGTTTCAGGATGATCAGTCTCTGGGCATCAACATGTCAGGTATAGTGTTACACTTCCATGGGTTGTCAAACCCTGCCCGCGCTCGTACCTCGGACATTTCGTGGTAAATAATATTTGCAAGTAAAATATAAAAACATAAAAGAAGTCGTAATCGAATACTTGCCATTATTTTTATTCTAGATGTATTCAAAAATACTTTTTTTGGGTAAATACCTCAATATTTGTTAAGTAGATAATCATCAATAATAACAGAAGTCAGAATGGCTGCAAAACAGTTCTTGTAACAATAGTATCAATAGGAATGATGTTGGTTTTGTTTTTATGCGGGTAAATATTAGATTTCGCAAATGGAGCAATAAATGTAACCCCCTTGTTGTCACTACATGTTTAACCACTGAATATTCATGTTTAGTTATATGCAGATTATTTTCATTTGACTATCAACTTTTTAATATTAATTAGCACCTACATCAATTGTATATCCTATTAATGCATACATTCTAAATGTCTATAAAATCACTTATGCAAATTATTAGAGTATATGAATGTAGTTCATAGCAATTTAGAATGTAGCAATTTGAAGTTAGTTGAAATTTCATTATGAAATAGCCTATATAATGATATTCATAGGATGCATTTGGGATGTATATGTAAATTGTTAAGAAGACATTATCTTTTTGTTCTCAGGCGAAGTTGGAGATGGATAACTATCTGACTCCTCAACCCCTGATTACACCAGATGCCAAGAAGTTGCGCAGAGACAGTTCTTCTGTGGTAGACCAATATTTTGGTGATGAAGCGGGCTCCCCCTATAGCATAAACATGAACGTCTTTTTTCCTGACATTACCTACCTGCGGACCGGTTTGTGTCGACCTTCGAGGTCTGCGGTGACGCAGGTTAAAACCGAGCCCAACCAGTCTTTCATGCATCCCAGCTGCCGTCACAGCTGTGTGTCCTCCCCTCTCCCAGAATTCACCAGCATCTTCAGCTCGCCCACTGGGATGGACGTGAACAACATTTTCATTAAACAGGAGATGCCCTCCCTCGACATCTCTCAAAATGGCCCCTTGTTTCAACTTTTGAATTCTGAAATGGACATGCACGTTCTCGGTAACCATGCCGGTGCAGAGAATCACGGTGGTAATCCTATGTCTTCTCCAATGTCCTCGTTAAGTGACCTGCGCTTAGCTGACGAAGAGACGGCTGTCAAAACCTTCTGCAGCATGCACAATGGTGGGTACACCCTGCCAGCCCAGTTTGTCCAGCAACAACAAAAAGTGTATCTGCCACCCTCGCCTCCCAATTCAGAACCTGGGAGCCCAGACAGGCAAAAAGAACTTATCCATAATATATCGCCTCCCCCCTCTTATGCAGCCAGCATTGCCTCTAAACTAGCAGTCCACAATCCAAGTCTTCCAACCACCTTGTCAGTCCCTTCACAGTCTATGCCAGTAAGGTATAATCGCAGGACCAACCCTGATTTGGAGAAGAGGAGGGTACACCACTGTGAGTTTCCAGGTAAAGAGATAATTCAGTTACTCCCCTTGGAGGCTGAGGTTTACCGTGTGATAATAAACATCAAAACATTAATATCACGTCATTATACGGCGTTGAATTGAATAAGGGTATCTGAGCCTTTTACAAGCTCTCTAGAAACGAGTGGGAATTACTTAAAATTGTGAAGGAGATTACACAAATGAGATGGACGGAAGATGAATTGTCATATTATACAGTGCAGTTTAAAGGCTGCGATAATGCGCTCCGTGTGTAAAAGTCTTTAAGGGCTGCTTTATTGGGGTCCAGTTTTTTCAGTAACATGGAATTGCATGTGTCATATTTGTTTCCCTGTTTTTACTTTGCTGAAAAAATATGTTGATCTTTTTATTTATTATTATTATTATTTTACCTAGAATCAGAAGCTGTGATTTTGTTTTATAATAATGAATGACTGACATCAAAAAAATATATATATCTTTTATACCAGGATGCAAGAAAGTCTACACCAAGTCCTCTCATTTGAAAGCCCACCTAAGGACTCACACAGGTAAGGGTATTAATCATGTTTTTTAAAGGCCTGTGAAAGAGTAACAGCCTCCTCCATGCTGTGCTTTCCGCATGCGAACACATGCACTTTCACTCTCCATAAACAATGCACAGCTTGCAGTACTCTCAAACTGACCGTACCAACAAATTCCACATCAATATAACTTTCTACTGCCGTCAGAGTTATTTTGCTGCTGTTGTTTGCTGCTGATTTACTTTTTATGCGGTTTAAACTTTTTTCACAAGTTTGTCATAGTAATTTGATTTATTTTCCTTCTGTGTAAGTTAATGGCGGCAATATCATAATTAATTCAAGCTGTGAATGAAACATTTTTAGAATGCATCGTCAACATGCTTCTGTCTGTCGCCACAAAAATAGCAATGTGAGTTTACCAACTGGAACAGCAGGTTGTTGATCTGGAGATAGTGGGTGGTGTAGAGCGCTCAGTTTTGTACAAGAAGGTTTGAATTATGGGATACTGCTGTTGCTCTATTGAGCGCTGTGATGAAGATTGTTGCCCAAGTATGAACCGTTTTGTACAATACAGAATGTACTGTAAGCAATCTGCGATGGCCACTAAATAAACTTAAGGAATGTACAGCATAGAGAAATTTATTTTTAAAGTATCTGACATTTTCATTGCAGATGTTTAGTGTATGAAGTGATTTTTCTCGTAAAACTATTGAATTATATATACTATATAATTAAAATATTATACTTTTGATTTGGTAAAGGGACTGCTTATCAGGTGTTTGAGTACCCAAAGTGTATTCTGCTTCTCATTTTGTGTTTTCTAACTAAATTAACTGGTGTGAAAGCTTTTACGTCTTCTAGTGTTTAAGAAAAGCTAGCAGTCGTAAATAAATGTTTAGCTATCGAGCGGACTTTATGTGTAAAGAACTATCAACGTTTTCAAAGCTGTGATTGGAGAGTTTAATATAATGCCACGGCCTCATAATCTTATCTCCGCTTAATTCACCCGGTTGCCAGATAACAGGTTCAGAGTAATCAGTGTTAACGTATTTTTAAATGGTCGATCAATTTAAACTTTAGTTTCTTTGAGTGGCCTCTACCAATAGCTCATGGTTATTTGCACTTGTCGTAGCATGGATAATTCCACTGTCGACTCTAGCATTTTGGTCACAAGCCCAAGAGACAAATGTAAAGTTGGGTGGATATTTTAAAGGCTCACTGTGTGTGCTTGAGTTCAGGCTCTGCAGTGGCTCCCTTCACTGGCAGTGAAACCTCACATTCCTCATTCTGCCCTATGCGTCGCAGGCTCACCGTGGGGCCCTGCAGCTTTTCCGTCAACAGCCATTATCTGAAGTATTTGGGAAGGGAACTTTTGCCAACCTGAAAATGTCTTCTCAATAGCCCGATAATCACCTGTGATAAAGGCAGTCATGAATGTCTTTTGCTTGAGGCCAGGTTCGTCTGCCATTTATAGCCGAAACAAGTTCATGCAAGTCTCCTTTGTTGTTTTCTATTTACATATGTGTCTTGACTTAAGATGCCTGATAATAAATAGTTTGCAAAAGGATTTGATAGGAGAATTTATTAAGTCTGTTCCCGTCAAACTGGGAATCCCAGAAAGCTGTTTCCAAATGCATATTCCTTTTTACAAAAACCCTACTGTGTGAGGCATTTAGATCTGTTTGTATGGTTGGGAAATGTTCTTTATTAATTATGGCTAGTATCTTCGACTTAAAGATGAAAGGCTCCATTCAAAATCAACTGTGCTTTGGTGCCTGCTTGCAGTCCCATGATTTCAATGTGGACAATTAGTTGTTCATTTGAAAGCTATGAGGTGTTTTTGTCAAACCGTATGAGTCCCCCAGCAGCTCTTTGATGCCATTATTGCATTTGTGCCTTCCTGTAACTCCCTGTAACTTCCTGTAACTCCCTGTAACTTCCTGTAACTCCCTGTAACTCTCTTGGTTTAGTTGTTCCTCCAGTGGTTACGGCACATTTTTAAAAATCCACATTTCGTTTCATTAATTCTCATAAATCTGTTGATATGGCATTACAGGTGTGGTGCATTAGGCACTATTATGTTTGAGTTCTATTTTTGAAGTTTGGTTCCTTGTTTCCTGGCCCGTGAGAGGAATAACAATGGCAGGTTTTGCGTGGCTATGTCAGACAAGCCTTTGCAGTGTTGTCTCTTCACGTTGAGCAGGCTTTAAGGTGTTTTACTTGTACCTTGGGAAAGCTCTTGGGAACCGTTCCATTCCAACAAGTTACTCCCTGCTTAACCTCTCTCATTAAAATCTCTAATAACTAGCATTAACATGCACAATGTTGCCAGAGTTTCGGCTCAAACGGCATAAACATTCAGACGTGGAAGTGGCACGGAAATTTTTATGTGTTATTTCCAGGTGTTTATTGTGAAACCATAGATACAATCTTTAGACAACACCGGGAGGAAGTCTCCTGCCAAAAGTTTGATGAAGCTTCCTTTCCTTTAAATACATCAGGTCGCATCTGAAGTTTAGGTTTCCATTTATATGTATGGCAGACATCTTCATCCGTAGCAACCTGCAGGCAAAATATTTTAGTTGTAAATGTAATGGCGAGCACTGCAGTACAGCACGACTAGCTGCACATTTGTAAGTAGCATATACAGTGTAAGGGCTTGAGTGAAAGGTCTATGGTAGTTCACACATACACAGTGTATATAGTAAAAACAATTCAGTGGGCTCATTACATTGTTCAAACAGGTGCATTTGTTTGATTTTCAGTAAAATGCTTTTAGTTTTTAGTTTTTTTTACTTTTCCGATAACATTGTTTTCTTTGCTACGACGGCCGTCATTTCAATACATTTATTGGATCTGCTTCTAACTTGTATTTCGATTATATTGAAATTTGCTTAATTTAATTTCTTAGCTCTTTGTTAATCTAAAACCTAATTGATTGTCTGCCTTAGGCCGGGACCAAATCAGAACTTTGACAACCTGCTGATCGCACGTAATAACATTGTATTTAATAGCGTTTTTCCTGTTTTTGTATGTTTCTTATTTCTTCTCGTCGCAAAAGCTAATAAATACAGTTAAACGGTTGGCAGAGTTTTGATTCGCTCCCAGGCTTAGCGCTATTCACCCACAAAATGTGTCATTACATTTTTTTGGTTTCAGGGGAGAAGCCGTACAGGTGCACATGGGCCGGCTGTGACTGGCGGTTCGCCCGCTCCGATGAGCTGACGCGCCACTTCAGGAAGCACACCGGGGCCAAGCCCTTCCAGTGCGCCGTGTGTAGTCGCAGCTTCTCGCGCTCTGACCACCTGGCCCTCCACATGAAGAGACACCAGAGCTAGACTCCTGCCCACTCTGCCCTCCTCATCCGGGCGTCCGTTTCCTGTGCGTCGTGTCGTTTGTCGTCCTTACCTGTGGAGAACTGGAACTTTACGTGTTTATACTGGTTTTGTGCGATACTGTACCATTCTCTTCTCCTATTTTGGAAACGGGATTTTTCCAAGTTCGTCGTCTGTATTGGAAAAAAAAACCAGAAAGTCGGTCGGTATTTATTGCTGATTGTTATGTTTTATGGCAAATATTCAATGTGCGTCGCTTACAAGTTTTAGTAAACTTTTTTCCCCACATTTGGTGCTTTATAAAATGTTCATAGCATATATGTAATTCTTTTTTGTTTTTGTTTTTCACTGCTTTTCATCACCCCCTAACAGCACCCACACATTAAATTATAATTTTTAACATTTTAAAACAAAAGCTATGATTTCATATAAACGTCAGAAATCCTGCTTATTTCTGATGATACTTGATGTAAATGTAATTCTCAAGTACTTTTTTGTGTCTCACAAGGTTTTGAAATTTGTATTTCTCATTTATTTCACACTAAGTGGATGATAAAGTTAGCACATAAATGTATGTTCGTTGAAAAGAAAAAACATTTTCAGTGACTCAACAAGCCAAGCGCCCAAATGCATAGTATGTTATATTGAGAAAATGTCTAAAATTCCTAATTTTAGTCTTCCAGATTTCTTTTTTTTTTTACCCATTAACATTGTAATGCTTCCTGAACATTTCCAATCCAAAGTTCACTTCATTTTTAGACCAAAAAAAGTGTGTGGTTTTAAAAACAATCCGTAAATGCTTGGAGGATCCTAATATTGAGGCACTGTGTATGCATTGCGAACCAAAGAACAAGGTATGCCCAGCATCAGGTATGCTAAAATGCTGTTTTTATGTTATCAATGCTAGTGAAATGAGACGTGGGGATGGGGGTACTTTCAAATACTTTATTCTAGCTAAGTATTTGATTCCTAACATAATGAGCAATGTAAATGTAGGGGTTAGTTTGTGAACAAATGAGAACACATTTTATGTAACCATTATAGACTTGATACCATCTTCGTTGGAGTTGTAAACTGGAAAACTTATTTTATAGCACTGGAAAAATCACGTTGGTACTGAATTTATAAGCAGTGAAGGAATGCTTTTATAACATATTTGACGTAGGTTTCAGAATAAAGTGTCACTACAGGACTTAAATGAAATGCGACTTTATTTGAAACGATAGACAAAAGAGGGTGTGGCGAGGTGACTGGTAGACTGGCGACGGGTGTATGATTTGTACAGACCTTCACGCATGCTATTTATGCTTCTCTAAGAGTTATGAAGTCAAGTGAATGTAGAAAACCACATTAACTGTTGATCGTGACGCGCATTGTGAACATACATTTCATTGTAAGTGCCTTCCAAGGTTATGTGAAATTTATACAAGCTACTTTGTAAGATGGGGGTTTCTCATTGGGGTAACTTATGGTAGGCTATTACATGGGTTTGGGTTTGCTACCTTTCTTAGCTTTAAGACATAATAAGACTTGTTTGTTACTGGAAGATTATCTTTTTTAATTTATTATGTATCTTAGGAAACCAGATCGACTAAGAATAACTACATTTGTTTAGCTAGAATGCCTTAATGTAAATACTGGACATCCGATGTAAATATTGTTTGACAGAAGGGTTGGTTGCTCTCTGCTAATCATTGAAACAAAGGGGCAAACTTTGTGGTTGTCCTGCTACAACATTTTGTGATTTTTTTTTCTTTTTTTCATATAAAATGTTTCTGTTTTTATATCATTGTTTTTAAAACAGTTGGTTTGCATCCTGTTACTGTTGGAAACTGAACAATAAAGCCTAATAAAATTTACTTCTTCTCAACAGTTCTATACTTTGTGACAACTCTGTTGTTTGGTTATCCAGTAACAGCCGAGTACAAACATATGTAGGATTTTCGGAAATCGCCCAGACTGGAGTGGGTGTAAATCGCTGGGGCTTCTCTCTTTCCATTGCAAACGAGTGTCTCCTGTTAGCTTCCCAGCCGCCTGCAGACCGTCAGTGCCATCAGTTGGTACAAAGCCTCAATACAGGCTTTTCAGCCCACAGAGTGGAAAATTCCGGGTGGCTCAAAGGAGATTAAATCGGAGGAGACCAATCATATTACTTCCTCTCCCTCCCTTATGTGTGGCAGCAAAATTTCTAGTGACGAGTCCAGAGGCATTAGCGCAGTTGACATTTTCTAATTTGGGAGAAAATGTTGTAATAATAATAATGGAGGATTCAAAATGTATATTTAAACATGTTCAGCATACCTACAAGATTGCTAGCTCCCAGCTGCTACTGCTCTGAGTGATGAAACAGAGTGCAAGTTCATGTTTGCACTTGGTGCTTACAGGTTTAGGACAAACTACCTGTGTTATCTTGGTGATTAATGAATACACACAATCGGTAAAGTGGTGAGAGACCTTAAGATTTTCAGCAATACATAGCACTTAAGTTTTATTGCCTTACACCAAACAATAAAAAGGTTCTGAAGATAAAGTTGTCCAAGGCAAGCTATTTGTGTTTCCCGATTACTTATGCAAACAAAATATCTCAGTTGCAAAATAGTTTGTATTTTCAACCCTTTTTCAATACTTCAGTGCTTTTATTTTAATTCAAAATGATCAGCAGATTGAATACTGTGAGGTCTATAGCCAACAATTGTATTGTAACTAAATGCTAATGCAGGGTAATTATTATACAAATGTTCTGGGATTGTAATAAAATAAATCATTGCAAACTTGAGCTGCACCAAATGAGTACAGACATTTTGTTATGCTATTGTTGCGGTTCTAAATCACATCACTGTGGCAACCCCAGCGCTTCTAAAGGGCTGTTAAAGATTCCGCACATTGTAAAGCTATACATTTGTTAACAATGGAAAGACTAGATAGGGATCAACTAAGTATGTATATTTCATAATTGCAGTGGAAAAAGTATGTATTCAACACAGCACATACAATTGTATATATGAACCATTATATAGCATTACCCATTTTGTTTGCAACACAAAAGATTCTTCCTGTTGTCCGATACCATTGGATTGCATTCAAAGTCTATTTATTTAAGCCTCAGTTTCTGACGGTTTTTCTAGTGTGTTTTACATGTTTCTCGCAAATTTACATTTTGTATATCATGTATTTGCTTGCAATCAAGACAGTGATAATAGCATAATGCCTTTATAAGCATCTTCTCTTTTTTAATGAAATGAAATAGCATTGTTAGATCATTCAATTCCAGTGACTAACATATTGCTGCAGTGTTGGGTCATTTATACCAGACAGTGTATGCTTTCTACCATGTTTCGGCACCAGGATAAAAGACAACGGGTTTTAAGAAGGCAAAGAGAATGGCGCATGGAGAAGTTAGTAAGGTGTACAAAGTGGATGGAATTCTGGGGAAGCCATTTTGAGTACATTCTTTCAAGAGACTTGAGCGTACAATTTTATCACTGCACATCCACTCACTTTAAAACCTATGGCACTTTCCAGTTTTTCAATATAGCTGGGTTAATTCATCCTTTGGCACTATTGTGGTTAAAGGGGGAAAAACTTAAAACTTCATGTCAAATCAGGAAAAAACACTCAAAAGGAAATGAACGGTTTCATAATTCAAACTGGGATTTTTTATCTCTACATTTGTGCTTGGTCGATTCGCAGAAGTGACCTCAGACCAGAACATAATGCACATCAGATGTCAAAGACAAACCAAACTAGTGCCTATGGATTAAATCAAACCCCATAGTTATTTTCTCCTGAGATCTCCTCCTTCAGGCCTCTCATCCCTTTTCTCCTCCTTTCCTTACATTCGGGTTTCTCAACATGAACAGTATTGTTCTAATACTCCAGCCCACCTCCTCCAGGGCAAGGGTGCAGATATTCCCACAACCTATTCAGCTCAACTTATTCAAGATGTGTCCCTTGGTCAGATCAAATATGAATGAGACATCTATGAAGTAATACCAGGAAGGAAGTCTGTTTATCTAAGCAGAATGCTTTTGTATAATTGATTATAATGCTGAAAGAAAGGAAAGAAAAGTCAGCAAATGCTAATTTAGTCAATTTCCATCCACAATGTATTCCATTTTTCTAAGAAAGTAAAAGAAAAATATCAAAGTAAAAATTACACCAAATAATTTTGTATGTCTTGTTTTTAGGGAATGATAATAACAGTGATTTGAATTAACAATACCCTTTAAACCCATACAGGTTTTACTGTGATGTATATACTGTGGACATACTGAAAACATATCAGAGTGAAACCAAAATGGATGACTTGTGGTAGCTCAGTATTTGGCATTGGCTCCTCACTGAGCCAATGGTCCTGGGCTTGAACCTGGCGCAGCTCATGCAAGTTCTCCCTGTGTTTGACTTGCGGTTCTGTCCTGGCTGTACCCTGTCTCATGTCCTGGGTCTGGCACCATGCAATCCTTGATCCAGAAACATGATAGTAAAAAAAAATTCTTACCATATTCAATATTTGAAACATTGCTGAGGTTTTTCAGATCAGGTTTTCTTATCTTAATTTAAGATCATGGCAAAAAAACAACAAATTTAGCACAGGAGGTTTTTTTTTGTCATCAAAAACGGTTCTTCTAAACCAAGATCCACTGCATTTTCTTAATTTTAAAGCAACAGGTAGAATTTATATTTGGTCTGAAGCCAACAATATACTGTTTAAGAACTATTCTATTGTTGAAGTCAATAGAAAAAGCCACCCAAACTCCTACAAAGGTTAGGTGAAAGAAGAGGGCTAAACCTTTCAACGGTCATTTTCTTAAAGTAATAAATACCAATGAGTGATAAGCGATGAAGGTTTGAATACTCATTTAGCAGGACTGGTTGCACAATGCCACACCTCTTGTGAGAGTTACACTTCAGTGACAAATGACTCCTTACCGAAAAGACTTTTCTCCTGCATACCTGGATGAAAAGTAATGAGTATCCTGAGTCTGCCCAAACAAAAAGTTAGGCTGATTACTGTGCAAATTGACTTATGTTCTTCCATGAATCAACCTCTCTTAGCTGTCCCAGCCGAAGGTGAAAATACACGTTGTGGAGCCTGGTAAATGGAGAAAAGGTTTACCATGGTTGCAACCATTAATACACTGCAACATTGGTTGTCGTTTTGAGGTAGCTCTACATCAGACTTCTCAGATTACAACGCAACGCCGATGTACATATAAAAGATATGAATACGTAATACCAAATAATTTTTAAAAATCATACAGAGCACTGACAGAGCAAGCTTTGAGACACAAGTGGTAGAAAATACATGACAAAACATTCAGGTATACAAAGATTAAAAGGCTAAAAGTATAGCTGTTATCTACCAACTTTACCAACGGTCCACAGTCCTGTTGTAATTATTACATAGTTTTACTAAGGGAGAGAAAATGAACATGAAGGCATTGACCATACTTGTGATGTTGGGGATGTTTTTTTAACTATCTGAAAGGTTTTTCATGCCAGCTGTAGGGCGTGTAATAGTATTTTAAAGTTCGAAGCATATTTTCCTCATGCATCACCTAAAATCTAATTAAGAAGACAGTAGACTAATCTGTAACCGTGGTATTAAATTGAAGGACTGTAGATTTTTAGCGTGTGAACCATACGTCTTTGACATTACGTGGACGTCTTTGTGTGTGTATAATCTTTATCTGCCTGTGAATCTGTTGTGTTAAAGGTTGTTTTTGATTTAATTTTATTAACATAGCCTGTCAAACAGAACAAGGTTAGTGCAGTCATTCTCGGCAGCTGTTTACCAAGTCCCTGGTGCGCTATGCTGAGAACAATCAACCAGCCCTCTTTGTAAACAGTGATTAAACATTTCAGCTCACTCAGAAAGCAGGTTTATGGCAGTGATTTTGCAATTACACGCCAAAGTCAGAAAGTTGTTTTTTGCTTTGCTGTTTTTTCCATGGAACAGCTGAGGATATTTGCTTTCACCTATATAAAAAGGGGCAAACAGGCAATCATATTCAGAAATGGACTTGGAATATATTGTAAATAATCAGGAATGCAAATAACTTGGTTGGTTTTTATTTGAAAAATTTGAATATGTTAATTACATAGCACAAATCCTTTTGTTCCAGAAAAGAAAAGCCAAATTTACTTTTACACTTTGTACACCTCCCTTCCCTGGCATGGATTACACTGATAAGATGCGCCCTGTGGTGTTTTCATAAGGTTCTGACATTTCTTTCCGGAAAAAAACGCTGTAGGTTTGTCTGATTGGTTGGCCTTTAATTTTGCTTTCTAGACTCAGAATCCCAAATTTTTAAATTGGATTGAGATCCGGGGATTGTGATGGAACATCAAGGAAAAATAGTTATGTTTAGCTATCCCATGTTTAGTTTATTTTGTTAAACTTAGAAAGTAGAAACTTCTAAATATTGGGGTCCCCAATGCTGAATATTTGAATATTCTTAATGGTTAGCTCAAGCTATCTTTTATAGATATTCAGAATTTATTTTTCTATCTTAATCATATGTAAATTTCATTTTAGTATCATTACAAGCAAACACAGCGAGCCTTTAATGAAACATTTCTGTTCAATGAAGAAACAAGGACAAAAGTAAAAGTTTACCAGAATTGTTGTCAGTAAATCTGATGACAGTCATGCTGAAATGGGCAGATGAAGGGCTGTCTGGAAATCTTCAGTGGGGTCTGCATGATACGCTCGTGTCAAAATACATGTGAAAAAAAGATCATGGTACGGCCAACGAAAACGAATGGGTCAGTTTAATATATCTGAATGGGTCAGTTTAATATATCTGAATGGGTCAGTATAATATTTCAGAATGGGTCAGTATAATATTTCAGAATGGGTCAGTATAATTTCTCAGAATGGGTCAGTATAATATTTCAGAATGGGTCAGTATAATTTCTCAGAATGGGTCAGTATAATATCTCTGAATGGGTCAGTATAATTTCTCTGAATGGGTCAGTATAATTTCTCAGAATGGGTCAGTATAATATCTCTGAATGGGTCGGTTTAATATATCTGAATGGGTCAGTATAATATTTCAGAATGGGTCAGTATAATTTCTCAGAATGGGTCAGTACAATATACATGGAAAAGAAAAAGAATGTTTTCATGTTTAATTGACCGATGATTTTTTGATGCCTGTTTAAAAAATGAATGGTTCATCGCTATGGTCTTCAGCTAAACTTGAAATCAGGAGACAAAAGGAGCTCTCACTTCACTATTACTCATTCAACATGTGCGTTGTTACACAACCTAAAGATTGTGAAATCTTAACGGAAATCACTCAATTTATCTATAGCATTTCTGCTTGTATTCTCAAAGACTGTCTTTGACAAAGCATGTTTCCCTTTTAATTTCAAAAGCCAAAACCACTCCCTAATTAATGAACGTCCATGCATTTAGAAACAGATTCATGTAAGGAGGCAAAGCTTGTCCTGCCATAAACAGAAAAGTAATTCTCTCCCAGTGGGTAATGAAATGAGTCAAAGATCGTGTTGGGCAAGTTCAGTGTCTGGGAAAAGTCAGTTGAATGCATGAAGGGACATGTAAGCCTAAACCAGCCAGGTTAAAGGGGGAACTTGTTTATTCAGTTTAACTGGTGAAGCATGAGAAAAGCTTTACAAAGCAGTGGTCAAGCCTGTTTCTGGAGCTGCATTCTCATTTCAATATAAGAAAGCAGGCATTCTAATGTTTTCCCTCAGTGACTGTAGCATGCAATCATGAGGATGGACAACGCCACCACAGTAATTATGATAAAACAATATCTCCCTTTCCTGTTGGTCCCAATATGAGTTGTCTTCCCAGGAATAATAAGGTTTTTTTTTTTTTTTAATCATTCTTCACTGTGGTGGTCCTCTGGTCATAACTGAAAGATCAAAACTTAAAACAATATATTTCTCCCACAACTGCAGCTCACTTCCAGAAACTCTCAACGCTGGAAAACCAGCGTTCAGAAATTTGTCCAGATTTTACACTTGAGACATTGTTTATAATGACATAAAACATAGCTTTTATTACAAAACCTCCCACTCCATTTACTCAGTGGATTGTGTGGGCTGTAGGTTTCATACTTCCTATAGGAGAAATATTCCAGATGGTCCCCCCTGCCCC